>JANPWX010000038.1:7729943-8108210 GCA_024734555.1 Trochalopteron elliotii
CAAAGCAACAAACTCTCCCTACTTTTGAAATGTTCTCCAAGATATCCAAAAAATCCCTCAGCTTATTTGTCCTGGAGATCCTTTTGCAGTAACAAAGTTGGGGAGGTTTCTTACAACTCTCTATTACTGCGTTTTGTAAACAATCTAGTTGCCAGTACTTCAGAGCTGTTGTCACCCATAATCCTCTCTTGTGTACCATTGACAGAGTGACCTTCATACTCACTGGCTCATCCATCATATGATGAACTTTTCACTCTACACCACACTCATCCCTTCCGAGTAAGGAAAACCTTTGTCCGCATCCCACTTCACCATTCACTGGAGATTCTGTACTTTTGCAAATGTGTATCATGAGAAATGAAAAAAAGGAGGAAGTGGGGAAAAAATCACTAGTTCAGCACCTTTGAAAGTAGTTACAGATGGCTAGCTTTAAAGCACATCTATCATTCTCATTTGGAGCTCTTTATCCCATAGGCCGCCCCCACTTGTGCTGCCCCACTGGACAAAAGACACCTAGTGAATCAGTAACAGTGAAAAGCTAATTTCCATTTGAGAAATGCACTTTCCCTGCATTGCAGGATGCTCTGTGCATTTGCCTCACATCCCTAAATTTAAGGATCCCATTGAAAAGAGTTTGGTTTTCAAAACATAAACAAATTCTTTAAATGAAACATATTAATAAATGAAGATTAATTGATATTTTCAACCTTTTGTAATTGGCAGTTTGCTTTAAAAATGGTTACATAAAACATTAGGACAAGGGGTTCATCCTGTTCACATATTCATGTACAGGGTCTTGAGTACTCCTGCACTAAAATAATTCATACTTCTCCAGAGAATAGGTTAAAATATTTAATTGTGGTGCCATTCTATTTGTATTTAATCCTTATTTTTCTCTGGTTTTATTGATATAACACTTGACTAAAACCGAATCTTAGGTCTTTAAAGTCACCTCTTCAGCTGCTTATATGAAAAAGTTCTGCATTGATAAAGAACCAGTAGAGAGTATCAATAAGTATGTGGCACTGCTGCAAAAGATAAAAGGGAAATATTTACCCTTAAGTTAGCACATAGCACAATGTAATAGAATATGAAGTGGTTTATTGGACCCCTATGACTTGTTATTATTTTGCCATTAGTTTTTTTGTTTGTTTGTTTTCTCCAGAGATTTTCAGAAAATGTTTTAAATAATATGCATCTATTCATTCTTTTAACTTTTATATGAGACAATAAATCACAGAAAGACCCCAAGCTTAGAAAAGGGGAAGAAAGCTATTCAGTGGTACAGCTGATGCGAGAAACTAGGGACTGGCAATGGTATATCACTGACATTTTCAGATATGTATATAAGTATATATGTATGTAAGTATATATATACATAAGTATATATATACATAAGTGTATATATACATTTTATATATATATATAAAAGTATATATATATAAAAGTATATTAGTATATATATACATACTTATATATGTATATAAGTAGATTTGGTTATGTTTAAAATCTTGTTTCATTTTCTTCATGAAGGTAGAATTATACTGCAAACATTTACTATTTACTATTATTTTTGACATTTGTATGCAAGCAAATTTGCATTAAAAGTCCTATTTACAGAACATTATAAATTAGGTATTTCTCAAGAATTTATGTGCCTTTATGAAAAAAAATTCCAACAAACCAACCAAAAAAAAAAAACCAAAACCAAACAAAACCAAACAAACAAACAAACAAAACAAAACAAAACAAAAAAAAACCAAAAAAAATCCCACCAACAAAAGAAGGCCACCCCAAACAAGACAACAAATTTTTTAGACTAAAATCCATGAAGGGAAATATACTTAGGATATAAATGCCCTGAACATTTTTTTCCCCACTTCAGTTGAGCCTTTCTGCTTTGTATTTTAGAATTTTAGTGCCTTTATAAACCCTGAATCATGGACTTGAACTCTCTCTCAGAGATGTTGACATAAGTCAAATTAACATAACCGTAGTAATTTCCACCAAAGAAAGTGAGTAATTGCAACATAGGAGCAAGAAATATCTCACTCAAAATCATTAATTTATCAAGGTTTGGTCAGGCCTTACACTCATTCCCCGGTATTTTCTCCAGCCTTGTCTGCTAGGTGCTTAACCTGTGAAACTGCAAAACCCTTTATTTCCCAGCTGCATATATTCCCTCATGAGAAAGATTTGTAATTTAAAAATTGTGGCTTTTAGTTGTATCTAAATAGAGGAAAAATATGACAATAAAATATTTTTAATGTGAACCTAAAGTAGCAAGAGTAGTACTTATAAAAATAAGTTGAAGAATTTGAGTGTGCATGTATATCAAAACCAATTTAATTTTTTTTTTTTAATTACAGTCTTTCCACTTCAGTTTATTGTGTATGGATTTTTTTAAATGATTTTGTGATATAGTTCTGAGGCAAGCTCCTCTTCCCTCCTTCTCTGGGTAAATTATATAACTAATTTCTCTACAAGTTCATAATAAACCCTGCTCAGATTTGAGAGTGACCCTCAGTAAAGAAAATTACTTGTGGTAAACACCTGTAAAATACAAATGCATTTGAAGCATCTCTTTAGATGTTTTAATGTTTTTAGTGCTAACCTCCTCTTTGCTGGCTTGAAACTGCTGCTGTCCAAAGAACAGAGGTTCTTCTTAGTTAAGGTGGATGCCAATGCAGAAGATATTCCTGATTTCTATTGATTAGCAATTAGCAAGGAGTTGTCAAAGCAGGCATGATCTGCCAGATATTGGGTAAGAGAAAAGTACACAATTCCTGCAAGTGGAGCACACTTGTTGCTCCTCTTCAATATAACATCCACTTGCACCAGCCTGAATGTTTACTGGCCGAACTTTTGGGACCCTCCTGCCCAGCTCAGAGACTGAATACACACAAGAAATCAATTTGCACCTCATCAATATAGCTGCAAGGTTAAAGGTTGGGATTCCCTTCCCAATACATCAATGCCACAACAAGAAATTACAGAAGCCTTATATATCACCTAAAGACAAAAATCCTCTTGGCAATGTCAACAAAAGCATCAGCTACTGAGAGTCTTAGTTTAACCATTGAAACTAATCTCTACATAACCAATAAAAGTCAGAGAGAACTTTATCATTGAATTGCCATTCACTTAACACACCCGTGTGCAGGGTGAACAACAGAGAAGAAATAATCTACTGTAGCATTTCTGAAGGGAATGACTGCAACAGGAGACCAGCATGAAGGAAAACCTTTTGAAAGTAGAAAGTGCACCACCAAACAGGTTGAGTTAATACTGTTTTTGCTGTTTTTCTGCCTTGTCTCTCAATCTAAAGTCAGCAGAGTAGCAGCTTTCTTAGTGGGAAAAAACAAGAGGAGGTCAGGCGGAATGACCTCCCTATTTTGTCTCCCAGTGGCCTGCCTCCCATTTACTACACCTTTTGACATCTTTAAGTAGATATCTCTTTAAGTGTTCAGTCAGTAAAACAAACTGCAATGCAGGCAAAGGAAAGGGGGGAGGGGGTAGGGAAAGAAATGTACACTCTAGGGCTCAGATTGAAGGTGAGGCAGGTACAACCTGTAAATGTTTCTTATATCTTCAGCCACAGATCAAAAATAGTCTATTATTTCATGTATCAAAAAAATACTAATTTACAGTTTACTAACCAACTACTGTGGCTTTCAAACTGTGCCACTGAGAGTCACTTGAGAGAAATGCCATATTCTAAAATAAGCTCTGGAGCTACATCTCAGGGAAATCTCTATTCAGGTTTACTAATTCAGCAGCAATATTTTGGATGTTAATAATTTGACTAATCAGCTCGGAGTGAGGAATGTTAGTGTGGACTGTACTTAATGAATCCATGCAATTCACATGTGAGAAATCAATTCATGGAGCAGTCCAATTCGTGGTAGTATATATGTGAGACGTGTTATAATGAACTATGGCTTGGAGAGTATTATTTCAAGACTGTTGTGGAAAAGTTCCAGATGTTCTGCAAAACTTTTAAGAGCTTTTTTCGATTTGTAAATTACACATTTTCTATCTCTTGCTATTATCCATTAATTAAGCAGTTTAAAGATTATGCTATGGAAAGAAATTCTTAAATAAATATCAGATGCAACTCACGCACTTTAAATAATCAGAACCACAAAATTTAACACCCTGGATGTACCTGTTTTTATCTGTAATCCCTAAAAGAGAAACCTGAAAGATGTGCATAGCATTTAGGACTTCAATAATTGGTAGAGAATTTTGCAAACAAAAGGATTTAAAACATTCAAATATTACCATAAGTGGTGTTCAACATATCAAAACATTGGTGAATTTTTAGTTTTTCAGAATTCTTACTAGTTTGTTCTCTGATAGTCACAGAGTTAAAGCTGACAAGTTAAAACTGACCTAAAGTTCTTATATTAATCAGTTAATTTCAACATTCATATAAACTGGAACTTCCAAATACACAAGATTTTTCATGAAACAGTAAGTTTTTTGGAAGATCAGACTCATATAGCTGTAAATGGGTACATACCTATCCTTCAAGTTTAATTTTCTTGAATGACATTTCCTTAAAAGAATTTGGAAAATGAAATTGTCTTTCATTATCGCTTTTTAAATCCTGCTGTGCAGCTCTCCATGCAGTATGTTTTAAAGCAACTTCCCAAATAGAAGAACTACTTTTTTTCCCCATACTTTGTTATTCAAATTTGTCATTTGTGATTCAAATCAATCCCTACTCAAAAAAAAAATCTAGGTAAACAAATTATTAAGCTGTTGTACATTGTTTCTGTTAGTGAAATATGTTATTTTCTATTGCTGCATGTAACAATGGGTTTGGACAAGCTAAACTAGGTTTTAGTGCTGAGTCAGTTGAATGGAACAAGAAAATATTAATACATCAATTTTTGTCATTAAGATGAGCAAATATGAATGAAATACAGAGATATTGGGTTTCAGATATGCTAATAACAAAAGAATTCAAAAATCTAAACATCAATGGTATTTACAAAAGTAAGCACATTTAAAGACGCTAGCACATGGCACTGACATATACTGGGAGAGGGCAACACATAATGTAGATTTGAAGGATCTGTTTCCTTTGAAATTAAATCTCTGGATAACAATAAATGGCATTAAAGATCCTATCTGGATTTGGTCAAAACATTTTAACAAACTTTATTTTTTCAGTTAGTTCTTTGGCAAAGCCAAGCCTTTCTGCAATGGCATATATATTTATAAAGCTTTTGATGGGAAAATTCCAGAGGTTCATGGCTTTGTAGTTAATCTGGATGTTTGAAAACAATCTTTTTCAGGGAAAACACAGGAATTTTGTTTTCTCCATGGATCCAATCAGCTGCATCAGTGTAATGCCACTCACCTATTAAGCCCTTCCAAAAGGACAGGTGTTTAATTTGGAATAGACAGTGTGATGCCATGGCTTCCAGTGTGGTGTTATTCAGCATCATACTCGCAGGCAGAAAAAGCCCAGGACAGCCCCTAATGATGCAAACACTTCTCTAGAAGCAAAAGCATTACATTCTCACAGCTAGGCTGCCTGATGGCACACCGTCCATAGTCCAATCGTCAGAGAATGCTCTCTCTTGGATATATCCCTTCTAAAGAAAGGAGGAAGAATGTAGGAATCAACTTCCATGCCCTAAAAACTATGTACAAAATTCTGATATTTTAAAGCATGATATAGAAAATATGATGACAGGATATATTTTCTGGATGCTGCAGATATAACCACCCCTGAAATATGTAAACTTCTTTTTTCTGGGAACTATCTTCCACTTTATGTATATTAAAAGAACAGACTGATTTTATGTTCACTTTTCAAAATTTTGACAGTCATCTGACGGTAAAAATTTCCAAATTTTTATCCACATTTAACAAAGGAAATTTATTTGCATACTTAGATATGTCTACAGCACATTTTCAAAGTGCCCTGATTTTTTTTATGAATAACTATTTTAAAAGCAGTTTATATAAGGGAGATGCTACTAACATATCTTCTCTTCAGTGGTTAACACGTTTCTTAAACTGGCCATCTGAAATGGGCATTTTCTCTTCAAAATGTCCCATTAATTCCTATTAGGGAGCTACTAGTAAAGAAAATTGCATGTTAACTTTTATCAATCTGTATGAATAAATGTTAACCATTCTCAGTTAAAAGCTGTCCTTTTAGCTCCACTCAAGTGAAAACACCTAAAGCAGTGCACACATTGGCAAATCATTCAGAAGATTAATGCACTTAGGCCTGTACAAAGAGTTAGAGATGTGTATTAGCATTATAGATTTTAATTTGAAATGATGTCAGTCTTTTCTTAGCTGCATTGTAGTGCAAGGACTGCCATCTGCTTATAATAATGAATCTGACAATCCACGTAAATGTGATTTGCTGCTTCTTTTGCCAACATAATGGCCTGGATATTGATCCTAATGGTGGAGCAGTTGCTGCCATTTCATTCAATAGAAATGGGAGGAGAGGTGAAAGAATGAAATTTCCAGGATTTCTTCTGGAATGACAGTTAAACACAGAGCTCTGGGGTTTTCACTATGAGAGGGGATGAGGATATTCCTTATTCTCTTTTTGTTTTTCCTGGAACAAACCCTAGAAGTTACAACTCCAGAAAAGGAAACAGACAAAAGAAAAAGTGAACATCTGTCAGGAAAAAGAGCTCACAACAAGAAGAAGACAAAATAAAGTGTCCCTGTACAGGTGTTCTTTTTTCCTCCTGCTGCTGATGAAAGTCAAGATAGCATTTGGGGAAGGAGGAAAGAGTGCTATAATATTTTACATTGTAAGGCAATTCTGAAGCCAGGCAGTGACTCTTCTCCATGCTGTGAGAATGAGATGCTCGAGGTGCAGCTTTTTGTCTCTCTCTCTAATTTTTTCATGAGCACTTGCACCCTTGAAGAAAGGCATTGGATGGCAAAAGCTAAGTGTCATTCAGAAATCACAGATCTCAGAGATTTGTCACCAGCTAACAGTGGATGCAGGGACTTCATGCCTGCCATTTTCATCATTTCAGTGTAGAATTGCGGGTGTCCCTCAGGATGGCTTTCCTCCAGGAAATGGAACTTGGTTTCCCAGGAAATGCTCAGACTTGGAGCTGTGTAGAAGAGAGGCAAGGGGCTATTTCCCTAAGCTACAACCACTATTGTGTCTAAGTTGATTTCCAACTCCACTGTTAATGTGATTTGTGCTCAACCCAGGAGTATTACAGTACCTTTATAAGAGGGTGCATGGCGTTTCCATGACAGCCAGAAAAGGTAGGGATGGAAAATGCCATTTGAGATAGCCCAAAAGTGTTTGATTGATACAAGACATAAGGTCAGAAGCTTTAAGTAGCAAACTCCAGTAACACTCAGTCTGATTTTCTTTTAAAAATGAAGTTTACAAGTACTGGCATGTCATTTTTTAATAGATTTTAACCAAAGGAGATAAAATATAAAGATGCTGTTAATTTTACCTTAGACAGTTCCTGGACAAGTCAGTGTAACCTCAGTGACTGAAATACTAATCTCTGTGGCAATTTATAGTGGCTGCTCACACCTACACTCAAACCTTAAACCATAACAAAGGGTGATATATGAAGCAGCTTATACATAACTCTATTTCAGAACTGTTCCTTTACTTCGAACAGCTTTAACTACTGATTTTTCAGCTTTCATTTCTAACCTTGAAGACTGTTACATTCATAAATGGAACAGGCACTGCTCATTTCAAGATATCCTCAGCAATCCATCATCTTCATGTCATTTGATCTCCCAGGACTACAATTTTCAAAAAGTGTTCTCTAAATGTAAAACCACCTACAAGTAAGAACTGCAGAGTGCATGTAAAATTTTTGTAATATTCTATCAAGAATAACCACAGAGCTTCCTGATTTAATATAGAACATTCTAGAATATCTTGCATTTTCTGCCTTATCTGAAAGAAATTTATTTCCCACAGAGTAGTGCAGCACTGAGTAAGACAGTAAGAGGAAGAGAACCTATACAAAAACTGTGAATATGAAAGAAATGGAAGAAAAACAAAGAATTAATTCCAAAGCTGTTTCCAACAAGCTTATATAAGAAGCATAAAACTTTTCCAAGACAGAAAGATACTTACTCTCCAATCTTTTTTCTGATGATTGGTGATAATAAAAACCACCAGTGATACTCAGCTGACAGTCAGAAAAACCCACCTACCCTGAGGAAAGTAGGCAAACAGAATTTGGCATAACCACAGAGAGGTGTTTTTCTCAGATGTCAGTATAAAATGAAGATGACTTATTATTAATTACTAGCTTTTGTGTGACTGACACATCTCCAACTGAAAAACATCTTTCATCTTGGAATGAAGGAGAAAACTGTTCTCTCATCTTCTCTCCTATTATTCTCATCCAGTGTTTCTCCTCAGGTAGCAGCAGACAAGAAGATTTAACACAGGCTCTTCATACAGTGAACCTTCATCTTTCTGCAATGAAGATCTGCTTTCCCACAGGTGTTCCCCAGTTCACTCTTCCTAGAGCTGCATTTCCACTAGTTTTCTTTATCTGAGAGGAAAGGTCAGGAAAAAAAAAATAGTTAAAATTTATATCACTCCAGAATTTCCTGTGTGGAAATCATTAGGAAAAACCTGTTTGCAATCAGAGTGGATGCTTTTAGAAGATGGGGATTGGATCCGGATGCCTTCTATCTATTTTGGTTAGTACCCATTATCCATATTTCACTACTGTTTGAGCTACTATCAGCCATCCAGATGTACATAGTTTCTTTTGAATCAACCTTCTGAACTCCCCTGTTATAGGAAGAAGAACAACCATTTTAGTTAGGTACAAACCTGTAGGAAGAAAACTCGTGTTCCAGTCCCAGTTTCTGATGCTGTTGATGTGTATTCTGCAGAACCTCAGGACTAATTTGTTTGTACCTCAATAAAGCTTTTTTAGTAGCCATAGTTTCCTGAGGAAGAACATTAAAACTGAAATAAATATCTTTCAACCTGATGAAATACATATATTATTTTGGACATCTCTATCATTTCTTTTACATTACAGCAATATTTGCATATTCATGCACATGTGCATGAAAAGAAACCTCTCAATAGACATAGTCTAAGCATATAGCAGGTGTTCATTTATAGCTTGGGCATATGCCTCAAACTAGATAATCCAGTTTCAGGAAAAGGCACTGGGAAGGCTGTTAGCATGGTGACAAACACAAAATACTTCTTCACATCCTGCCAAATATTCATTTCTCTTCAAAAGGAAATTACTATGAGAGGAAAAAATGTTCAGCTGGGATTGGAACAAATACATCTTCAAACATACAAGTGATGTGCAACTCTTAATATGAAAGTACCCTACCAAATTTCTGCCAGATGTCAAGTGAATGTAGAATCACACCAGCATATTGTCCACCCTGAGGTAATGCCCATAGATCCACATTTTATTGAGTCATAGAACATTTTGTGTAGGAAGGGACCTTAAATATCACCTAGTTCTAACTCATCTACCACAGGGAACCTTCCACTAGATGAGGCTGCTCAAAGCCCCATCCAACGTAGACTTGAACACTTCCAGGGATGGGGCATCCACAGCTTGTCTGGGCCACCTATTCAAGTGTCTCATCACCCTTGCACTAGAGAATTTATTCCTTGTCTCCAGTGTAAACCTTCTCTCAGTTTAAAGCTATTGTCCCTTCTTATCCCCACATGCTTTTGTAAAAAGTCCCTCTCCAGCTTTCTTGTAGGCTCCCTTCAAGTACTGGAAGGCAGCTTTAAGGTCTCCCTGGAGCCTTGTCTTCTCCAAGCTGAACAACTCAACTCTCTCAGCCTGTCTTCATTGGAGCGGTGCTCCAGGCCCAAGATCACCTTTGTGGCCCTGCTCTAGACTCAAACTTACTGTTTTGGGCATCTTTAACATCATGTCCTTTTGATTTTCTTTTTTTTTTTTTCTTTTCTTTTTTTTTTTTTTTTCCTGGGAAGCAGAAGAACACCAAGAGACCTAGAAAACTATCCTGAAAATTAAAGCAGAAACACAGATTTTCTACCTGATGTGGAGCAGAAGGGGGTCTGGACCTGTGTCAGGTCTGAACTCTGCCAGCAATCCCCTAAGGGGCCAAAACTGAATAGACTTCATTTGTCTGACAAGAAAGGACTTCATTTTGGAGAGACTTTTCAAGGCTTCTGTCCAGGAAGGTTATGGAAAAAAAAAATGGTGCAATGTTCAATTGCAATTGTCATTTTTTTCTGATGCATCAGCTAAATGTGTGGTATATCATTATACTTCTTAACACATCTCATCCAAACCTTGCCTCTCCTCTCCAATTTAACAATACCTCCTTTTTAGTAATCACAGTTAAAAACACTGAATGGGAAGAGCCCATTTTTGAGTTTACACATGCATGCAGCCACGAAGGTCTTTGTGGAGGGGAAAAGAAAGGAAAAAAAAAGTGTTTGTTGGTGTTTCTTAATCAGCAGAAAAGGAGCAGCTGTCAGCCTGCTGGAATTCAGAATTTAGATGAGCTGTGAGGCAACACTTCTGCTACCCCACATCTGGTTTGGAAACAAAGAACAACCTGTCTTTGGTTGCTCTCATCTTGTAAGTACAACTACCGCATAGGTAATTAACACTCCATGATAGGGTTTAGTTTTGCATATCTTCATTTCTACTGACTCTTCCACAATGTAAGTCTTCTTCCCACTTTCAATTAAAACAAAGACTGTGTAAAGGAAACAAAACCTGAATCTTTTCTGATGTTGAGGGGAAGTGATGCAAATTCACTCTTTCACTCCATTTCCTGGAGAGCACACCATGGTATAAAATACTTCAAAAGTATTTTTTTAATCTTATCCTTAAAAGGGGAAGAGTACTCCTTCTCCTCTAAATGTTTAGAGATTAATTGCCTTTGTGAAGCACATGGCAACTAATGGCAGTATTTTTAACGTATCATAGAATGGCCTGGGTGGGAAAGGACCTTAAAAATCACCTAGTTCCAAGACTTGGGCATGGAACTGCATGGGCAGGGACACTGTTCACTTTAGACTGCATTTCTCAGAGTTTCATCCAACCTGTCCATAAATACTTCCAGGAATGGGGCAGTCACAGATTCTCTGGGCAACCTGTTCCCATGCCTCATCATCATCATCACATTAATTTTCTTTTCCTAATATCTAATCTAAATCAACTCTCTTTCACTTTGAAGGCATTAACCCTTGTCCTGTCACATACTGGTGCTATATGAGCAGTATTATTTCAATATTAGTATTATTTGTATATTAGTATAGAGCAGTATTATTTGATGTTGTATATAATGTGAATTCATTTGTGTTGTTTATAAAATGGTGAGTTGAGATTCACCACCACATGGGAATGAAATTTCTTTACTCTTTGGTCATCTACAAGAATTTCTAGGCAGAAGTGACTCAGCACTGCTGGGTACAGGCACAGTGGTGAATACTGAGCTTCATGGGCAGGAGAGAGGTAGAGGGCACAAACTCTCGTCCTCTGTACCTTGAACATCACACATGGTCAAGACAACTCTAACTTTCACAATTTCAGCCTATGAACTCATCATGAACCATGGATTTTTGAAACCTTACAAAACCCAAAGTTGCAGTAAGGACATATTAAGGCAACACTGTCAATAAGATAAAGAAAAAAAATCATAAACCTGTGAATGTTTTATATTTTAACACTCATGACTGATTATTTTTTCCTCTGTAATTTTAGAAATTGAACCCAATTCCAAGTGCATAGATATCTTACAATCCTGTAAATTGTTTTTTAACTCCTAGTAAGTGAACATTTCTCTAACATATTTTCACATAAAAATGTTTAGAAGTAGGAAAAACAAAAATCCTAGCAAGACAGTTTAGCCAAAGTTTGCATCTTTGTTTTATTTCAGTTTCAGTATTTCACAGTCTTTTTTTGCTTAACTGTCAAGTGAAAGATAAGACTGTCATACTGTCTGAATAACAAAAGAAATACAATTTTCCTACACTAAAGTGTACTGGCCTTGTGCCACTGTCAAAATTAAATTTGTCCAATACCAGTTAGCTGCAGTGTACATTTTTATGGCAATAGTTGGCAAAGAGAAGAGGTCTTTCTGGGATTTTGTGTTGCTCCATTTCTCTGAAACAATGGGAAGAAATGACATTGTCTATTCAGTGTAGAAGATAGACTGTCAAGTAAAGCAAGACAAATGTGATGTCCTGACTGATTATTTCCTTAGATACTAAATCAATGAGCTTATTATCACAGTAATTACATTACTAATGTAAACAGATGCTATGTGTAGAAAACTGGTTAAAAATAAGGTAGGCAGAGTGCAGTGTTTTTTCTGTTACAGAAAAAAAATATTTGGAGTGTGTTAAACTACAGGTAACATTTGATCTTCAGTTCATATGTATCACTTAACAGAATATATGCTCTATCACATGATTTTACTTATAAGAGGGATGTGCTGTAAAATGTACATAATTAAAATTTTACCTGTGTAGTCTTTATTACCAACATTAATGTTCTTATCTATATTAATCATTAATAAAATTCAGGGATTCTGAAATAAAAAAGAAGCACTACAATTCTCCTCACAAATTAACTCAGCCAATTTTCTTAATACAACCTGTTATTTAGTTTATAATGAAATCAAAGGGACAAGAAAAGCAATATCCTTTACAATGGCTAAAATTAATTTCATATAACTCAACTTGAATTTCCTATCTATTCTTTTACTTTATAAATGGTTATGTCTAAATTTCTAAAGCCTTCTCAGTTCTTGTAATTTTATATGTGCTTTAGATATATCTAGTATGCATAAAATAAATCATTATAAACACAACAGCATTTATAAAGATATGTCTTTTTAGCAGAAGGCAGTTCCTACCAATGAAACAATCCAATCAGCTCTAAAGTTTTCTGAATAGAGGCGGGTATTGAGGACATGCACTGTATTAATCCAAAAGAGTAATGGAGAATCAAAGTAAATTGGGATGAGACTTCTGTAAGAAAGGACCATTAACCAGGACACTTCTATGTTATACTGTGGTCTTTTAAGTCAAAGGAGTGGAAGGAGTCTAACAAGTACTAATAAAGAACATATGGAGCTGGTCTAGATATAACAGAGATCATGTCAGAAAACAACTTGTCAGAAAACATTGTTTCAACAAGTGCGAAACTTTAAATGGGAATGCTGATCACAGAGCTCTCACTACAGAGAGTTTTGACTCCACTGAATGCAGACAGTGAAAAGCTTCAGAATATTTTTTCCCCAAATTGGATTAAAAAACAACTGGCAAATAACAAAGCCTGCAATTTCTCCTTTCATCACTTTTGTTATATATATTACAACAGTGAAAGGAGAAGTCATATTTCACCCTACTTTACTATTTCATGAAAAAATTGACATGGAAAAGTTCCTGCTCATCATCATGTTAAATTAAACTATAGTTTAATAACTCCAGTTATTTTCTAAGACATTTTTGAAGCAGTAAGATATTTTTCTGAGTCATTAAGGAAGGTTCTCTAGACAATTTGCATTCATTCTTTTCTATAAAAATCTGAGTGCTAATCAAAAATAATCAAAAACCCAATATTTACTCAAACGTTAAGCTAACTACAAATTTGAACACAAAGAATGAACCAGAAGTTCCTGAGCTGCAGCCACAGGATATGTTTCTCTGTGAGCATTGCAAGAGTTTATTTTCATGAGATCTTGGTATATCCTAACATGTCTGGAGGTAGATTGCTTAGGATTTTTCCATTCTAGAAATCCATTATATATGTATGTACATGTGTACCAACAGCCTCAAAGCGCATTTTTTCTGGTCTGGAATTGATTCTGTTGTTCTGGAGAGAGAAGCTACTGCACCACTGAGGAGAGTGGGTGCAGGACAAACCTCAGCAAGAACACACTTGAATGTCCATTCACGGGCAGCATAAGATTTTTTAGTCTTGTCAACCAACTGCCAAAATCAGTTTTCCCTGGAAGGCAGTCAAAACCATTTTTCCTTAGTGGAGACTGATTTCCATGACAGATATCAGTCACAGCTGTTTATAGTCATATATATATTTGTGCTAACTGTTATCATCTGGAATTTTTCTTTCAAAAATAAACCATTTCTGTTAAAGTTTTAAAAATCTCTTGGTAAAAAAAAGGATAGCGATCAAGTGGAAGGTGTTGATAAATTGCAGTCTTCTTATGGAATATCTAATACAGAATAAAATAGTCTTAAATAGACAAATAAGGAAAATTACAAATGTACTTATTTTTAGTAATAAAAAAAACTACTCAGTACTTCTTTGAAAATGTCAGGGAAGTTTTTCAGGTGAAAGACTTCATTAAAGTTTACTTAGAGATCTCCCTCAATTAAAGAGAAAATAATTTACAGAAGTTCAAAATTCTTTAAGATTTGTCTATGTAATAAATAAATCTTCTACAATATAATATGCATTTATTACATGTGGCAGATACAATGTAGTTATAACTGTTTTAATATCTGTTAGCTTTGGTACACAACATTGGTCTCTATCTTCAGAGAACTTCTCTCTCTCCTTCAAAATTTAATTCTGCCACTTTTGAAACCTGAACAAAACAGCCCCTTTTTAGAGACAATTTTTCATGAAAATTAATATGTCTTTGCTTAACACCACAGACTAGGCACATCATTAATTACAGTGTCTGTTCTTTGTGACTGAATACCTCATTGGCCTTCCATATATTGGTTTCTAGTGCTGAGTTTCACAGCTCATCCAAAATACCAATGAATGAGTCTTCAGATCCCAATTTTGAAGTGAAAATCTTGTGGGGGGGGAGTGAAACTCATGCTTTCTCTTCTATGGAATTTTTGAAGTCTTGAGAAAAATGTTTTGGACGTGAGTTTATCATTAAAGGTAAAGAACCATCCAAAAACAAATGTTTATAGTCACTACTAGTCATTATTCCAGTTTTCCACATGCATATTTCAGAATCCATTAATTTCTGATATTATTATATAGGTTGCTATATGCTGTAACTTCATAACTTCATTTTTATTACAAGAGACATAAATTTTTCTGTGAGAACAAAATGAGACCAAATAGTTTTGTCATATCCAGCACTTGTGGAATCTTAGTTTCTGTGTTTTCTTAACATATATTCACTTTACTAATTGAATGAATTAGAATCTCTATGTTAAAAATATTAACATTTTAAAAATCCTTTTGAAAATCCATCATTTTTATTCCTCTCAAGAAAAGATATCACATTTTGCAGATGCAGCTGGGTGATATTTTTAAAGAAATGGCAGTATGTATTTATTACTTCTATAAATGGTAAATAAATAAGATAAAGGTTTTTAGCTTTGAGGTTTTAATTTCTTTTAAAATCATGTATTATAACATCAAACATAATAAATCAAATTGTTTGCTATCTCATCCACTGTCCAAGCAGTTCTATTGATCAGTGATAAATGAATCCCCAAATTGCCTACTGTGTGCTCTGTTCATGCTCACTGCATTGCTTGTTTTAGCTACGCTCATTGTGAGACACAAAAATCCTCCCAAAAACAAAAACAGCAAAGCTGCAGGTGTGGGAAAATTAAGCTTTGTCAAGGAAGGTCAGAACTTTGGACAGGCTGCGCAGCTCTGAAATACTCTATAGAGATTGGCTTAAGGTGTGAGACGTCTGCCTTTCATTTTTCTACTGTATCTTAACTCAGACAATTTCAAATCAAAAACTAGAGGTCTTTTAGAAGTTGGATCACATACTGAGGAATAAAAGGAAATTTTAAGTTGACTCAGACAATAATGATAAACTAATAGATAGGGGATATTCTTTACACTCTCTTTTTATTGTACATACGTTCTTCAAGCAAGTATTTATAAAAATACGTAGAAGTCCATTTCCTCATGGCTGGTTTTCTACTTTGTTCTTTCACACTGTCCCAGAAGCTCATCACCACTCACAACATTGGAACCTCAGTGCAGCACTGAATACTCTTTGTGTTCAGATAAGACACACCTGGTCATATCAATGAGGCAGTGCTGATCAGTGTTTAAATCAATTATGCTTATTGCTGTGCATAACATTATAACAGATAATTGTCAGAGAAGCCAATTTTGAAGCATAGCTCCAAGAGAGCTAACATAGGTTTCACTTTGCCCTAAAGATGAATTCCATTCCAACTTTTTAAAAGGACAGCATCTAGAAAATAAAACTGATTAAATAATATCATCCCCTTATTTTACTGTGGTCAGCAAAAATGGATTTCTCCATTATCTTCACAGTTGGCAAAAAACAGCAGTTGTTTCCATCAATACATATTCAGGCAAAAGAAAGAAGGTAGTGCAGTATCTTTTTTCTAGGACATTTTTCTTACAGTTCTTGGAAAAGACACATCTTCAGAGCCAAATGCTCTAACACAAGATTTAGAATCTGTAGAACTGCAGAAATCCCTGTTTAAATATGTGGCATCTAAAACAAAAATTCAAAATAAAAATATAGATAATCCATCTTTCTAATTTTTTCCCAGAAGGGAGGAATTTAAAAGAAAGTAGTGACAGCTCATCACTTATGGAAATTTGGATACTAATAGATTCTTAATACAGATTTCAGGAACTAGAATCTGTCTTCCACCAGTCTTTTGCCTCATCGTTATTTGTCCCTTTAGAATGTCAAGCAACTGGATTTAAACTTGCAGTTGATTTAAGGCAGAACTTCTACACAGTATTGCCCTCACTGGCATATTTTGGGCATAGAAATGACCTATGCACCTTTGCAGAGTACATGACTGTAGAGAAAAGAAAATGCTGCAGAGAACTTGAAGCATTTGAAAGGAAAAATACAAAAATATAACTATGAGCAAACTCATTAAAATCACTTAGAAGTTTGGAATGCCAATGGCAATAATGAAGCATGGAGGGAATAAAACCATGTGATAGTGGTCAAAGTTTTGTATTACTTACAATTCATCACTGTCAGATATTCAGATTTTCACATTTGTTTAAATATTTTCTCAAGGATTTCACCATCCCAGGCACTCAGCCAGTATAAAACACATATAAATTTGTTATAAATAAGCATAATTACATTTTCTTGCATCATACATTATATTTGCAAAAAATACAGAAAAAAAGAGAAAAAATTAGAAAAGATATTCAGTTTTTAATTTAGATGGCATTTTCATTTTTAAAAGTTTAAAAAATGCTACAGTGTTTAGAAACTATATTCAATGGTCCACATATAACACAATTCAATTTTCATGTCACGTATATATGAACAAAAAAATCATTATAATATCACACCACATTTAGCAAAATAGAAAATGAAAATCAAAAATCCCTGAGTTTTACATCTGCCACTGTAGACTTAGCTTTTATGTTTGAACATCTCATCCACTGTTATTGACAGCTTCAGGGGAGATTTGACTCCTACTTCTGCCTTCTACCTTTGCTCCAAAAAATGGCAAACACAGACAAATAATCACTGGGCGCTCATAGAGGCATAGCCACAAGCAGTGAAAGCCATTTAAAAAGACAGCCATGACAAAGTATTTCCTACTGTACTTCTCAGAATCCAGATAAGACACATAAGCATTAGCTCAGGGAACAATGTTGCCTGGATTCCAAAGACCAAACTTTGCCTTGTCCAAGCCCAGATTACCAGCAAAGCCACCGTGCACTTCCTATGGCAACCAAAAGATGTTCACATTCAACCCAGTGACCCTCTGATGACGACTGGTTCTAAAGACAGGACTGACAATGTGGAATTTTTTTCCCAGGCTGGCGAGTATTATGATCCTTGCTTTGCACAACTTTCTTTGAGTCACTGATTGGCCAAGGTGACTTCTTAAAAATTCACCTTAAAAATTCACCATAAATATTTTTACTTCTTTCTTAAAAACATAGGCTTGACTTTCTATAGATCATGTATTTTGGACAATTGCTTTCTGAAGGAGACATTGAATCAGAACTGGCTAATATTATTATATTTTTATGTCATTGAAAAAGTAATTCAACTCTGTAACCTTTAACAGCTAATTTTAACCATGCACAGATGCTGCTGCTACTAAAACAAGGAGCAGAATTCATTCCAGATAGTCATTATGCTAGATCTTTGAAGGCTATGGAGGAAATGAGTGTAGAGCTTCTAATAAAGCATTTACAAGCCAATTATGAATTTGTGTGCATTTCTAGACTAGGAAGACTGGCTACTAAACTCTAAGACATTCAAAAGAGCTAAACAGCATAATGCATACATAAAAATAACATGAAATTCCTGCGTTTACCACAGAATTATATATTAGTGTTTTATATTTGACATGGTAAAGTTGTACATGAAAAGGTATATTTTGCTGTTTTTCCCAGGAAGGATTGGTTTTGCCACTCAGGGATGCATTATTTATTTATTGAACAGGAGAAGAGCTACCTGAAACTGTGACTTTCTCTAATTATCTATCTTTGCTACCATTAAGTAGGCACTGGACAAATGATGCTGCCCTCTTTGAAATCAGCACAGAGGCTAATTTACTGATAATTCTAAGAGATCTGGGGAAATTATCTTAAATTAACTTCTTTGTTGAGTACTCAGAGCACTCTGAAGAGAATTAACTGAAACCTGAAGCAACGAACACCAGTCGTGGTGTCATGTGTGTTCTGAGTACTCATTTCTGTCCCAGACTGCTGAAACACAGAATATTAAGATCAACAAAAAAAGCCATTACCAAAATGATTTTAGATTTCTATGGCCTTTGTCTACAGTCAGAAACAGTGACTTGCTGCATAAAGTAACAGCAGTATCAGAAAGCAGCTGTGCCTCGTACTGGCTGCTTGTACCTGTGACCAGCCCAACACCACTGAATTAGCTTTACTGTTCAAGATGTACACAGTGTGATTCATATTCACTTTTTTTTTTTTTTTGTGAAAGGGATGGTGCAAAACTCAGGTCCTAACCTGAGAAACAGTTTTTGTAACTTTACCAACCTGACAAAGAAACTCGTTCTGTGTTAATCTTGTGTCTTAAGTCTCAAGGAAGGAATGCATATAAGGATTTAATTTTTTCCACATTATGTTCTTCAAGTATGTTTAAACAAGAAACAAAAGATCACACATTTCAATTCCTAAAAAACACACAAGGATGAAACAACCTGTTTTATAACCTTTTATACATTTTATAAACAACACATAAGTATTAACAATTTCCTTGGCCTTAATACCCTTTATTGTCTTGATTCTTTCTCCTCTATGTTTTAAAGCCAAAATCAAAATGTTTTGTTGTGTTGATCTTATTTTCATTGTAATTTACTTTCAAGCTGATTTTGAAAGCTGTTTTAAAGTTCTAACTTAAGTGAAAAAGCAGCTACTACACAATAAAATCCTTGGGAAGAAATGTGATTTATGCAGATGAGTTTGTTAACAAAATTTACACATAAATGAGAACATTTTTTTCCATTCCGGTTGCTATTACAAAGAAACACTGGGAAGTAAATTATCTGTAGAAGAGTACAAGATAAAAAATGTATTAAAAGCTGTAAGAACGAAATTGAAATGTCAAACATAGTTACTTATAAAAAACAGGTGATGGACTCCTTGTAAGCTACCTATTAAAAAGAGTAATCAAAGTGAACTAAAATGACTTTAGTTTCTCCCACTAAACTTGTGGCTCAAATTCTCCACAGCTTTATTGCCTGTTTGCAGAGTTTCATTCACTTTTAGGCAGTGCAGGCTTTCTGAAAGTTAAAGCTATATATGATAAGACTCTTTATTACTCACATACATAACATTTGAATTCTGCTACAGGATTTCACAAAATCCTAATAAATGCTTCTTGGCACTAAGATTTTATGCATTCCATAACCAAGATGCTCTGCAGCCTGCAGAAGGGAGAGACGTGGTGCAAATACAGGTTTTCAAGCTGTAAAAATGCTGTGAAGCCAAAACTGAGACAAGGTCATTGTGACCAAGGCTGCCCCTGGCTGCGGGGCACGTTTCCCCCAGAGGCCCCCCCTCAAGCCCTCATCCCATTTCTATCCCCCAGTCCCACCACCCCTGGTTGCCTTCTAGTGGGGTGGTGACGCCTCCTGCCCGGGACCTGGGGTCCTGGGACAATGGGGCCAGGAGCACAAAGCATAACACTGTGACCAAAGTCTCCTCACTGGCAGGGCTTTTCAAGCCAATGGGAAGTAAGGCCACTTGAGCTGGACATGGCTGGCTTGTCAGTTCCTGACAACAAACTGTGTTTGGTACGCCGTGCATTCATGGGCAGTGTCATGCTTTTGTCCAGAGCCATGCTGACTTTCCCCAGGTCGGTTTCTGGCTTTTGCGGAGGGGCAACAGTGTTGAGAAATCCACCCAAGCAGAAAGGGCCCCCCGGCTGGTGATTTCTCACATTTAATTACTTGATTTTCCTTTCCTGCAGTCAGGAAGAAAATGGAATTACATCACGCCCCATGTAGCCTTGCAAAGGGACCAATTGTTTCTAATAGAGCCGCTGGCGACAGGCACAATACATGCGCTCCTTGTTTCACATCAGATATTAGATCGTCCAAACAAGTCTGAGTACTCCTGCTCGGAGGATCCTCAATAGGGAACAAAGGGGACCAGGCTTCTCCTGTGTCACTTCCAGCACCCCACAAAAAGAAAATCTTCATTTAGGCACTCTAACCCTTTTGCACACTTTCATCTTCTGAGATTCAGAGATTGCTTTGGAGAACAATGATTTTCTACACAGAATTAGTGAGCTGATGTTTTATTCTGCTCATAAATAATTAGTTAAATGAATGCCTCTACCACTTCACATAACTGCAGACATGTTTGGTTGTAAATTTACATACCAAGAAGTATGTACAGGCTTATAACACTTGGCCCAGGGACTGTACAGTAATGACAGTTTATTAAATTAGGTACTTTTCCCACAGGCACAGAGATTATGTTACAGATCTTGTGCAGATGCTCCATTACAGTTTATGTTTAAAACCCCAAACAAATAAACAAACAAACAAACAAACAGAAAAAGCTCAAGAATGTCCATATTTAACCAGACCAGTGATACATTGCAGTCAGTACTGTGTCTCTAGTGGCACTGTGTGAAGGATGGGTATGAAGAAGCATGGGTACATAGGGTAACACCTCTCCAGAATACAGCATACATACCAAAAAAAATAGTATTTCCCTAGAATACCCTCTCCCTTGCACTGATCTGTGGCTTAATAACTTTGTGAATCAGAGAATTTAAGAGCATTGGATGGACTTTTGTCCTACCAATCTTGGCATTACTGACATGCTCAGGCCTTGAACAAAATATCTAAAAACACTTTTCCCAATCACTTCTCAATCAGGCAAGATGTGTGCCTAAGAATTGCTTGGTTACAGCTTTCTTCCTGTCACATGTTTACTTGCATGCCTTTCAAAATTGATGTTCAGTGCCTGTGCTTCTAAACAGATATTCAAGAACTTAGTTGTTATTTCTTCCAGGTGCTAAAAAATATGCATAGCTCAAAAATAAGGTTTTCCTTAGTAACTGTTTCAAACTAATCTACCTATAGGAAAAATGCAGGCAAAACCTGTTTCTGTTAAATGCTAGAGATGGGGGTCACTATTATATGTACCCATGTTAAAATATTTCTCCTGTGAGTGAATTACAGAGATGAGAGTTGTTCTTTCATAGTGTATGTGGACAGTAGACCACAGAGCTACCCTACACCAAAAAAACAGGACTAGAATGCAATCATGATCAACAAGAGGGTATGGAGGAACATTTGTAGCAAACAGACTTCAGCAGGGAGTATCATTGGGATAGGATTTAAAAAAAAGTGGATGGTATCAGATGATGTTATACCTGAAACAAAAATCACTGGACTAATATTGCTTCCCAGATGATTCCCTAGATGAGTTTATCAGAGAACTAATTTACTGCTAATGACACGAAGGCATAAATGCTGTTATTTATTCCAAACAACAGGCCTCTAGGACTGACAATGTCTACACAGATACATTGTGTTCCTGCACCAAGAGAGGCAGAAATCTCCAAGCTTTCACTGAGAACTCTTGGATTCAATATTAATGAACAATGCGATATGAGTCCATATGGCTGGTGAGGCCTGAGCTGGAATTCATAGGACATCAGTCAGTGTACTTCAGGAGTCAGGTCTTATATATATTTTAAAATAGAGTTTGTTTTAATGGTGTATTAAGCCACTGATGTCAATAATGAAAGAGAAGCGACAGATGTGCTTGTGCAGATCAACTAAGCTTTTTCAATGTTTTTAAATTATTTGTTCTGTTGTAGACCTATATTACCTAACAAAAGAAAAATGGATTTGACTGGTATACACTCTAATTAGTTATACTAAATTTAGTCAAAAGTAGGAGTTTCTCTTTCATGCATGTCTTTTGATATGTTTTTTAATGTGTTCATTCTGAATTGGAATAAAACAATATATTTTGATGTTTCCAAATCAGTGGCTGCTTTTGTCACAACAATAAAATATCAAATTTACAAAATAACAATTCTCTAGAAGAAAAGGAAGAAGAAAAAAAAGCACATTAAAAGAAAATTTACAGGAATTCATGACAAAGTAGGCTTAACACATAAAGTGCATTTGCCAAAACCAGATGTTTTGTCTGGGAAAAAAAATTAAAAAAGAAAAGAAGAAATTTATTTTCTGGTAGCTTGTCAGTCAGGGGAAAAAATCTCAACAGGTAAAACACATGGGGTTGAACAGAGAAGACAGAAACTGCTATACTTCAAATTGGACCTCCACTCCTGGCTTCCCACAATGCAATCTTTTTAGATGCATCCACCAAAAATACACACAAACCAAAGCAGAGTGATAGATCAGTGGAGCTGGATGACTGCACAGCCACTCTTGTCAGCAGAGGCCAAGTAAGACTGTAGGTATAAGTGTTAGGAAACTGCATCACGGCCGTGCTGTCTAAAACTAGGACACAAATAAGGAAGCTGGGTGAATATAATGTAGAAGTAGATCTAACTAACATGTTTAACAGTGTTAGTGGACAACTGACTATCCCATTGCAAGTTAACATTCAGTGGTGTCTGTAGAGGCTCAATAACACATAATTTCTAAAGCTTCAGTTTAGGATATGGCACTTCATCATGTCTTAAAGAAGAGGATGTCTGTTGAATACAGTGGGTAAATCCTGAAAAAAAGGAATAATGACTGTCCAGTGAAAGTGATGAAACAACATTAACAATCTAGGGGAAAGGATGATGATGGGTAACTCCTGCCCAGTGTGCCAGAGCAAAGACTAAAGACCTCCTCTCAGAACTGAGATAATGGGTGCTAGGTGAGCAGAGAGTTCCTTGATGTGAGAACTCATTAAAACTTGCCATAGTGCTCTCTCTACAAGCCTGTTCAATTAGATGCAACTAAAATGCAATTATACATATCCTGTGGATGGGTTCTCTGTATCAACTCACAATCAGTTACTGTTATCTCCTTGATTCTGACAACTCCTTCAGCTGAAACAGTCCCAACCAACCTTCTAATCATCTTATCAAGGCTAAATTTATACCTTAATTGCATTTACTCTGATTAATTTAAATTGATTTTTTGTGACAGAGGTTTGTATTGTGCTGAAATACCATTAATATCCAAAAGTTGTACTTGAGAATCCACTGTTGAGTTTGTCACATACCTGGCAGCATTATCTGAGCCTCAGAAATACAAAAATAGTTGGCTTTACATGTGAAAATCTCCCACAACGACATTAAACACCCCTGAATTATTTTAACTTCCATATTGCCAAGTCATGATTTAGACAACTTTCTGTGGCCCCTTAAGTGTTATTTTCACAATAAAGTATGACTTTAAACAGCAGCAGTGAAACAAACAGCAAAGGGCATGGTGTTTTCCTGGCATTTACAGTAAAGGTGAAATTGATATGTTTGAAATGCTGCAAATAAACACAGATAGTGGACTCAACACGTAACCAATCCCACACATCCTAAATTAACAAAGGTAGCATCAGCTTGGGGCTTGAGCTATACAGAAATTCAAACTATATTTGCTGGCTACTTGCTTTAGACAGCACTGCTTTCCCATGACTACAGAACTCTGCCTGTATTTTGATTCAGCATTCACATGTAAAGAACATTTGTTAATTGTCCATTTTAACACACAGTGAAATGCGTGAGATCAACCCAACTGAAGACTTAGAGCCAGTTTGACACGTATCAAGTGGGTGCATTGAAAAGGCAACTTCAAAATTGAGGGATTGTTTCAAGTGGTTTAAACCTATCCTCTAAGACAACTTTGTTGCTAAAAAGCTGCAGAGGTTTAAAATAAAAATAACACATTCTTAGCCTGTTTGCATTTCCTGTTCAAAGAGCTTGTTCATCTTTAATCTTAACTCTTTATCTCCAGAAATCTGAATGGGGAGAAAAGACAGAGACTATACCAGAATCCTTTGCTCTATCAACAGATACACGGGAATTAGAAAATAACCCTCTGCTCATTTGCCAATAGCCTTTGCAAGTCACCTAATTAGACGATTAAGTCATTAAAGGGATATGCGCATCTGAAAAGCCTCCAGTCAGCCTCTGAAATCAGAGGAGATAAAGACAAGACTCATTTCTTTTTTCTCTTACACTGAAAAGGTAATTAATCCATTTAACTCTGCCTAGCACTGCTTTTCTGTAGTGAAAAGGAGAGGCTGAAGCAGGATAGCTTTTCAGAAACACTCTTTGAAACACCAGAATGACAAATGCCTCTTTCTTTTGCATGCCACATGAAGAGGTTAGGCTTATCCTCCAGTGGTCAAAATTATTTAGACAAGAGATCAGCAGCAGTATGTGTAATGCTGACTTTGATATTTGGGATGTTACTGACTACCTACTACCAGAGCAGTGTGCAAGGCTGGTAAATAAAATTCTGAAGAGAAAATAATTTAGCATCATTCACCTTCTCCTATAGAGGCTTCACAGAGCCATTCTTAGGTGCGTGTCACCTGCAGGATAGGGGTTGACTGCCAAACAATAACCACAATGCGCTATGATTTCCAGGCTTTGTACTGTAAAACTGGAAGTAGTGTGTTGGAAATGACATACAAACGTGCTGCCCTGGCAACTAAGGAAAGCTCCACATTTCAAACTGCCAACTCCACTGGGGATAAACCAGTGGTCTAACACTAATTGTTAAGATCTCCACCTGTGTAAGGTTTCAGGCTTAATTTCTGTGAATACATTTTGATATTTTCAGTATAATACAACTATGAAGAAATAAAGGTCAGCAGTAAGAAAGAGAGCTCAGGAAAACCTTAATCTCCAATGCTGTTGACAGGTTTCATCAGATCAGGGAGCACTGCCCATGTTGCAATAGCTCAGCTTCATTGGTGATGCAAGAGGATCTGAATACAGGTGACAGTGGACAGAGGTCCCACACTCTGCTTTGCAATTCCTCTCAAGAATTAGATTGGCAAATAAGTTAAAGAAAAAAAAGATTAGTCCTGTGAGATTAAAGCAGGAAACTTTTTCCTCTTTTTCACGACTCTAGAATTTTTCCTGGCTTTGGCTACAGGAATCCTAGCAACACTATACAGCAAAAAGCAATGTCAAAAATGGAAAGAATATTATTATAACTAACTGCCATTGTTCTAAAATCTGACACCTCTATGTCAAAACAATTCCTAGTTTTCAGGCACATTTGGAGTAAAATTCAGGTATGCTCACATAGTTTTTGTACTTGCAGTGCTGCAAGTTCAATTAGAGCATTCTCTGATTTCCACAATAATTTTTTGAAAGAGTTCAGCATTGATCTATTACCTGTTATTGTACTATGTGTTACCCTTTCAGTGATTCAGTACTGTATCCAAGAAAAGTCAGAGAAACTACTCTCAGGTTTACTACACCTTTCAGTGCACATTTTAGTAGTTCATTTTGACTGAAATTTTCAGTGATGTCACAGAGACAAAAAAACCTGATTTATGGACAGACAACACTTTTCAAGTTTTGTGACCAGATTATTGTGATGTGTCTGCATAGACACATATTTTCTTGGGGGGAAGAGTGCAAAAAATGAATCTAAATCTTCACAAAATACTATGGATCCTTAAAATTCCATTAATTGTCAAAGAAGTTCAAATATTTCATTTAAGAGTCAATTGACATCTTGATATCAAATAGATATACTGCTAGGATGTGTTCCTTTAGGCAAAACGATTATCAGTCTTCCTTAGTTGACAGAAATTTAATAATAATACCAACATGAATTATTAATTTCTAACAAAACCATATATACATTGAAAATTTCTTGTCAACCCTTGCCTAGAAGGCCATAAATGAATCTTCCCCCAAATAAGCTGCAATATAACTCTTAAGGCATTATTTTTCACTGAAAAATACAAATGGATGAAAAAGCATTGACTTAAAGAACAAATGTTCTTTATTTTATTCATTATTCAATAATTTGTGCTCACTTAAATACTTACGATAAGTTTGGGGTTTATTTAGTATTTATAGTATCTGTATTTGATATGCACAAAAGCAGATATCTACTTCTCACCTTCTATGATGAGAATAGTTCTTTCTGTCCCACACTAACTAATGGGATTTTGTATTATAAAGTAATTTTAATTTTAAATATAAAAAGGGAACAAAAAGGCAAAAAAAATATGTCTTGAGGCTGTCCTGACCTAGTAATTTTCTAGTTTCTCAAACTAATTTTTATCCCCTAGTTTCTTAAAAAAATTAACATGTACAGGAATGGCCAGATCAAAACATCAAGTAAATCAAAATACATTATGGGTTATTAGAATTGTAAGGCCTTTAACAGGCCTAAAACTAATCCATATGCAAGTTCATTACAGTACAAGAAAACAGAAAAAAACAGCAATGAAACCGTTTTTAACTATCCAAGCCATTATTTTGATTTCTAGTTCAATATATCAACATTATTTCCCTCATTATATGAACAAAGTACAACACATCCCAGTCTGTTCTGTTTCATATCTCAGTATATTCTAGATTTGCAGGGAAAGGGAGCAAAGCTGAAAAACCTCTGGCTACAAACTCAGCCTTGAGCAAAAAAAAAAGACCCTGCCACTGTTTTGCTTGAGTGGCCGTTGAGAAATCTATGAATAAACTTTTTTTTTTGCTCTTATTATACACATTATTTCCTTCCCTCCCTATCTTGATTTGCATTACATACTTTTGACTAAAGGCAATAACAACCATACCAGGAGAAGAAACACATGTCAAGGGACATCTACATATCAACCTCTCAATGGTTGAAATCCTTCAAACAGTGTAACTTGCAAATGTAACTAGTACCACACCACAAGGCAAGCTAGCTCAAGCTATCAGTTGAAGTGAAGATATTTGGTATCTTGTTGAAAATTTCTAGTGTCTAGAATTGCATCTGCAGCAAAGAAATATTTTTGACAGGATGCTATAGAATATGGAGTTAGTCTAACCCACTGCTGAAACATTCTTAGTTGTAAACACTTAATGAAATAGTTTTAGGCATTAAATATGTACTTTTCCCATAAATTAATTATTAATCAAAATGGAAATATATGTAATAAAATTTAAAAAATTAGTGTAAGGGAAACACAGGGAAAGATGTAACAATAGTTGTTGCAAAATAGTTACATAGAAAACACTTGGTATGCTTTCAGTAATTAACAGGAATTATGTCAAAATTAGGAAAACAAGACAACCAGCAGGGCAGGACAATTCTGGATGGCTGCTAATTCACCAGGGATGACTTTAGGAAGTAACTAACATATCTGTAAAAAAGAGGCAATTAAAATCCACTTTTAAGGCTCAGGTAAAAACTTAAATATAGTCTATGTGTACATTCAGTGTAGTGTAAGGAATAAATAAGCATTGCAGAGTTAGCATCGAAAATATCTGTCATCACAAATTTCCTTCTTCCTTTTCTATCTTTGGTCAGCCTACCATTTCCAAAACCTTCTTAAAGCATTAGCATTTTTCTATTTCCCCCTTTTTTTCCCTTTTTTTTCTTCCTTTTCTTTTTTTTTTTCCAGCTACTTCCTTCCTATTCATACCTCCTACACACTAAGGTGTCCTCCAGGACCTAAATTCCTACAATGCAGTTGGGTAGGGAGGGAAAAGAATATATGCAGGAGCTGAAAAAGGATGTTTTCTGTCTGTGAAATGCTAGGTTTTAATGTTTGTTGTCTAAAGTCTTTTGTCAGTCCAAAACCAAGAAAATACCACCAAAACAGTAATATTCCTGGCTGGAATAGGTCTTTAGAGCAAGTTTAATGTAAGTGAGCTTTAAGTATCACAGTCAGGGCTAAACAGCAATGTTTAACAACATATTTCAATGAAAAATTGATTTGCCCTATTTTGTTAGCAAATTACCTTTTCCAGAGTCAGTACTAGACAAGCTCCAGGTCATGCTGTGCAGCAGTTTAAGATGTTAGTACACCCCCAGCCTGTTCCTCCCCAACAACAAAGTCAGCAAAAGGGCAAAGATGACCAAGGAAGGTTGGCTGCTCAGCATCAACCCAGCAGCACTGGTGATGTAAGTACTGAGATTTCCTGCTGATGCAGCCGAGCTGCAGACATGCATTACCATTTTGGTTTTCCCATTTTTTCCCTCAAAATTGATGCCTATATATTCATAACAGGTTTTCTTTCAATGCCATAACAGAAACCCTGAAGTTAATAAAATGGTCTTCAAGAAGAAATTTTCAGACTGCACAACATCTTTCTGAAAAAGCGTATCTGTTGGCTTTCAACATTAAATCATCACTTTGAAGTCAGTTGGATGATTCTCACAAAAGGTGAAATGAACAAATGAGAGACTTGCTGGGATTCATTTTAGGTATTTATGCACCATTAAACAGGGTTACCATCACCTGCTTTCCAAGACACCATTTTGCTCTTTGGATTGCACAGAGTATAATAGTGACAGTGAATGGGAAAACACGGGTTGTTTCTATCTAGGATTTACCTCTGCTTAGTTCAACTTTGCTTTGCTTTTCAGACAAAGTGATAACTTCAAGGAAAACGACCAGTGCTTTTTGGAGCACAGTAATGCCATCTCAAAAAAATCATCTATCAGACCTTGGCATGTCTCCTCTTCTGTATTCTCTCCTGAATTCAGCAGGAGGCTTCCAATATGACAACTGATCTACTAGACTTCCCTACCAAACAAGCCAGAGCTTTATCTTGGATAAGCCACTTTAAAGGTAGCTGTGAGGAGCCTGCCAGCCACGAGCTGCATGCAGATGAAAGTGAATAATGCAACATGCAGCATGCAGCAATATTCTGCCAGTACTGATTCCATCTACACAACAAATACTCATCATGTGCACACAGACGGCAACTGAATCAATTATAATCTTTCAAGGAGGGTAAAAACAAAGACCTATGTTTTCAAAGCAAATGTCACCAAAACAGTTAAAAAAGACAAAAGCCAGATAAAAATATGAATAGAAAAGATCTTTTCATTGCTCTTCTCATTGTAAACTGCATGGTGAGGTTTTTTTCTCCCGTTTGAAGGGTCAGATTAAAAAGTCTGAAGTAAAAATCATGTTTTAAGTTTTCATCTTTGAAAGGATCTACTCCTGGAAAGAAAAAAAGCTGATAATATTTTAACATGTAGGGATCAAACTAACAGTGCCACTCACTATCAGAAAGTAAAATACATTTGAAACATGTTATTTTCAAACTTTCTTACCCTAAAGAATAACAAGCTTTATAGTGTAGCTAGGGAAAGTGCATACACAATAATAAAACCACAGAAATGTCAGATGACTCCTTTCTTGTGGGCAAAAATAACCCACTGGCCAACATTTACTGCTTTATCCTTATTTCTGAAAGGAAGTCCCTTCAACATAGAGCAGCAGTACAGCTTCTGCCACTTAAATACATTTCATAATTGAGACAGAGAATACACATATAAAGTAGGTATTTAATCTGCGCTCTCAGGGAAGAAAACATAGTTACAGAATGAACTAATTTCTAAGACCTACCAAATTAAAACAAGGAGATACACCTTGAGTCTTACAATCTTTGTTATTATGTAGTATATTAAGTGGTGTTACAGACTGTTTTTACCAAAGACAAAACCAAACTACATTTTTTCTTCAATCTTTCATTCTCACCTACATAGATTAAAACAAGCAAGCAGATATTTCCAAGACATAATTATATAATTAACTCCATTCACACCTTCTACTTATTCCCTGCTCCCAAAGAAGATTCTGTGGCAGCAGAATAGCATCCCCCATGGCTCGTGGAAGGAATTTAAAGATGCTCCTTCTGAGGGAACCCAGATCACTTTCAGGTTTGTGCTCATTTGAAGATCTTGTGACCCACCATAGTCATGTCCATCTTAGACTGAAAGAAAATGTATTGTAGTCATGTTTGAATAGTGCTAGTTGCTAATTTTATTCAGTGTGGAACTGAAGTAGTCAAGCTGATGTTTGACTCTCCTATTTACAGGCGGCCAATCAACCATTATACAATTTTAGTCTAAATAAAATCATTAAAATATATATTTTGTGTTCCATTATTATTGCCATCATTGTACATAATGTTTATTAATGAGACAGAAGGTATGAATGTCCTTTTCACAGCTTAGTACAAGGCTGAACAAAGTCATGTTTTAGTACTACACTTAGTTATTGATGAAATGTTGCATTGCTGTGAGAAAATAAAAGAAGTTGGACAAGTTTGAACTATTTTCCACTGAATATCACCTTTCTTTGTAATGGCACTTTCAAGACATCCAGATATGTCTAAGAAAAAATCACACGAATGATTAAAATAGTTGTTTTCCTAAGTTTCAGTGTGATTTCTGGAGTCCACCAGACAAGGCATGGCTGCAAATCATAGTCTTACAACACAAAAAAAAAAACCAAACCAAACCAAACCAAACCAAACCAAACCAAATCAAAAAAAAAAAAAAAAAAAAAAAAAAAAAAAAAAAAAAACGACTAGAGCGGACATGTATTTTGAAAAATGCCTGTCATTATGCTGTTTTCCTCTGATCATCATTATATTTTCCTACACCTTAACAAGAGTCACAGAAATACATGAAGTAATACGAATTCATAATGAGGAAGTGGAGGGAGATGAGTGAATTTAGCTGGTCACAACTGCAAAGAACAACAGTCTTTCCTCCCTATTCAGTGCCTCTCTGGAATGGAAAAATCTGTCTCTGATTTTCCACTTACCTTCAGTGGTAGATTAGAAAACATTCCCAAGTGGAATTGTAAATCTTTGACCACACTCTTTAAGAAAGCAAAGACTTTTAGTTCCTTTCAAAAATGAATTACCCAAGTTTATAGAGAAGAGAATTGATTTTGTCACATTCTAGTATGTGCTTAATCTAAGGTATTTAAAGATTGTACAAGAGGAATTAGCAAATTTCAGTAAAATGATGAGCATGAGTTCTTAAATGAATGAAATGGTCAGCTTCATGAAATGATTTTGTAGGTTATAGCTTGTTAGCACTGCCAAAAGGCTGCTTCTTTTCTCAAAGGCATCACACACCCTCACATGCTCCCCTTTCAGCAGAAAATTATACGATTTTCTCGCATATGAGGAAGGGTCACTGTGCAATTTCCTTTTACTATAATTTGAAATACTGCAAATATAATTTCTCATCGTACTCTGGGGAACATAACAGTTTTGGCAAAATGCAAAGAAAAAGTAGAGTTGAAAAAGAAAGTAAAAAACCCCACATTAAATTCTGCAAAGCATTTTAGTCTTTTCTCCTAGAAAGTCATTAACTATCACCAGACTAGCTTGAGATATTTGGATTTTATTGAAAGAAACAAAGTTGTGCAAATATATGCCCAGAGAATATTTTGAGTCAAAATGTTTTGACCTTCTTCCAAAACCTACATATTTAACTTTGGAATCATACCTTCCATACATTAAATTTTCTTCGCTTGTTTACTGAAGCATGAGAACTACAATTTTAAATATCAAGTTAGCACTATGCATAGAATTTAATAATACAGATTCAGGAGAAGTTTAGCTTATATTTACAACCTTAAAAGTAAGTCTGTTATCTATTTTTGAGCATCTGTCCTGAAAGACCTAAACACTGTGTTTCAAAAACACTTTACAAACAATCAGAGGTTGTCCATTGTAAATTATTTCCAAATATTTACTCAAGAGCCAGGTAGCAATCCTAGGATGCTGTAACCCACTATTTTTAATGAGAATATCACTTCAGTGACTACAAGGATCAGAATTCTCCTGGCTATTCTGAGTTGGCTATCCAGCAGAAACTGCATTTTCAGAAGGTTAAAACAGAGAGAAGGTACTATCCAGAAAATATGGCCATGTATGAAACTGGAGGACAGCCTCCCATCTTCATATTGTGCTTTGTAAAGGAACAAGGATGGTCACATAATGAAGTCAGATATTAGTGTATGTAAATATGTTGAGAACTTTGTGTCTTTTGAACGCACAAGCAAGCTTTAGAAAATGCTGGTGTAGCTCATCCTGTTTAGAACAGGTAAATGCAGTCTGCTAGCCAGGCATCCAAAGGTTCTGAATGCCTTTTCTTGGCAGTAATGTTTATTAGAGTTACTTGTCCAACATTCTTGTTGTAGGGCTGTGAAATATTTTTTGTTTCTTAGGGTTGCAGAACTGTTTCTAGAAAAAATCATCTTGGATTTTTCCACAACGTACACTACATACAAAGAACAATAAAGTAATCTGTGTCCAGCTGGTATGAAGGGAGAGCTCTGTGTTATTCCCTCCTTCCCTGGTCTCTTCCGAAGTTAAAATTGGGAACACACTGCAGCTTCACTTCTATCTATTTGTGAATGTCTTGCTAAGAGAATCAGGAAAACCAAAAGGATTCTTGTATGGTTAGGTCTTAATATGAAGAAATGCACCAAGAAACCAAAACAAAGCATGTCACAGAATAAACTTCTCTGGTATCATCATCATCAGTACCAGCTGGGCAAATGGTCAGCTTCCTGGCTTTAGGATTCTCTAAATCCATGCCTATTTTGCACACATTCCCAAAGTAGGAATGATGTTCATTATACATATCTTTTTGCTTTGCAACGGTGCTGGAGGCATCTGCAATGATTAAATTGTCTGTCATACCTGCCAACATTTGCTTAAAATAGGAGATGAAGTGGGCTTCTGGAATAATTAGGCAATAATTGCCTGGTAATTTGTGAGACCTTTCAGGCACCACAAGTTTTTCTGCTTTGCATGGCTTTGCATCATTCATCCTTACATACAGTATGCAGGAAAACCGGCAAGAATTCTAACTATTCCATCCAGAATGGCTCTGTCCAGAAACTTTTGTCTGTGGAGGAAGGCTGAATTGTTAGTGACACATATTACCTTTATTTGTACCTTAACTCATGCTTCCACTAACTCTTGTGATTTGTTTTGTTTATTGCATTGCTTGCAAGGAATACTGGTTCAGATTATCTCAGGTTCTTCTTGCTCAATAATTTGTGTAGCAGTTTGAGCAATTTTGGTACACCTTTAGATCTTCTTCACAACATTCAATCTTTCAAATAGCACCCAAAACTTTGCAAAAACATGCTTCAGAGTTGTAGTTTAAAAGAACATAAAACTACCATAAGCCTGTGTATGAGAACTGAGAGTGAAGTTAACAATAACGACAAAGAGTTTCACAGAAATGTGATGCCAATATTTTTCTTGATGCAATCACGTATAACCTCTGGATCCCAGAATTATGTTCCATTTCTGTTACTCCTGCTTTACATCTTTGTATGGGACAGTTAGTCAATGATCTATAATGTATTAAAATGACAGATAGTCAAACATTTGGGAAATAGCACCATAGAGTGAAGATGACTGATTTTTCTGCAAGCTTTCAGGAGTTCCCAATTCCTTTTGAACCTAATTGGACTATTTAATTGGTCTTCTAAACTTCTAAATTCTAAACTTCCTTTTTGCTTCCCTTCTTGCTTCAGATTAATGTGGGACAGGAGGAGCACTGCCTATAGCATCCAAGAGGCATTTCCCCCCCAGCCCACCTCAATTAATACATCAACATCCTCTGTTGTGTTCTCTTTCTTTCCTAAAATATCCTGTCTGAGAGCTTTTTTTTTTTTTCTGTGGCTGAGCTTTGCAGAAAATATTTTATCCTGCTGTGTTTCAGGGTGACAGCACCCGTTTCACCCTGCCCACAATGCATTGTACAGAGCACTGTAAAATAGGAGGGTGGTGAAGGATGCTATACATCTCAGAATGGAGAACTGTTTCATCTCGAAAAAGAAAAATCAGTGTTTTGAAATCCTTCTCTGAAGTGAGAAACCCTTTGTTCTGGACAGAGGAAGGAAAGTAGTGATGGTGCACAAGCCATGCCTCACTCAGAGGTCACTCTCCCCTCCAAAGGCTCCCTCTGCAATGCTCTCAGCATCTGACTATGGTCACAATCTCTCCTCACCCGCTCCAGTGAAAATAAGGACCCACTCCTCTGTTTACTTATGGGATTTTATGGTCTTAGGTGACACAGACAGTTTTAGAAATGCAGGAGAAAATACTCAGAGCTTCCTTTTCATGTCTCCTTCCTTTGCAACATGTTTTCTTTAGTAACAGGCAGAGTACAGAAGGATGGCAGATCAGATATGAGAGCCAGGTGATCCCCTGGCTGATGAGGGGGTTTGGGTTGTCATTGCAGGCACCAATGAGTGGCTGAATGCCTGGCATTTCAGAAAGAAGCCTGACTCTTATTTTCTTTCCTTGTATTTGAAGGAACTTCACAGTATTTGACAGGTCTTAAAACTGTGCATATCTGCTGCCATGTAAGAAGCTTGCCTCTAATTTAGAAAGGTACAGTAGATAAATATTACCACAGTAGGGCTCACTAAAAGTCTTTCTTAAATCAACAACTATGCAGTGTAGTTATAACTATATGCATGCAGAGCAATTTTAGTTTTTTTGACATCTTCACAAAGCCAGTGGTGGATACCCATTTTCAAACTCTGAGAATGATTACATGATATCTTGGCAGGCCAAGATGACAGTATGCAGCTGGTAAGCTGTTTCTAGCTGTCATAATAGGTAGTGTTTGAAAAGGAAAAAACAAAGGCTTACTTTAATGAGGCCTACAGCAGCAGCAAACTGAAGTTATAAACACATTTGCTGCTATTTTGAAATTTTCAGTGAACTTTTTTCTTACTTCACATTCCTTTTTTTAAACACATTTTGCTGTCTGCCTTTATGACTTCAACCACTGCTGTGTGCCGTCTTGTGTAAAACTTGCTCAGAGAGATTTAAGGGTTATTTTTTGTTTGTTTGTTTTTGGGGTGTTCTTTTTTATCTTTATCCCATGTCTCCTTTGAGTTTTTCCTTGAAGAAAGAAACTGTTTCCTCTAAATACAACCATTTGGTTGAGTGTAAAAGTGTTAATTGGGGCATTTATTTACTCTGCCGAAATAAATTCCACAGTGATTCTACACAGAGCTTCAGCAAATCCAGTATTTTTTTCTTCTGAAAGCCTATGCAGGTGGCGTCAGTACTGGATATTCTGTTTACAAATCATTAATGAAGTGATTGTGGCTTTTTTCATTTGCTCACACTTTTGAACTGCTCAGAGCGACACATTCCTAAATAGAGAACACAAGAGTAGAGAGAAGCACACAATAGCCTTATTATGGGGGCCACACAAACACTGGTAGTGCTGAGGGTTTATATTAACCCAATCAATTAAAGATGTACGGAAAGAGTTGAGCTAGTAGGGGACTGGGAAAAAACGGTACACAGCAATGAGTTGCTAGGCATGCTAATCTGGACTCTGAAATTTTCGCTTAGTGCTATATCTGAGCTTTCTTCCTGCACAATAAAAGGTCCCTTTCAAAGCTGAGAGTCCTTAGCAGTGCAACCATTGGAAGTCACTGCATTCTCTGAATGAAATAAATGCCTTGCTTTAATTTCTATAAGGCTTGTGTAAATTTCCTTCAGTACTAAACCATTAGAATTCCGAGGGAAAAATGCATATATTAGGCTATACTGTATCCCTATTGTGCACTAAACATCAACTCATGCTACTGATATGGAGTTTAAAAGCTTAAATAAAGTGCGGAGCTCCTGCTGGGCAAACAAGCTGAACTGGCCCAATGAAGTAACCTTTTTGTTAAGAATTCTCATTTGAATAAACAGCATGGTAGAACTGCTGAATGCAGATGGATTAAGTGTTTGGGTTCTTCTGGAAGAAATAAGTCTTAGCAGTTTTACACTTTCATGAACTACATCATATTTTATGAAGGAAAAGTGCCCCAATTTCTCACAGATTGTATGGCAGAAATGAAAGGAGTTTGTAGCTAATTAGTTCATTCTGAAGGCTGCATCAAGACAAAACAAATATACAGATTTTATTCTGTAATTCTCCTGTTGCCTGTTTGTCTATGCAAACACACGTACAGACACTTGCGTGCAGAAAGATGTAGCTCTAAAAGCCATCTAAATTCTCCAAGGAGTAAATTAAATCCCTGTGCTCAGGTTTAGCATTATTTTTGTATTTTGCACTTATCTGTGATACTTTTTGAAGTGGATGTAGCATGAAGAGCTATGAAAGACTCAACATAGTACAAAGCCTGCTTTAACATAGATGTTTTACTTCAACTTTTATTGCATTCCCTCTTATTTGTTAGGTAGATATTTTCCCCCCCTGACAGCAGAATGCTAGCCCTGTTCCTTCCTTCTTCTCTGAAAGTGCACAGGTGATAGGGAATGCTACTGACCATGCAGAGAGCTCATAGTGCCATCTTGAATGGAATATAACATCTGAGAGATACAAACATTAATTTGGGATGCTATTTAATGGGATGACATTGTGCAAATGGAATCGAGAGCTGACTGCCCTCAGCTGTCCAATAGATACTGCATTCTCTGCATCTTTTATAGAAGGTGAATAAGCCATTAATTGTTGTATGAAGAATCAACCAGCTATTTCTACAGGCTTCCCTCCACCCCGTAAGGATAGCTCTAACAGACAAATATGAAAGACTGAGAAGCAGCGAAACAATAAAAAACATCTGTCAAAAACCTATCTTTGATAGGGTCTGCTGACTACAGGAAATGTCATATATATTAAAAAAAAAGTAATTGGCAAAAATTAGGGAAAAGAAAGCGAAAGTTTTTCAAGAGTCAACCAGTAAGAATCAAGAGTAATCTGACTACATTTACATGAGAAACTACTGTCTAGTTATCAACATCTGTAAAAGTGGGTATTTTCATGTTGGAAAAGAAGAATGGGCACTGCCCACCAAAATTCTTCAGACAGACCTTTCCTCTAACTGTTTTGTTGCCATTTGTTCCCATAAAGGTGAGGTAAATTTCTACCATGTTTTTTCTAATTTTTATGTATTTGCTATTATTCTGCTTTTCTCATAGCACTTTAAAGAGTTCTGTAGGTCTACGTATTTGACCTTGTCATGGTTTAACTCCAGCTAGTAACCAAGTAACCACAGACCCACTTACTTCCCCACAAGTGCTATCAGGGAGAGAACCAGAAGAGTAAAAGTGAGAAAACTCATGGGTTGAAATAAAAACAATTAAATAGGGAAGCAAAAGCCACATACATACAAAGTAATAATAATAATAATAATAATAATAATAATAATAATAATAATAATAATAATGCTTCCCATGGACAGACAGATGCTCACCTATCTCAAGAAAAGCAGGGCTTTATCATGTGTCACAGTGACTTGAAAAGACAAATGCCATCATTTCAAATGTCCTCCCCTCTTCTTCCCCCCACTTTGTATGCTGAAAGTGACGACATTTGCTATGGAATACCCCTTTGGTCAGTAGGCGTCAGCTGGATGCTTTCCACTAGACAAGGCTGCTCAAAGCCCCATCTCATCTGGCCTTATTTACATCCAAAATGATGGATTTCTGTTAGCACAACCAAATCTCTTTACGCCATGCCAAAATGAGGTCTGTGTCTGTATTAAAGACTACATTCAATTAAAACTATTTAAGAACATCTGAGAACAAAATGTGCGACTAATTAAACAAGGTATTTCTCTTCCAAATCTAGACATATAAATAGTAGGAAATAATCCACATTAAACTGTATTGTGCATTATTGCTGATTAAAAGCACTTTACAAACCACATTACCCAAGGTACACCACTCTACATAGCAGATAAATTTAATCTAATGAAATTTAGCCCAAAAAGCCCTCTTAATACCTCAACTTCCATCAACTTTATTTTAAAATTGATGTGAACTTAAAGAATTGCTCCTCATTGCTCCTCCCACTGCTCTCACTATTGCCTGCGTGGTCTGCTAATTGCTTGTAGGCAACAGGTTGTCCAAACTTCACATCTCTTGACAGGATGCACACCACTTGCTGGGTGAAGGAATACTTCTAGTCCAAGAGCAGCAGGATACCCAACATTTTGAGGTGTGCTTTAAACTGAAAGACTTCAGAAGAAAAGTCTAAAGTAGCAATTCTCAAGCCAGGGGAACAAGACAGGCCAACCACAGCAGGAGCAAACATTCCCTAGCTGTGTCCCAAGATAAGAACCAGAAAGCCAACCATCTTAAATGTATGTATAAGAATGCACACAGGCTGCAATAGGCAGGAGGAACTGGAGCTCCTGGGCCTGTCAGAAAGTTTTGATATCACAAGAAAAACTGAAACATGGTGGGAAAACCCACATGGCTCAGAGAAACATGATGGAAGGCTGTAGTTGTTTTGTAATGACAGGGAAAAAGAAGAGGAGAAGTTGCACTCTGTATTAAGGATAACCTTGAATGTATGGAAGTCAATTATGGTTGATTTGACTTCATCCCACTGGGGTCAGTCAACACCACCTCAAGCTTGAATCCATTCAAAATAAGAAGCATAATGAGTAAACTCCAATAAAATGCTGAGACATTTTGAGTAATTCAAAGAAATCTGAGAGATGACTTAAATAAGGTCAACATTTCTGATGCTAAGCCTAATTGGAGGAGAAAGAGCAGCTATCCAGTGTGTCACTCATCAAAACACCTAGTGAGAAAGAAGCAGAGTTTGATTTTGAGACTCAAGATGGGCTACTGGCATATTCCTTGTTCTAAGAGATGCTTTGATTGGACTGAGCCATCCAGAAGGTCCTACGTGACATGCCCTGGAGCTTTGAAATGCTAGACATCTCCTTTTATGTGAAAATTATGATTCTGCTGTCATCTTTTCCCGTTGTATATCTTTTTCTTACTCTTCTACCTGACCTCTATTTTTTTTTTTTCTGCTCTCTAAATATATCCCTGTCTTGTGATACTACCATGACCAAAAGGACACTGAAGTGGTCTGGCCACACAAACAGAGAAGGAATCTTTCAGATGTCAGTGTCTCAAGGAATGAAATACAAAATGCCACTCGGGAGACAAAGGTCATCTTTTGGAAGATTTCCTATACAGATATATATATAGCCAGAGAACTGTGTGACAGCAGCATTCTTAGGCAGGGCAAATGTTTCTTCTCTCTGGTAAAAATTATTCACTGTTTGTTGTCTGCGTCTAGAGGGATATCAATCCCTTGGTTTTGTGCACAGTTCTGTATTCCTCAGCACTCAACAACTCTTCATGTTTTTAATTCTTTCCCTGTTGCCCTCTGAAGCATGACTACTACCACTTCCCACTAGGATATTCACTGATACATAATGTTAGAACATTTATCCAACAAGAACTATAAACAAAACAGAATAAAAAACTTGAACAATTCCTTCAATGGTAAGAGATTTTACATAGCCCCTTAATATAAAAGTGAACAGTATTAATGTACTACAGAACTTGTAAAAAGTCAAATATTATTAAAATATCGTTGTTATTATTATTTAGATAAAGGAAAGGATTTAATCTTAAATATTATAACTTGCAGAATGCTTAAAATTTGCTCAAAATGCGTTATCGATTATTAGTTAATAATTAATATTGATATTAATATTGATATTAATATTAATATTAATATTAATCTGTTCTGAAGTAAAATTTCACTAACAGACTTCTGTGCCACTATAATCTTGAATAAATTTTGCAAAGCGACACCAAAATAGTTCATAACCAAAGTCATCTGACAAACGGCCAGGATTCTTGCGAGTAGGGTCAGATATCAAAGCAAGATATGAAACACTTCACAAATCTGGCACTTTTGCTATTACATCTACAAGAAGTCTCTCCAGAATAACTCCCTGCTTCATCCAATCCAGAAAGAGTTTTGAAACGAGAAGGAGTGAAGTATCTGATTTTCCCACAATCATTACCATTAAGTCATTTTTTTAATGTGATTTGCATTGGGATCCAGCAGGGCTCATTACAAATCTTTAAATAAGGCTAAACTTGGAGGCCATCACAGATTGAAAACTTTGACTTGTTCTTGAGACTGTGGAAGATTTGAGGAGATCCATATGACAAAGAAAGAGGATGCCATTCTTTCACTTGTGAATGAAATGAAACACCTCTTCCAGTGCTGATATCTGTCTACCAGCAGAATAACAGAGAATCTGTTGGGAAATTAAAGGCAGTTTGGAGATAAGCAAGAAAATGTGAGGAGACAAAGAAGATCTATGCCTAATAAAAGTATCATTTATTTTTTGGGAAATCCTGGTAAAAATGGTAAGTTGAAACTTGTTTAGGTTGCAAATTGACAAAGAAATGTTCAAAATACTGATTTATTTTAAAATAATTAATCACTTTGATTTGGATTGAAATAATTTTTAATATATGCTGCAGCATGGATTTTTTTTCCAGTGCAGCAGCAAAATTACACCCAGGCAAGATAAATAGTTACTTTCCTTCAGGAGGAAGAGACTAAAACAATGAGCACATACAGACGGAAGTTCAGGAATGTAACAGTGACATGGAAAACGGCAATTTTTCTGGGCATGTGATTTTTTCTTGAATCCTAGTAAAAACTTGCATTAATAATGAAATTATATCAAAGGATCCTAAGAGAGGATTAAACCAATTATTAAATAAATAGCAAGGATCAAAGCCTAAATTATTTTTAACAAGAAACTTTTTTATTCTGAGAGTTATGTTAATTCACGCGTAATGGAGAAGAGGAAGTTCAAGAGACCCTTGGAATAATTCAGCCAATGAGAAAACAGGAAAAAAATACATGAAGTAGCATGAGAAACCATTCATTAAGTACTAAAACCTAAGTTTGTCTCCCAGCCAACCTGGCAGAAGCCCCATTACCTGACATAAATGCAGCTCAGTTTCACCAAGATCTCACACCTGAGAAGAAATATTATCAGACTTTCTGACGTACCATTTTGCCAACACAAGGACTTACATTTTAAAAGTTACTTCATGTATTTGGTCTTGAAATTCTCAGCCAAAAATGAAGTGGCCTTTAATACACAATTTGCTCTGGGTAATGTGTTGCTAGTGTGAAATTAAGGAGTTCACTTTCCACCACCTCTTTTCTGTTGCTAAAAACTGTCACTTGTTACCAAGCATACCATAACTGTGTTTCCAACAAAGATTACACTGATATTTCTGTTCAGCTACATGTCCTGCAGGGCTGTTCTGCGGTCTTCTGATCAGTAAAAATGTAATAACATTTTCACATAGTCAATATTTAATTCTGTAAATGCAACTGGTAGTTGTAATCTAGGTTATTAACCACACAGTGATTTATGAGGGAGGGCAGACAGTGGAGGGGTGTGGAGCACTAGGAAGGTCCTCTGGTGACAATAAAAAAGTTATAAATTTCATAGCTCTGCCTGAGAAATGTATTTATATCCTATATTAAGAATAGCTTTTTATAAATTTTAATGATCCATGTTATTAATGGTGCTGTCATCATTACTGCCTGTGCAAGACTGCAGTCTTTTTTTTTCCTCTTATACTTTTCCATCAGCTGAAGGTCTAACAGATTCTAAAAAGCTCTTATTAGAAGTTTGCCAAAAATCCTTAAGAGTTATAAGTCTATCTTTGTTTCATTGGACTGCAAAGACTGCAAGCAAAATTTTGCATAAAGTTTAACGGCCAAGGTAAAAGTTGGCTAATTGGACAGAAAACAATTGCTTCTCTATCATGTTTACAAAGCCTAGGTCAATACATAGGAATAAAAGTAGCACCATATCAAAAAGAGGAATTTATACATGAAAATTGTCCTTAAATAGTGTAGTATAAACTGTTGAGTAACTATAAGATAGACAGTTATATAACAAAGATCTGACATAAATACGTGTGGCACCACAGACTCCATTACAGCGAAAGTCAAGGGTAGTATTTATAAAAAGGTTCTCCACATTTTTACTCCATTTACATTACTTTAGAACGCTCTGTCACACTTGGATGGGTTTGCCAAGTGAAGGTAAGCTATAGCACTGCCTTATAGCTGAACAACTTCTATATTTTTCTGACCTTCATACAAGAATTTCAGAGACACAAAAAGAAGTTTGGGAATGGATCAAAAGACACAAAAGGAAAAGAAAGCAGAAGTAGCACCATTTCATTTCTGAGCATTTCCCATTATCTACCTCTAAAAGCAGAAACAGACACCTACATCAACCTCCTGATTTACTGCTCTCAGGGATGGAGGCAGCTTTTCTGAAACTGTCAGAAATTTCTACAGTAGTCAGAATCCCTCCCACTGTCAGAAGCCAACAATAAAAAGTGGTGCACAAGCCTCTGATCTGTTGGCATCACAGAGATGTTCAGTAGGGAAGAAACACAACCTTACATGATTGCACATGTAAGTCACATAGATCCTCTGACTTACAAGCATAGGTACTTTTAATCATAAAATCATGAAAATAAACCTGAGCCTTATGGGCTATTAGGCACTCTGATGCTTTGGTGATAGCAGCTGTACAGTTAAGGCAGGCATATTAAAGAAGATATGTGAGTAGGAGCAAGGTCCTGTGGTATTGTATACCTGCTGTTTAACTTTAAAATATTCACCAAAAAAGGAACAACAAACACTATCATTGCAATCTCCAGGCAAATGTAAGTACCTGCTATTTTACAGGTATTAGTATCAGTTATGATTTTGCAAGGATGAAAACAAATCTCCAACACTAAACCACTATTTTCCAAAATTATTCCTATTTGAAAAAGGTTGAATTACCATCTTTTGTCTTATTTGTTTTTATACCTACTGTTTCAATTTGATATGGTGAAAGTAATTTTTCCCCTTATCTTTTGACTACTTATTTCTGGGATAGGAAACATGAATATTGCTATTTGGTAAAGCCAACATTCCACTGAAAAACTGCACTTCACATTTGTACTTCAACTTGAAAACTTTTCTCACCTCACTATCTACGAATTATAGCTTGAATCACATTCTTTAACTTTTATACTTCTCTCTCACATTGGCTTGAAGTGTTACATGCTCAGCCTAACAAAAGGTAAGCCCTGAACACAAAACATAATTTCCAATCAATATGAATATAGAAGATGACTAAGGACAAATTTGCTTCCATGAAAGAGGAATTCCCATGCCTTTCCTAACTGAGGGGGAAAAAAAACCAACTTCCCTAGTGCTAAAAGATAATTCAGTCTCCCTGCAGCCTAGTTCTCTTCCTTAAGCAAATTCTGCCGACTACATCATAATATATTCCTGTCAACTCATAAGAAAAATATTTGAAATACAACTGCACTTTCATTTTTTCATTTGCTAGAATCAGCCATAGAACTAAAAAAAAAAGGGGGAATTATTTTTAATAATTATTTTTCTGGTTTTTTTTTTTTTTTTTTTTACAAATAAGACCTGCACAACACTTAATATTTATCTGAATTTCTGATGATTGTTTACAGTAGGGATGTTGAAAACTATTTTGGGAAGATTGCTAATAACTACTTATGTCACATGCAGAATGCCTCAGCTCACAGCATCTGTCTCTGCAAGATTAAGTACAAGACAGACTATGAATTACTGAGATGTAAGTCTGTTAGAACACTCTGCTAAATTAAACCTTTTACAAAAATGTTTGCCTAAACCTCCAGAAGAAGGAAATTCAGTGGTTCTTAAGTAAAGCTAATAGAATTTGACATAAGTCTGGCTTAGAAAAAACTTATTTTGTTTTTCATGATAAGTTGCTTTAGGAAACATAACACTATGCAGTGTAAGAATTCTAAACAGTGCTTTTCTCATTCATGAACGAGAAAAGCTTTTATTCAAGGTGATTACAGAGCACTCTATTGATGTAACTAGTGGATATTTAACTATTCTTTAAATTACTAAAAACCCAGGTAACAGCATGATTTCAAAATGTAACTGTAGAGTTCCAAGACGTCTGCATTAGTGCACTGAGGGTATCATCTTATTTTATGGAATAAGCAGGCAAAATAACAAATATAGATGTAAAGGTAATGTGCTACTGCTGCTTATTCTGAAGACAAATAAAGCAAATCAAGGCAGGAGTAATGCTTCAGCAAAGAAAATAAGAATGCATCTTTGTGGGAAACAGTTTACTTCCTCTGAGGTTCGCATTTTAGCTAACTTAAAGTACAACAAAAAATGATACTGAGTGATACACATGTGAAAGCTGAGGGTGGAAAAAGCAAAGGGAAAAGCAATTTCTCAGTTGTAGCATCATATGAAGATAGTCTAGAAAGAAAGCATCAAACTGGAAAAAAAACCTGAAATGTCAGGGAATCTCATTGTAATTCAGTAAACTCTCTTTGAAAGCTTCCAGTAGTGTTTTTAAAAGTATGCCTAGACATACTGGCTGTCTCAGGGAGTGGTAGGAGACTTCCTATTCAGCAAAGTAAAGAAGCAAAAAATGTGACCAGCAAAAGCTGGCTTGTTTACTGGGAAGCTGCTGAAAGTGCTCACTGTGAAGCATCAAGGAGAGTGTGACTTGAGGCCACTTAAGAAAAGTTTTGTGAGAAACAGGTGAATCCCTGATACTCAAAGCCATAACCTCTTTTTCCAGCTGGCCTGTTTCTCACAAAGCATCCGTGTCAGAGGAGGCTGGTGACACCCTCTGTCATGTCAGCCTCTTGATTACACAACAGTGGCTCCTAAACATGCTGGTCTGCTGTAAACTGTGTTTCTTGGTGATCACTGATCCCTATTCAAACTTGAGATTCAAATATTTCTAAAGCCTTGATGCAGAGCTATACCATGGCTAGTAAGCTAAGGACTACATCTGGAGGGGCTTCTGGCACAGGACCCACCCAGGCTATAAAAGGATTTTCCTGGGTGTTATTATAACCACCAGGTTACACACACTGTGCTCCTTGATGAAGACACTTTTTCCATCTCATACTGATTACTGAAAGAATTTGTGTCTTTTCTATCAATTTCTCAAACTATTTTTCACTTGGTTATTCATTTACTTTTCCCTTCTACTAACAGAGTCTGAAACAGTGAGGAATATGACTTATTGTCAAGTTGTTCCTTGTTGTTCCATGCGGGAATGCTGTCTAACAGCTGTCTTAGGGGGATTAGAGCAAAACAATCTATTCAAAAAGGGCTCCGAAAGTCCCACTGAAATCTTGCTTTAGCTCCCAACCTTGCCGCCTTCCATGTCCTAATCTGTCCTGCCCTCTTGTATCTTTTAAGCTCATTTCCCTTCAGTCTGCTTTTTCTTTCCTTTTCTTGTTTTATTCTTCCTACTGCTTCCCTCTCTACCATAGCTGTCCTAACAGAAATGGAAACAAGAAGTCCATTCGCGCTGTCAAATTACTTGTCTGCTGTGATTTTCTGTATGATTCTTTTCCATTTTAGGTACTTTTTCATTCCACGTGACTACCATTTTTCTGCAAGGAATGGGTGTCTATTTGTTAAGAAGGCAGTTACACTAGTTAGGGTATTGCCACAACCTAGATCACTTTTTTGAAAGAATCCTACTGTTACACACATGTACATACATATATTTTCAAGCCCCAAAGGCCCTTCATTTTTTAATGAGAATGAAAATCTGGGGTGACTTCCAGAAACTACACAAGAACTAGACAAATAGTGCCAGATCCCGCATTGGCAAGTGAAAAAGGACAGCCACAAATCCTCATCCTCCAATTAGAATGATGGAGGAGTTTCAAGACAAAGAAAGAACTGGACTGAACCAACTCATACACACTGAGGGTTGGAGTGAATAAGTACTTTTTATTGTTATTTTAATGGTTTGGAGTTTCAATAAAAAACTGAAAAGAACACTGAGAATTACAAATATGAGAAAGGACTGTATTAATATATGACAAAAGATCAGGAAAAGAAAAAAGGTAGCCTGAACCAAAAATAACCTTGTGGTAGCCAGAAGGACCCAGTAGAATCTGTGATAAAGCTCCCTTTGACTTTTTAGGGACACTTGCAGTATTCCAAGAAAAATAAAATAGAAAATATTTTAAAGCAACTATCAACTGCATGCTCCACCTACTATCATCAACATCTTTATCTCTGAATTTCTTGCTGAAATTCATTAAAGTCCCAATTCTGCAAATATGTGCTTCACATTCTGCAACTACAGAGATCTAGTGAAGTCTGAAATGCATTTTCATATAAACTAAATTACTCCTAGTAAAAAGATCAGGACTTGCAGATATAAGTTCTTTATAGCAGAAATCTTAAACAGCAACCCAACCCTCAAAAATCTGAATTGGTTTAAAGAACAGGACTAGGATTACCCCTTCAAATCTCATTCCTACCATTTATAAGTCCTCCTCAATCCCAAGATGAATTTTTTAAACAATACAGAAATGATAAAAAATGGAGTTTGTGGGGTATTTTGTGTCTCTTCTCTAATACCACTCTGCCTAGCATCCAAGTGCATCTCAGACTCACGAGGCTTTATCTACTGCTTCTGCTTTGCTGATCTCTATGCATGTGGCAGCTCTCCTACTCCCTGGGCAGTGGAGTTTGGAGAAAGAATGACCACTGCAGAGCTGTGACAGACAAAACACCCCTCTACAGTCACAGACCTAGAAAAATAAGAAAGTAATAGAGCTCACTGACTAGTGCCATTCCATTCATCTTCAATGTTCTGCCAGTTTCAACCAGTTGTTGTATAGATTGGTGTAGGAATCACTCAATGCACTGGCACTGCTGCAGTTTATCATCCAATTGAAAATGTTATAGCTCAAGTGAAAGGTGTCCCAGAAATTCCTGAGTTTAAATTTAATGTGAGAGCATGAAAATGTAAAATGTTCTGCTATAAGTGAAAATTTTTTGCTAAATTTGAATTTCTTGGAAATAAAGTAATTTACAAAGGAAATCTATAATGAATTATATTTTATTATATTTAAACATATTTTATTCTATTCCACCAAAATTTTAATTATCATTTTACTTACAGAATTTAGCAATTTACAGTATACTTGTCTTAAATTATGTTTTAAAAAAATCATAACTAGTCCATCTATCTCAAAAATGCCAATGCCCTCATTCAGATCAAGTCAGATACTGAAAATACACCCGAATTCCAAGACAGACACATCTGAATTATCTACTGCATCTTCAAATCTTTTTCCAGGGTGAAGACCTCACTTTGACTAATTTCAAATCAGAATGAACACTTATCTTCTTTATAACCATAAAATAAAAACCTTTCACCTTTATATCACAACAATGTTCCAGGAAACATAACAGATGTGCAAGCACACATCTTAAAAATTGACTTGTGTTTTTCTTGACTAAATTTTCTCTTTTTATGGTATAGATATACTGTCTAATCATTGAAAAATAGACATGCTGACTTTTTAAAGTCTAATCACCACTGTTTTTTTATTATCACTTAGGTAACCTAAAACCTCACAGAATATGCTTTATCTCTGGATGATTTGGATGGAAAAGAACTGGAGCTTGATTATGCAAATCAGTTTCCAATGCTGCAAGGGCAAGAACACTCCACAATTCATAACACAGTTCTGCAACCCCATTAATCCAAAGTGAGGAAGCCACATTTGTTCAGCAAGGTAATAGTGACTACCTGCTTCTCAGCTGACAGGCATTTAGACCCAGACATGTTGCACAACTGTGGACAGCGACAGTGAGAAAACACTGAGAAAAAAAAATTCTAACCTAGGTATTACAAGCAATCAAGTTAGACTCAAGTCAACCTTGCTCTGACCTTAAAGAAACATCCCAGTAAATATATGAAAAATCTGATCCAGCTCTCACTGCAGTCAGGTAAAATGTAATCTCTCAAGTCAAGGCATTTAAATAAGTGAAATAAAGTATAAAGGCAAAACCAATGAGGAATGCTAAGTATAAAATTAAAAAAAAAAAATTGAGACATTTCTGAGAATGGGTTTAGAAGATGTATTCTTTTGGCTTTGAAGAAGGCATACATTTGAAGAAGGAATTCAGACATACTGTCTCATCATTTGTTTAAACTTGACATCTTTAGAGTTTGTAGCAAAGCATGGAATTTGGTGGGAATATTGCAGGTTTATCTTCTGCTCATCCTAGAAATGCTCACCCAAACATTATCTGAGGAAACTTCAGTTTGCATAAATGCAAACAAGCTCACACCCTCTGCAGCCTATCTCCTCTGAGCATCCTTCAACTCCTCACAATTCCCACATGGGAAGAAGCCTGAGCACATATTGTGCTTTCAGACCAATAATCTACCTTTCACTTCTGACTGTGGGAGCAGATTTAGGAGGCAAGCCTATCTTGAGAATGTGGGAAAAGGGAGTGCCAGAAGCCTGGCTGGTGAACAGAGCAAAAGAACAGTGAGAAGCATTGGTTTAGGACTCAGACCAGAGCTTCTTCGACAGCTAAGGGCTCAGACCTCAGGACACGGTCCATTGATCGGTAAGATAGTTATTTGTCAATAGCCAGTGTCAAATAAAACTACATTTTCTAACAGGTAAAATTCATTGCTTTTACCCTTCTGTTGATGCTGTTGAAAACAGCCCTTTTTAAGCCTCATCTGAGGGCAAACCATCCTTGGTTATATAATCCACGCTTACTGCAAAATAAGACAAACATGGACATGTTATTTTGCCCATATTAATTAGCTTTTTAGTATTTTCAGATCTTAAAGGCAGATATAGAGTCTCCCTGCACTGCCAGCAGAGCAGTTTTTCAGCTCTACCAATGAGTTGAGTTTACATGAATATGAAGCCACATTCTTTGTATAAAGAGCAGAACTATGGAGGATAATTAGCTGTGCCTTATGAAGAGACTCTGAACTTATCTTGAAGGCAGAACCAATTTTGATAGCTTGGCATCTCATTTTTTTCTCTGGAACAGGACTTCTCCTGTGGAATAACAACTCATTACCATGGGAACATAACAGCTTTAGAAAGCCCTGTGCTGGATCAGCTACAACAGGGGAGTTACTGACTGCAAAAGCAGCTCTGCTTCAGAGTAGAAAAGAATCTAATAAAACGTAGCTGCAACTTTTTTTCTTTGCATTGAGTCTTTTTTGTCATTGCTTGTTTCTGTATCTGTTCTATTACATCAATTGCAGAAATGCCTCAATGACAACTTGAATGTGAGCAGCAGGACAACCCTTTAAAACTAGCAGGACAGCCCATGGGTGACTACCTGAATGCTTTATAATACCCCAAAAAATAATGAAATCTTTTTTATTATGATTCTTTGGACCTATAACCAAACCAATGGTACATATGACCAGATCAAATCTATATAATAGGTCCTGCCTATTAATCAAGAGATAATTAGAATATTCACAATACTTGTGAGAACATGCTCTCTTGATAATTGTGATATTTTCTCCATGGTACTAGATAATATTAAAAAAAATTTGGAAACCACTGCCTTCTACATGCTTTCAGGTGTGTATAACACTGAGAAGATATTATATAGATCTCCAGTCTTGGAAGTGTAATTATTTATCTTTCTTCCCAGAACCATAAAAATGATGTAGTTCATCAAAGTATATGAGTGAACAAAGGAGCTCTTCCACATCATTGGTAAACCATATGTCAGAAATAATCTTTATTGATTAGAAACACTGGAATAACAGAGAAAGTCAGAAAAAGGTGTCATTTTAAAGGCATGTTTCAGTGTTGTAAACATCTCTGAAAAACAACAGTGCTTGTTTCTTATCCTCATGCCACATTCTTATTTTCATGTGAAGTCTTGGGCAATTATCATAAGAATTTAACAAAATAATTTAAAAACTGGTGTACTAGGTTAGACCAAAGGCACCAATTATATCTAGTCTCCTATGGGAATGAGAAAGGAAGGCTTAAACATAGCTGAATAGCAACTCCACAGTGGTACTTCTGCAAATGTCATCCCAGTTTTGAATAATTTGCAACATGGGCATTCTGAGGCAGAGGTAATATCTTTGTGCTTTACAACCTTTTTAATTTTCATTCACTCAGCTGTTCACCTCTTGAAAATATCTTGTAAATATTTTAGCACGAGTAGCATTCTTACATTGAAGGTCCCTAGACTAGATATATGTTATGACAATATCATGAACATTTGCACCATTTGTTTTGAAGTGGTCACAGGCTGTTTTATGCTGACAGACCTTAGATTTTGTATTGAAAGACTAAGCAAATAACCAGACCTTATCTCTCCTCTCCATGGTTTCATAGATGCCTATTACATATCCTCACAAAGTTCCTCCTTTTCTCTGAGCTGAAGAGCCCCCCTCAGTTAAGCTGTTCCTCATGCAGACATATTCCATGCATTTGATCTTCTTCGAAGTGAGGAAGGGTGACAGAAAGAATCTGACCACAGCATTCAAGACACAGGGCACCTACACATGTATTTACAAAATGATGCAATATCTTGACGTTTATCTTGCGCTCTCTTTCTGGTAATCCCTAACATTTGATTAGAACTCATTGCACTACTGAGTATTGGGCAGACTTTTCACAGAGCTGGGTCTTAAACTCATGATCTTCCAGAGTGGTAGTGGTCATCCCAGAGCTGGGAATCACATTATATGTAACACTAGGACTTTCCATGCTGTCAATTTTCTCTGAAGAGTGAGCAAGAGTGATAACATTATCACAAAACATTCTTTCACATCACTTAAATTATTCCAATGGTTTCCAGAGGATACCCACATCTTTAATTCATTTATATTCTAAGGCATAACTCATCTTCATAAATCTGCACCTGATATCCTTAATGCATTTTGGAACTGGCTTTGGTTTGTAGGGGTGCTGAGGTGGATAGCACTTCAATTCAGTATTCCAGTCAAGGGTAAAAAAAGCGAATACAGGAGGATAAGATTTGGGCCTTTCTCAGAGGAGAGAAGAGTGTGGTAGCAAGTGTAATGAGAAGACAGAGTGTCTTCTGAGTATTGACTCAGCTGCAATCATTAGTTATGAAGCACTTATGAACAAGATCTGCTTTTCAAGTAGACAAACTCAGAGAAGAACACACAAAAGAAAAGAATTATGGACAAATACAGTCTGTACATTGAATCTTAGCCTGAGGGGATTTTTTCTAAAAATTGGAAGATCCAAATAAATTCTACGACACTTGAATATTATTTCCCTGCATTAGTCACTTTTAAGAAGAGTAATATCTGTAGGAGAGCACCCAGACAGCAAATAATAGACTGATTCTTTGCTAATATTATTGCTCAAAAATTCTGAATTTGGGGAAAGTATGTTGCACACTTCACAGTCTTTATGTGCCTCGCATACCTGGGGGTTGTGTATGTACAGTCATATTAAGATACAGGGCAGAGAGCATTTGTGCTAAATTTATAATTTAATTTTATTCACCTGCACTCTTCCCACACCACTCAGGACTTTTTCCTGCTATTCTGGCACCCTCTGAACAGTTTCAAACCCCTAGTATTTCCAAAAAAAAATCTCAGGTGAAAAATGCAAACATCCTCAAAAGATCTCTGAAATACTCATAATAATGACAACAATCACAAAGTAAGGTGAAATTTAAAGATTTATTCCTCATTTCCCATTTTGCACTGGATGAGAAGAATTTCTGAAGAGTTAATTCTAAACATTCAAAAACTTTTAGAAAACATTGCTGTAATATATAGTGCAGAGTACAGAACTCTGTTCAGGATCATTCATTGCTCAAGAAGTGGAGAGGAATGTGCCAAGGATATGATTGTATTTTTTGTGGTCCTAGAATAATTATTGTAGCTGATAATAACTCTTTATTATAATTGCACCTGAGTAATTATCGAGGTCACAGACACATTGAGTGAGGCATTGTATGAACACAGGGAAGCTGCCCCTGTTTTAAACAGCTTACAATTAAATTAAACAAGATGTATGAAAATGACAGGAAGGAATAAAATTCACAAACTGAATAGCATGATTGCAGCAAATGTCAACACATGACTGCTTTTCTCAGGATGAATTGGAGGAGGCTATTAAGCATGGGCATAACACATGGAAAAAGAATGGAGCCACCGGAAAAGGTAGGACTGCTACTGACTGAATGACGTGAAATAGTTAGAAATAAATTCAGGGAAGGGCAGAGACACACAAATGACAGGTGGAACAGGTTTGCTGTGGTTGTGTCTACACACCTAAGACACAATAAAGCTGTTCCCTATGAAAATGGCCCAAGAGGAACTGCTTTCACACTTTCCCATGAGGGGCTGTTTGGGCATGCCCAGTCTGCCATTGGCCCAGTGCCCCACAATCCAAGGGTTCTTACAGCCTCCTTGGGCTACCCCCATTCAGAAGAGTCAGTCATGCCTTCCAGCAGGTATAGAAAGGATAGGAAAATATGGGCAAGGGATGCATGGGAAGCATTCATGCCATCCAAATATGTCATATCCTGCCATCACTACAGCATCCACTGCCAGGACCCACTCCCATACCCATCTTCTTTCTCAGAGTTCTCTTCTTTCTCTTTCTCCGGGAGTGCCTCAAACAAAGGTGGAATGCCCTTGAGCATAAGAGAGGCTAGGGTAAGTGCTCCATATTTTTTCAGTGTCTATGGAAGGCCAGAAAGCTACTAAGCAACCTGAGGCACACTGTTCCAATAATGCTGCTTCACCAAGGCTGTCCTTCAGAAAGTCAGCAAAAAGGGCCCAGCTGGCCCCATCTCCAGCATGCAGTGATGTTTATGGCATGGACAGAGAAATTTTTAGTGCGAGTCAAGTGCCAAGTTTGCATCTTGGGCAGGTTCCTGAAAAAAAATTCCCCAGACCAATCTTATGACCTTGAGAAGCCAAGCCTATAACAAAACATCAGATTAAATCTAATCCTTCCAGGGTCATGGGCTTTGCATGTCTGACACACACCAGCTTCAAATGGCAGGATTTTGAATCTTGTGTGCCACAGGGATCATTGTGCAACCTAAAAAGCACCAGTGTTGTTCAGTTTTTATCTGGTTTGGGAATGTTCTTATCCAGTCTGGCTGCTCAGATACACAGATGTAGCAAGGCCGGTATCTAAGCAGGCACAAACACCACCCTGTGGGGCAGCTGGCAGTAGGTGTGGCAGGTTCAAGTAATCATGCACCATAAACATGGATTGGGCCCCAAGCAGGTAAACATTATCTACCATCATAAATGTAGCAAATTTTAATTGCCTGGCAACATCAGTCACAATGACCAGCTGCTGGTACTAGAGTGGGAACTTCAGTGGTACAAAATGTGCCCAAACTCTATACGAAATGGAATGACCTTAGTTTGGGAGGAGGGGGGCAGGGATGTAGAAGGATTGGCCTCTCCAGCAGCTTTCCACTTCTCACGATATGTGGCAGCAGCCTGCTTCTGCTTCAAGCAGGTGCATGCACCTTCCCAAGAAACATTGTCCTGGGAACTGTTTGTGGAATATCAACTTTTATATGTCTTGATTAGCACACAGTGAAGTCTCAAGAAAGATATAACCATAGGTCGTGCTGTGAATATTTAAAATTATTTATTTTTCACTTCATTTGTAAATGAAAACACAACACTTCAGGCTTTTTTGCCCCAGTAAATAAACAAACAATGCTTATTTCTTTTTTACACCAGACAAAAACTATTGTTCTGACGTGTAAAAATAGTTTTTGTTCAACAATAGCTGAACATGAAAATTATATTATTTTTCCATATCCTCAATAGATTAATACAATATAATAATAATAATAATAATAATAATAATAATAATAATAATAATAATAATAATAATAATAATAATAATAATAATAATATCATATCAGCCTTCAGATGTCTTTCTATAGTTTTAAAAAAGTCCATTATTTTTCTCATTCTAGATGACAAACATGGTTTTGCAAATTTGGGACTTTGTTTAGTTGTTTTTTTTATCACTGAGATGTTTAGTTATAAGTGGCACTGATTTTAGCATTATATATTCAACAAACATTTATTGGTTTTGTCAAAACTGCAATTCTTGGCATACTTTCTTCAATTAGATCAACCATAAACACATGTTATGTGGGTGTGCAGTTATTTGGTTCATTTGTAAACATAGGTAATAAAATGTCTGTATTGCAATACCTCTGTGTGCAGAGTATTCATGTTATTTCTTCCACTGGAACTTGCTCATTAATCATGGTGACAGCTGATACTTTTTTCACTGACATGAGATATACAATTGTTAAAAAATTTGTTAGAAAGCTTAATATTGTCATTTATGATATCTGCAAAATAGAGAGAACCTTCATGGGAGAACTAATATGACAAATACTAGTTTTCTACCAGTGGTAGATGTCTTTTGTCTCACAAGTAGTGACCTCTTTGAAAGGCACTAAGGTGCTAAATGTGAAGACCACAGACTTCTAAATGCATAATGCATGTGTACTCAAGAAATTTTTCACACATAAACTCAAAATTATTTAACCAACACTAGATATCCTAAAGGGCAGGAAGGAGCAAAAGTTCTATTCTTAATAGGATGACATATGAATACAGACATGTAATAATTAATTTAACCACATATGCTATGCCTTAGGAAAAAATAATTAGAATTAAAGTAGCAGCTGACATCTGAAGAAAGGGGTGAGGCTGTAAACTGTGATGATCTGGGGTAAGGACATACCATCCTTGTGAAACAGGAGTAAAAGCCATGTCTGAAAACAGATAAAACTTCAGAGCTACCCAGTTGGACAGAAGAAAACAACCATAAAGGATAAACTCTCAGATCAACTGAGTTTAGATTTTACTTTGACAGGATCCTCTATATTAAATATGTTGTATAATAGCACTACAAGAAGAAGAATGATAAAACATTTGGAGCTGGTGATGTCCTCCAGTGACCTGAAGTGGATGAATACCAAGAAAAGCTTATGAAAAAATCTCAATGACTCTAAGAGAACAAAAGTACTCTGTCGAAGAAAGCCTCAGGGTCAAATTTGGAAAAGTCCTGATTTCTGTATGAGAAGTTGAGAGAGAAAAAACAAAGTAGCCTCTTTTCTATTTCAGTTAAACTCTTGTCACAGATGAACTTGGCTACTCTAGAAAGACTTCAGCCTTCCCAGGCTGCTTCTGTGCTAGTGTGACTATGTATTTGGGATCAGAATCAATTTCCTTGGACACTTATAACTAAATTCACACTCTTAACAACACTCCAGCTTGTATTTTCTTTATTTTAAATGTATCTTGAGGTGTTGCTCTATGAGGACTATCAGGAATGCCTAGGAAATTTGGTACCAGCTCACACTGGTTTCCATCTTCAAAAGTGTCACCACGAAGTTCCTGTTGGAGAAAAGACTGTTGCAATGCATCATGACCACAGAAGGAGAGAAAGTGCCTGATAAAGGAGCCAAGAACCCTATAGTATGCATTCCCAGAAAACTCAGAAATTATAAGTTTTAGTGATCTGGCAAGGGAACTGTTTAATTGTTATCAATTTCCTTTAGTTAAGACAATAGAAAGTCTCTTTGCCAACACCCCCTTTCATTTTTATTTTTGCAAAGATTCATGGATGTAAAGAGAGCTTTGGCAAGGACTAAGGAGACACACATCTCCTGTCAGTAAAACATCTTAGGGATGTTGCTAAAAGACTCAGAGTAGAGTTTTGTCCTTGAATATATAATGCCACTGCTGTTTACTTTAATGGGAGGATTGTGGCATATTCTAGTGATCAACCTTGGCACTTGCAGAGAACTCCAGCTAGGAAACCAAATGCTTATTTCATAGGCATGCTGCACTTGCTATTGTTGGAGAGACGTAGACACCAGCAGACTATACATACTCCTTCCATTTTGCTTATTTTAGAAGCATAACTGGTGTAGGACATGCTTGAAGAAACCTCCCCTCCTTTATTAAACTCTCTGAGCACCAGCTCTTACACTAAAAACTCTGTGATTATCCTATCATCTTTTTTTTTTTTTAGAATGGTAGACTGACTTTCAGAACACACTCTTAGATTCCTAGCACAAGATTCAGATGCACCATGTTCTTCAAACATGAAATTACATGGAGAAGAATCAAATGGAAGGCTTATGAAAGTCTCTGAAATTAGTTCTGGATTAATCTTGTTTTGTTATTTTTTGTGAAAGCCCAAGGTATTTATAGCCCTAAGCTATTTATTTTATGATTATAATTCTAGCTGTATTCATCCCTCTTTATTTTATATTGGTTTAAAACACCTAAAATCAAATATTTTTTGGTTTTATCAAATTCCGGAGTCCATCAAGTTAATATATTAATTTGTCATAGGACGTAGAATATATATAGTCAGGTGGGAAGAGACTGGGGAGTAGGTACAACCAATTCATTTTTGAAGGAGAAAGGCTTTATTCCCTGGAGAGAGCATAGCAGTTATTTTGCAAGTAGAGGCATACTATTACTTACATCCTTGAATATTTTTGTCCATTGCCTTCAAAAGTAGAACATGCATTAGCCCATATTAATTCAGCCTCACTGTGACCCACAGCAACATACTACTGTCCTTAATCTTTATAAATGGCTTTTGCACTCTGCACCATCAAAAAACTTTCTTTTTGCTGATCAATACAAAGTGTATTTGAAAAGAGCATTATCTGCCTTTGAAAAAGCCTTCTGCACAATCAATGGTCTTCAGAAGCAGATGCTGATCAAGCAAGCATAGGCAACATTGTAGAAAACTAGTAAATATTGATCCCAATTCAGAAAAGGAAATTGCCTTGTAGTTGCAGTGTCTGACTTCATTTAGCTCATAAGTTTACCATGGGTCTGATTGGCTGATCTGGTCAGCACTATAGTGCATCGTCACTGATCTCTCTGTGTTTGTATGAACAACTTGCTTGTTTTCCCTGGTCACACTGTGAGATAAAACTACTGTTAAAAACTATTTCAAAAATGCTGATTTTTGTTGTAGAAAAACATGACTAATACTTACTGTTCACATGATTTCATAGAGGATTAAAGCAAACAATACAAAAGCTCTGACACTAGAATTGTACGCCAAAACTAAAAACAACCCCAAAACATAATATTCAAAATAATTTTGATCATTTTTATATATCAGAGAACCACCTGAACTCAATTGACAAAGTTATAGACTCAATCAATTTCTTTGTTTCCTAGGATTTTATTGAAGAATCTGGCATATATGAGAGCAGAAACAGTAGGCCTAGATCCAGCCAGTACTACTCTCCACCAGTGCAGACGGAACGGAAGATGCAAGGGAGCCTTAGCAGATGATCTAAAGGTCCATGCAATGCATTACAATAAAACTTGAATTATTCTAGATTTATGATGTTGTTTATAACAGAAATCTTGTTTAGTACTTCCAAATTGTGAGAGTCACATAATTAGCTGTCAGAAAAGTGCACTGATCGTCATTCTGCAAAAGATATTTTAGCTCACAGCATGGTATAAATCACAGGAGGTGACAGTCATATCCTGTGTCACTGAAGTCAATAAGACTTAATTGATATTCAGCAGCCTATCTGAGCATTCCTTCAGATTATTGTAGGAAAGGTTGTCCCTCAAAAACAGAGGGCAAAAATACACTAATTACAGGTCTAGGATTCAGAAGGAAATAGACTAGTAGAGATGCCACAAATATGTGATCAGCCCAGTCAGCTTGCTTGCTCTGGTGTAAGAACAAGTCCCAAATTCTCAGCAGACAGAGGATGGATGACTTATCTTTGAGCCAGACAGAATGCTGGGCAATAAGTAACAAGACAATATTATCACACAATAAGCATTTTGTGTCAAATAACTATTGTCCATTGTGGATCCTTGCTGGAAGATTGGGATGGGATTGATGAAGTCTATGAACAACACAGATACACTTTACTCAAAAAATTACTCAGAAGAATAAGGATGAGAAAGGCAACGGCCATTCTTCCTGTCCAGCCTGAGGCTAGGTAAATTCACTGGTTTTCACTGGCAAATCATCTTTATAAAAAGGCCCAAGTGGACTTTTCACAGAACATGTGTCTTCTACTAAACAGGAAAAATAAATTCAAAATTTAAGGACTACCTCCTGTATCACAGAAGTTTATAATAAAATATTTTACTCTTTTTATTTTTTTTAACAGATTTACAGAGATTAGTTACTAAAAATCTGCAAAGCAATTTCATCTGTACTCTCAAAGATATGCCACTACGTGGATAAAACAAACTTTTAGATTTTAATGAGTTTTAAGAACTTAAGAAAGTCTAAAACAAAATTCAAGACATACTTTGACCCCAGAGTTTTGACCTATCTCAGTTGAAAGTAATAATCAATAATAATAATGATAATAATAATAATCCATACGTTTCAAACCTAGTTCTCGAACAACTTAGAGCGAAATTTCCTAGACTGAAAGCCTAATTTTCCACACAAATACAGTAATTAGATATGAAACTGCTCGTACCATAATGCTGTCATATTGCGGCATTTGGTCTAAATCAGGAGGTAAATCAGGGAGCAATTGTGTGGTTTTACAGCCACTATATATTTGGAGGGTGGAAGTGTAGTTTGGGCTGCCCAGATCATAGCTGAACAATGGATCTGAAATAGGGTTGTTTCTAGTATATATGTGGAGGACAGAATATGACAGAGCAATATTTTTCACTGTCAGTTTGTGGGCTGTTAAGAAAAGTGCTTGGTTTGGGTTGACAAGCCATATGTGATAAATGGTGCATAGTTTTGTAGGACGGTATTTTCTCAGCAAGAGGTGAAGGCTTGTCTTATTTTAGAAATGGAGTGCAATGACTTTGTTTTTGCAGAATGGTGGTCTGATGCCAAGGACTATGGGAGGGGTTGTAAAAATCCACATACATATATCCACTGTAACAATGTCAACCACTTTTTAGCATTACTAGCATTATTAGCATTATTTTGCAATAATGCTTAGAACTCTTATTGGAATGAAGACCACACTGTGGTCTACATTTATTCCTGCTCAGTGCAAATACATAATGAAATTGGGTTCTTTGCTTACTGGAAAAGGCCACTGTTGCATTTTTGCTGCTAACTCAATATATTACAAATATATTACCAGAGAAAGTCCCATATAACTGCCGTTGCCAACAGCACACTAACATACATGGCTTAATTTATGTCTCCTCTGGCACTGGTACTCATGACTTACACAATACATGTGAAGGAGGCCCATCAGAGGGCTCTTAAACTATTTTAGAATACTAATCAGTCCCTACACACTACAGCTTTTATGCTGTTTACAGTAAGCTACAAAGGCAGAAGCAAGCTGCAAGTGTAAGCCTCAGCCAGGGCAGCAGTCTTTAGTCCTGCACTGGTACCAGCACCCAGCAAATTCAATTCTAAGGTAATTACAGTTTTGCTAATCATCAAGTATATGACAACATAAATCCCTAAAATAATAGCTGTTAGGGAAAAATAATTCCTATTGCATGGAAACTACTGTGTCTCTGCAAGACCCCATCTTTCTAAGTAGCACCATTCAGAAACCTCTCAGTGAACTCAGCATACTCAGAAGAGCTTGCATGGTGCAGGTCAGAGAGCATATCTACCACATCCCAGCCCCTGGCTGTGCCAGGGTGGAGGCATAGGGACAGGATGTTGACTTGTCAGTCCACCGACACTGAAAAGAGCAAATAACAGCAAAGGACACTTTGCACCAATATAAGAACAACTGAGAAGGAGATTGCATCAAATCCATGTACTAGGGTAATGCTTAAAAGATCAGTCACCAACAATGCAACTCGAATAAAGAGTGGCATGATAGTGCAATGAAAACCTGTAACGAAAAAAAAACAAGAAAAAAAAGCTAGGTAATTTTGTTATGCAATGTAACATTCTCATTTTAAGGATAACATCATGTCTGCAAGCCCCTAATTAAGAGTTCTGTTTCTTTTGCCCTGGACAAAGTAAAAAAGTGAAGTTTAGCACAGTAACTTTTTGCTTTAAACTGAGCAATGAAAGTTTGATCCCTTGACATAAACAACAAAATCCTCTAGGCTTTTGCAGCTTGGTGGAAACAGCCAAATCTGCATTCAACTTGTTTTTCACATTTCCATCATTGTGCAGAATGAAACCTTGCAGAGCCCAAGGGACATGTGTTTAGCTGCCATTCTGCAGTGCTTGTAGCATTTTAACTTCAAGCCTCTGGGAAAAAGCCGCATACCTATTACTCCTATGGCTTTGGAGTTTAAATTGTTAGTTGATGTGTCCTGTTTATCAAATCCATAAAGCAGTTTGTGCTTGAAAAGTCGACCAGGGCCCTGCAAGCGTAGAAGGGTTTTGGCTGGCTGTTTTTTAAATAAAAGCTTAAAGAAGTGGCAGTCAAAAGTAAGTAATCAAGTATTTGTCCCCCTTTTCTGCCTCTGGGTTATTTTACACTTAAATTGACTCACTGCTGACATTCTAAGTTTGGCAAGGTACAGTTCTCACCTATCTGACCTTCTGTATGAAATATGCTTATGAGAGTAAAAAGGAGATGAGCTGATCCATTCTTCTTTCAGGTGGAACTTTTATTTCCATGTTTGGTCAATGAAAAATAAAACTAAACTAACAAAACCCCAAGCCTAGAATCCCTTTCCATACTTATATAAATCTCATTATACATAATCAAACATGATCAGCATTTTGCAAGTTCGAAGTACATTTTACTTTTCTCCACAGCTATTAACAAGGAAATACATATAAATCATAAAACTGTATTTAATTTTATGTGCTTTAGCAGACAGGCGTGTTTCTGTAGGCTTGGATGGGTATGGTGTTGATTTTCAATAATATATATAATCTGCCATCCATTTATTGTATATGTTGTAAAAGAAGTAGTAGCTGACTTACAGTGCAAAGACAGTCAATATACTATTTAAATCTTAAGAATAGCCTTCACAATTAAAAGGATTAACTTTTTTCAATTTGTTTTAAAACACGCCTTCTTAAAACGAAGTCTGTTGTTATGAATGAGCTTATGTTGGCCAGCTAGACTATTATCTGGGGAACAAATGTTTCTTTGTGAACATGTGACAACTTGCAACTTTCATTATTGTATTTCAAATAATGGAAAGTAATAGTAAAATTGCTGCAATAAACTAAAAGAAAATCTTGATAGGCAAGTCTGTTATGCAACATGTATTCCCCTCACTGGTGCCAAAATCATGTCACTCAGGTAATTTGTTTTAGACCCTTAACAAGACTTAGAAGAAATTATTATGAAACACTGACACAACAGATCTCACCAACAATTGAAGTTTGACAGCTAGTGAGAAAAGTCTCATGTTTATGTCATTGGAGAGGTGATCCTTGTATGACCTCCTTTTTCACTGCTGTGAATGATAAACTATCGCTTTCCAGTAGTTCACTATAGCTGAAGGCCCAGTGTACTGTACTTGTAAAGGAAATTTTCAGTTGGTTCTCTGAATCAAATGAAACTGGAAACTCCTTTGGTCCCTTTGACTGATCTAGTTTAGGCTTTATGATATGCTCTAACTGTGTAAGGAGCTAAAAACCTAAATATATCCACACCGTGCATTTGTAAAGGACTGTAGAACAAACATCAATAGAAATATATGTGTGGGGCTAACACACATACACTTACTGACTGAAAATAGCTTCACATTTGCTTTGCTATGGAAACTGAAACAACTTGCATGTGAGAGAGGGAGAGAAATTGCAACGTATTTATTTGCCTTGTTTCAGAGTAGAGGTTGGAGGGAACAGTTTATGTTTATTCCAGAATCTGCAAGCACCAAATCAAGTACTCTTAATCCACATTTCAGAGGCAAGTGGAAGATAACATGGTAGGCAGGTCTACATATTCAGGCCGCAAGTGTTCCTCAAAAACCCACCTGAATCAGTTGGAATTGCTGTGGAGCAGTGGAATAGAAATAATCTTCAGGCAGTGAGTTTAGACCTCCCTGCACTCCTGAATTTAGTTTGAACAGCACAAGACAAAACCTATATTTCTTTCTTTGCTGTTAGGTAGCTTTCTTATTGAAGATAATTTTCTAAAAAAAAAAAACAAAACCAAAAAAAACCCCACCAAACCCACAAATCAACACCACACCCCCCAAAACAAATACACAACCCATGAACTTTCTGACAGTTTTATTTCTTTGTGTACTCACATCTTGGTTTCTTTGTTCTAAATAAATAATTATTATTTAATTATTATAATCATTAAATATAATCAATTATAATGAATGGCCATAGTTTTGTTCTAAATATTAGCTGAAGCTAGGTGGAGAGGGAAGAACCTTAACCTGGACTTATACAATGAGACTAGCTTAATACATGAATTGTGTAAAAGTTGCAGCTGGTAAGTAAGGTTAAGAATCCTGTGATTATAGAACACATTGACTGCATTTCCCCACATCCTTAAAATGTGCTTAATCTAACATGAGTTAGATTACATCCTAGCTGAGAGGAAACACAACCAATACATCACTTGCAGGTCCTCTCTGCCAGACCTAAGGAGGGCTTGGCCTGCACAACACTCAAAGTCAGGACTCTTGGAGGTGGGACGGAGCAAGGAAGTAAGTGAAGGACTTCATGTATGTTCCAGAAACCCATTGGTATCCTCTGATCTTGCGGCGACACCTGGGCATTCAGTCATGGTTTTATATCAAAACGTAATTCTGTGACACTTATCTCTTGGAACAATATGGTTACAGCATGCTTAATGCAATCATTCTTGTTCCTCCTGGAAAACTAAATACTTATGCTGACTATACACTCCACACTCTAACATGACTCTCACTAAACTTTGGGCCATCTGCTAACCAGAGAGGCCTGAACTTTTGGAATTACATTCTGTTTCTCCTTTTGTTTATATTTATACATATACAAAGTCCTGCTTATCGTGTCAGAGAAGAAAAGGTAAAAGTGAGAGCAAACTCAGATTGAATAACAGTTATCTAATAATTTGGGAAGTAATAGTGTATACCCTCTGCATCAGGAAGCTTCCAAATCTTTGACTATCTAAGACTTTCCAAGAGTTGACAGAATAGCAAACTGGTGCAAACTATTGCAATTTTCACAAAATTATGTATTGTACTTTAGCGACAGCCTGGCACACTTCAGTAGCATGTTGAAAAAATAAAACCAGTGTCAGGAACATGAATACCTTGCCTTGCAATTATTTTAGACTTTTAAGACATTACTGCAGTTTTACCAGTGAATTTCTTGTTGGGAATGTAGCCTGCTGCTAACCTGGGGTCTTGGCTCTCTTATTACTACAGTTTAACAGCTCAAAGGTCTGTAACAGAGACTCTTCTTCAGTCTCTCAAAAAACGCTTCAGACATAGCTGTTGGGATAACCCCAACAATACTGGCATACAGGTCCATAGCTATGTTGCTCAATGGGACAGAACATGATTCTTTAGGTGCATGGAACTAAAATATCAAAATATTAAAATCCACATAGGCATGATCCTGTGATAGATATGATGGTAAATTCGTGCAATTAAATATAGGAGATATAATAAATGTAGTGGATGATAGAATGTATATTTTTAACCCTGTAAATGTAAAACTAATCCTGGTCCCTGGAATGAAGACGGCATTTTCCAAGTATCAGGACATGCTTTGTGAACTGTGAATGTACAAGTTAACACCTTAATTTATACCAAAAAGGAGGGTGGCTCAACAGGATGTGGCTCCTTGAGTTAATCAGATCTTGTACATCTGGACCATCAACTCATCAATACTAATCTCGAGGGTGGACCCTGAATTTGAAGAAATCAACATCCCAAAAGAGGATTCCCGGAAAATCGTTTCAAACCTGTTCCAGTGCAGGGAAATCTGTTCAAGATTCATCACCAAGTGAAAAGACTGTGTTTGAATCTGAAGACACAATACCCCCGCGAGGCACAAAATACAGTATAAGAACTCGGACTCAAACCCCAGCAAATCGTGGAACAGTGTGAGATAGCAGCCCTGCTGTCGGTCGTCTGTTTCACCCAACATTCAAATGTTGTTTTCGTGGCTGTCCCAGATAGATTTCAAAATGGAAAAATAAAATTTGTTCTTTCTATCCGATTGGCTAAAATTCATTTATAACAATCACTCCACATCTCTGCTTACATTCCATGATGAATCTTTGATCAGTGCCCCTACATATATCTACTCCCCTCCTCCCATTATTATTTATCTTTATTTTATTTATTGCCATTGAAACTGGCAATCTCAAGGATATGAGGTGTTTAACGTCTTGCTCATTACTGCAAAACAAATGCAGGTTTGTGTGAATCACCGTCATTAGCAGAAACGAGAGCACTCCTAATTGCAAACAATTACTCAACAAGTGTTGCTCTTCCCCAAGAAACCTATTAAATGCTCGCAGTGGAGCACCTGGCAGCCTTCTGAGACTTCAGTTTCCTATGCAAATGGAAACTGCCATAGAATTCAGTGACTTCTATTCAGCTGTTTTAGATAGTTGTTCAGCTTTTTGTGGGTAGGACTCATTTAAATGTCTTTAGAAAGAATGCCCACAAATGGCACAACTTGTCAGACTTACCTGCATTTTTATCCCACATATTCTAAGTGGTTACATGTTTAGTTGGTTGGAAGTGTGTGTGTGTTTTGTTTTCTTTATTTTTCTGTTGGTCATTTTGTGATTTTTGGTTGGTTGGGTTTTTAACAATAAAAGAAACAAAAAAAACCCCAGCAATCTATCTTCTGGTTCTAAAGATCTCTCTCCAGAAGTGATAATATAAACACGGCCTAGCCACGATGCCCTACAGACAAACAAAGCATCTTTGTTTTTCAGGGGCATTAGCAATCACATCTTTTATCAATAATTGATGCTCAAACAGCTGAGGTTTCTGTGCAATTTAAGATTGCCTCCTTGATCACAGGTACTTCACATCTGGAAAACTGCATCACAGTATCACACCTAAAAACCAAAAAGTTGTGTTTTCTATTTTTGTATCCCCCTAAGGATACAAGTCATAAGAGCAGACTTTGCACCTCAAGGTTACAGCAACAGTTGTATTCTTCTTCTGCAGCACCTCAACCAGGTGATGGACACAGCAAAGCTTCTGCCATTTAGGAGTTAATGCAGCTGGTGTGTGTGTGTCTGTGTGTGTGGATGCACTAATTATAGATCACAGCATGCACTAGGATGCTAAGGAAGTTCAAAGAGAATATTAGATCCCTGATTCCAGCAGATGCACAGCTCTGGGGTATAAGAAAAAATGTGTGAGCAAATCACACAAGCTTCCTGAGCAGCTAGAAACAAACCTGGAACCCTGCAGGCTATTGTTGGATTTGTAAAATTGACAATAGCCTCTGCAAGTTGTAATTTAGTCTTGTTTTTCATTATTATTAAGATTATTGTTTCAGTTTACTGAGCTCATGAAAATGTAAGTAAAGAAGAATGCAGGGATTCTCTGCCAGTGTTTATGCTATAAAATATTAACCTGTTGATGCCTTGCATTAAAATGGATTCATTTTTAGGGAGAGCATAATAGTTCTATCATCTTTATGTAAGCATTATACACTATTCTGAAGTACCTTGAAACTGCTCCTTGAGTTCTGCACTTCTAAACTCAGTTTATACAATATTTAGAATACATTTAACACACACAACCCTTGTTGTTTGAAGACAACCAGATCAGGCCATAGAGCCGGTGGCTGCGATGTTGCCTCACAGCTGTTCAAGCAGAGCAGGCCAGGACAGTTAAGGTTAGAAACACCCAGTGAAGAGTTCTTTCACTTCTCTAATGTAAATCATAAATTTTAAGGCCAAAAGCATTTATTTTACTGTACCATCCAGTTAGAGAATGTCGACCACTCAGTAATGGGATAGAGAGCTTCATTTCCCAGTAGGGCATCCAATATCAGGCAAAACTGACCTCCTGACGAATAACGAGCCTGACTTTCATCTTGTTTTCACTGCAGGCAGCCCAACAGCTTGACGAAACATCTCTCAGAAAGACATCCAGTCCTGAACTGAAGATGCCATGAGAAGGAAAAGCCACCACTTTACTCCAATAACCTGTTTCAAGGGCTTCTCAGACCTACTGTGAAATTGTGCGCTTGATTTCTCAGATGACTCTGCCTTGCCTCAGCCTCCAGCCATTGGTTCTAATTATGCCTTTCTCTACTAGATTAAAGAGCCTTTAGTATCCTACACTATCTCTCCTGACATTACTTTTACAGTGAGATCAAACCACCTCTGACATTCTTAATGCAACAAGCAGAAGGATCTTTAATGTTCTTGTAGTAAAATGTCTCCTCCTGGGCCTCAAATAATTGCTGTGGGTCTTCTCTCCAATTTGGGCACCCTCTAAGATGAGGATATTAGAGCTGATTGCATGGATATACCTGTATATTTGTTCACTGCTTCCCTGTTAACATATTGAAGGAGAATATTCTTGGGGTTTTGCCTCAGTTTTGCCAATTCAAACACTCCACTGTCTGGATCAGTTGCTTCTCAGGATGCAACTCCCCATACACTGTGCTCCTTGACATGTGATTCTGTTTGTCACTGCCTCCCACCCCCCAGGGATGCGTCTTTTTTCACTCATGCATCCAGACTTGATTACCTAGACCCAGCACTGGTAAACTCTCCATTAACCTCCACCAGATATTTTCAGCTGCAGTTCTGTGCGTACTTCCAGACCAAAGTCTTGAGGCTAGACCTGGAATATTTTCTAGATACAGGTCTCTCAGCAACGATCTCCCACTGACATTTTTGGACTTTTGAAATCTGTGTTAGTTATATCTGCATTACACACACACCAGGGAGAAGCACTGCCAAAATATGACGTGTCCATACAGTATGGCACAGCACCAAGCAAAACCTCTGTTACTGTAGATGTCCTGTTGTGGCCCCTAGTCATCAGTACCATGTGCAATACTCTCCTGAGTAGCACACATAACACTTCCTTGCTTTCCCACGTAGCACTTCATTGAAGCTACTTCTCAAGTGGGTATAGCTGACTATTCTCACAGAATCACAGAAGATTTAGGATTTGAAAGCACTTCTGGAGATCATCTAGTTCAACAACACTTCACAAAGCTAGGTCAGCTAAAACAAGCTTCATTTTTTAGAATATCCAAGGATGGGGACTTTCATGACCTCTCTGGACAGTCTGGTCAAGTGAAAATTACCATTACAGTGACGCCTTTTTCTTATTACATTTAAGTAGAATTTTCTGTGTTTCAGTTTGTGCCTATCACCTCTCAGCTTTTAGTGGATACCATTGAGAAGAGTCTGACTCCATTGTCTTTGTCCCTTTCTACCACACATTACTCAGATTTACTTCTGAACCTTCCCTTTCCTAGCCTGAGTGATCCCACCTCTCTTAGCCTCTCGTATGTCAGAGGCTACAATCTCTTCAGCATCTTTGCAACCCTTCATTGGCCTTGCTCCTGCATGTCCAAGTCTCCCATTCACTGGACATCCTAGACTTGGACACAAAATTCCAGATGTGCTCTCAGCATGGCTGGGAAGAATCACCCCCTTAACCTGCTGGTGAAGGTCTAATGCTGGATGGCTACTGCTGGCTGTCTGCCACAAGGGTAAATTTGTGGCTCACATTCCACTTGGTGTCCACCAGGAGCCTTGCAGCCTTTTCTGCAAAGCTGCTTTCCAGTCAGTCAGATCATGGGGGTGCCTGGTGTTTCATTGCTTCACAGGGGTAGGGTTTGGCATTTATTTTCTTTCATTCATGTCTGGAGATTCCCACTGGCCCACTTCAGCAACCTCTCAAGATCCCGCTTAATGTCAGTGCAGCCACTTGGTGCATCAATCACTTCTCATGTGTAAATATGCCAAGGGTGTACTCCACCCCATCATCCTGGTTATTAGTGACTATGTTGAAAAGTACTGGCCTTACTAGCAACCTCTGGATTAAAGAACTAGTGATGAGACTCCAGCTGGCCTTCACACATATGACCCCCACCCACCTTTTATCAACTGTCCTTTTATCTCACTGTTCTGTATTACGTTGTCAATGAAGAAGTCAGAGATGGCAACACTGGAAACTGCACAGCCACTGCTTTCTGCCAAGCCAGTCATCTAATTACAGAAGGCTACTGTGTTCATAAAGCATAATTTCCCCTTACTAAAGCCAGGCTGACTGCTCCCAATTACATCTTGTCCTTCTTATGTCCAGAAATATTTTCCAGAATTATTTCTGCATCCTGTCGCACACAACCAGCAAGGCTGACTGGTCTGTAGTTCTCTAGAGCCTCCTTCTTGCAATTCCTGAACATAAGGATGACATTTGCTTTCTTTCAGTTGTCAGGAAACTCCCCGAAGGCTTACAGCCCCTCGAAGATAATGAGGAGCAGCCTCATGATGACATCAGACAGCTCCCTCAGCACCTGTGGAAGTATCCTATTGGGTCCCACAGGTTTGTTTATGCTCAGTTTATTCAGTGTACTCAAGCTGATCCTTCACAAAGGGTTAAGGTTTTCTTTCTCCAGACTCTCCTCAGTGTCCTCAGGGACCTGGGATTCCTGAAGGGTAATTTTACCAGTAAAGGAGTGAGACAAGAATGGTATCAGTGCCTTGACCTTCTCCATGCCCTTGATTACTAAGATCACTGGAAGAAACAGCTACAACCCACATAAGGGCAAGAAGCTTACTGTCCCTTTTTCCTTCTTGATTCACCAACCAACCAAATACAGGGCTTGACTTTAGTAAACTAGGCTGAGTAGCATGCTAGAAAATATGGAGAAAAAAATAGAGAAAAGTATTTGTCATTTAAAATGGCAAGTATTATTTTAATTCTTCTTACAGTTAATAATGTTCTTGAAATGTAAGGGAAATGAAAATGGGGAATAGCAGAAAAAAACACACCGGAATTAGATAAACAAATTATTTGGGATACAATGTTCTCCATTAGAAACATCCCTAAGCTGTGATATGATCAGCAGAGTAGCCACATGGCTATGCTAACATAAAGGTTTTTTTTAAAGGAAATACACAATAGAAATATAAAATAGTGGTTTGTATTTCCTTTCTTAAACTAGTAACACAAGTAGACCCTCACAGGAAAGCATGATGGATTTGAGTCTTAGAAATTAAAGCAATTTTGAGTAACTCATACTGAAAATGCTGAAATCACAAAAGGAGCATCAGAACCACCATATTGATGGTGGGTGATCAGCCAGTTGGTAACAAACATTTTCTCCAACTAAGAGGAGTGGTGGGCACTTGGCAGAAGTTAAGAAAGGCTGGACAGTTTCTAACATAAATGGACCTGTGTTTCTTGAGTGCTTTCTCTTTTTTTATACTCTCTGGTTAAAGAGCTTGTAACATTCTTTTTTTGTGTAGGCGGTTTAAATCTGCCTTCTGACATATCTTTGGGTGCCCTGAAAACATTACACTAAAATGCTGAAAGCTTCTCCCTATCCAACCCTCTCCCACTTACTCACAATTTTATCAATACTTACCATTATTCATTTCCTCTTGAAGCTGAAAGGAATAGGGTCTACTAGAGGCAAGTTGCTCCATTCCCATGACAAAGGTTCCCCTTCTCTGCTACAGAGCCCAAAAATATGGAAAAACTCAAAGAGAAGATATTCCCATGGACATGATACACATCCTGAATTCTACTACATAATCTAAGCAGAATGAAACAAAACATCAAATTTCCAGCATAGGTTCAGGTGTATTCAACTTTTTGAATTTTGTCTTCTGTCTTTTTGCCTTGATTTATTAATTTTTCAAATAAATGAGTCCATTTGACCGAGTTCCCCAGTATCCTGGCATGCACATACAGTTGCTGGGAGAAGGGCATTGTCTTTCAAGTCCACCTAAAAGTGTAACGTCTGGCTCTAATTCACTATTCTCCCATGAAGGCCGTGGGGAGGATTACATTTCTTTCTTCCCTATTCCCTCTTTCCTAGCTAATGTCTGCTGCTGTCACACACCGCTGATAGCAGCAGAGCAAGATGGGTAAACCAGATCAAAGAGAAATGTCAGCTCCAATTTTTGTCCAGAGGATTGCAAAGTAACAAGGAGTTAAACAGTCATGCCATTTTTCAGCATTTACATTTCATAGCCGGTACTTTTTTTGCCATACATCTCACATTAAACAGCCTCCTAGTAAGTAAAAACCAAATTTCTTACCCTCCATAGTGTCACTGAGTTCAAAAAGGTCTGAAAAAAAGGTAGCGCAAGGCTGAATTTGGCTCTGTGCTTCAGAACTGACAACCTGGTATAGCAGCCTGCAGCAGCAGCACGTACAGGAAGAATTTCTTTCCCTCTGTGGATTGCTATTGCAATCCTTGACTCAGCCTTTGCACAGATTTTCTCTGGAAATCAAATGGGAATTTACCGTATGGAACCAATGCAGAATATGCAGCTGCGATTTTCAGGTTAGATAACTGAATTTAATCAAAGAAGGGAGTTTTGCCTTTCCCTACAGCCAAATCTGCATTCAGCAATGGAAAGGCTGTCCTAGTTGCAAAATACAGTGTAAAAAACAGAATCTATCATCACAGCATTAAAAATGTTACTTGATATTCACAGACTGAATAACTTCAAAAGGAACAGTAAAGAAATAAAAACAACCTCAGCACCTACAGCATTTAATGGCAGTGGTACTCAACCTATGGAATTCATTCTTCAGAGGCCCATATAGAGCTTTTATCATGGGTCTGAGTGAGAAATCATATGACATGCTGGCTCAGCTCTGTTTCTTTTCAGCTATTCTGCAAACTTGTTGGATGATATCTTTCACCATTTCCTTCCACTTACGTATGTAAAGTTTCTTTTTTCCTCCTTGTAAAAACATACAACCTACACAATCAATTACTCTGCCACAAGACACAAATTGCACAGTGCCTTCAGGATTTCCTTAACTGTTTTTGATGAATGCATTCATTCATAATTTTTCATAAAATGGTCACACGCGGTTTTGTATTTTTGACTTGTGTGCCTCTTGTGATTTTAAACGGCTCTTCGATTGTTAGAGGTCAAGTGCCATTGCTCTAAGGGGCATACCTTCATTGCGGTGCACCAAGAGTTACGCATGTCAATCTTTAATCAAGACCAAATTCCCTCTTAATGCTTTCTGCTCACAAGCTCAATGCAAAGCAGGAGAAAACTTACAACAGAATGGAAGTTGCAAGTTTAAAAAAAAAAAAGCCTATTTTGGTATGTTTTCATCTAGTAAATCATTAATAACTTCATTATTCATTCTGAATTATTTTATTCTCTGAAACCAATGTCATTAACATGAGTAGTTCCTAGAGAAAAGCTTGTGTCGCCTCTTCAAAAAATAGTTTTATCATGAGGCAACTGCTTTTAATAAATAAGATTTGAATGTTCTTTATGGCAGCTTGTGAGGAAAAATTTCAAATGAAATTATGCACATGGGGATCAATTCTAACTTCCAGGAAAAAGAAAAAAAAAAAAAAAACCCCAACCCAAAAACTACAGATAAAATTCTGGGATGTAATAAAAACCATACATTTGAAAGCAGCATTTCTCCCACACAAAACCAATAAAGAAACAGGCTCTTGATCCAGCTGAGACTGTGGCTGCATATGCTAATGCACAGAGCATCCCATGGAACTGTCACAGGTAACATGTGCATGCAAAAGCCCTCCTTCACACTGCAGCAGTCCTGTTGATTCAAACAGACAGACCCGAAAACTCCATTCTTCTTTTCATGCCTTGCCTCATCCTCCTGTCTATAAATGGATCAAATTTCTTATTTACCTAGGAAGAGGGAAAAAAAAAATCTGTAATGGATTCGCAATCAAGAGGGAAAAAAAATTCCAGTGGTTTTGCTTAGTTTTGAAAACCCAAAGTAACAGAGTATACAGTGATTTGGTTTTTATTTTACTGATTTGATATCTGGTTTTTTATACAAATGATCACAGAAAACACATTGAAAATTTGTTTTCTAGTGTATGAAAATACTCTAGATTAAAAGAGATGTGGCTTTTTGAAAATATTTATAAGAAGAGAATATAGGAATTTTTTGAAAAAAGGAAAGTAAGAAAAAATGTTGAAGTACAGGGAGAAAATTATTTGGACTATTCACCTAGATTTTGGTCAGATCAGGTTTGTGAAATTCCATTTTCTGTGAGAGAGACAATAGAACATGTAATGCAAAAATTTCTGAGGCCTCTTTTAATGTTAAAGTAAGATCCCCCCTGTTCTGATAGCCAAAAACTGTGTTATTTTTTTGACTTGATTTTTCAACAGGAATCTTGGAAAACCTGAAGGTACTACAGATTTGCAGAGATGACTCTTCCAGCTTTGCTTACCTACAGAAAACTATTTTCTGGCAGCTTTTCTGAATTCATAATTTTGTTCTGGAATAAAGTTAATAATAACAGTAAGGAGAAATTGACTGGGGTTTTGTTAGTGGGGTTTTTTTTTTTTTCCCCTTTTCCAAGTAGAGTGGATTGATACATATTATGAAATTCACTTACTTCAGAGAAAGAATTACACTTTAGACCATGGCAAATATTAAAGTTAGCACAGTGCAAACAATCTTTTTTTTAGACTGAAAACATTTAAGAAAATTACTATAATCTGCCATCACAAGATTATCAGTTTTGTTAAATATATTTAATTGGGGAAGTCTTCCTTATATGATGTTTCTTAACCTTCTTCCTAAATATTTGATATTGTATCATGCAATGCAAGTAGTGAATTAATTTTCTCCCCTGATGCTTTTGCACTTCTGTGGGAACAAAATGATTTTTTCAAGTGCCTCACACAGCTTCCGTTGGCTTTAGTTCCCTTTAAACGTTGCCAACTCAGGCTGCACAGATTTGGATTTTCCCTTTTGTACCTGTTATTTACAGGCTTAACCCTAATTTCAGCGTTACAAAATTCAGAGCTATAAGTAATCAGTTCATACTTTTAACTGTAGAGGAGCTCTGTTAATCCTTTGAGAGCCACATCTTTACGTGCCCAAACACTTCTTCAATACTTTATTTCCTGTTGTCAAGCTGTGATACCCAACGCACAAAACACGCATGCAAGAACAAGCAATAAATACCAGTTTGCTAAATCTCTCCCCCTCTCCCTCTGGTGAGAAATGCATGTGTCCCGACTGGATGTACATGTGTTTTCCCATGTGAGAATCCCCTCTCTGACAACAAACAATCTATGTTTGTCACTGCCACTGAACTGACTAATCCAGGCAGTATAGAAGGCGACTTATATATCACAAAACAATGGGACTAATTTGAGTGACAATCACTTAAGCGGAGAGGGCTCCTCAGCGGCATTAAGGCAGCACAGGGCTCCAACCTGAAATGTACCGCTGCTTAAAAACATAGGAATAGCACCGGTAAGACACAAGGGAAAAAGAAAAAAAAAAGGAAAAAAAAAAAAAAAAAAAAAAAAGGGATAGACATTTCTCATAGTGTTGCCCAGATAAGAGAAAATACTAGCTGAAATTATACTTCTAAACAAAATCCTTATCAAAAGTGCTTTCTCATTCTAAATATATACGGATATATGTATATATACATGTACATCTATAGATACTTTCCCCCCCTTTTTGTTCTTTCTTTTTTCTTTTACACTTTTTTTTTTATTATTATTATTATTTTTTATTCCCCCTGTATGGTCAACACACCGTTGATCACTTTCTCCTGGGGAAGAAACTAATTTGCCACTCCTTTCCGGGACAGATCCCCCTTTCCCACAGCCCGCCGAAGCGCCCCTCGCCGTGCTCCTGCGGCGGGCGGGGGGTTCGGCTCGGATAGAGCCGCGGGGTGAGCACCGCCTCGCTCCCCTTTGAGGTCTCACTTACACCTTCGGGTTTAGGACGGCGGCTGATGCCGGCCCGAGGCGTGCCGGCGCGGTGCCCTCTGCCAGGGCCGGGCTCGGGGCTCGCCGGGCTCCGCGGGGCGGTGGAGGCCGGCTCCGGGCGGGGGCTGCCCTGAGGGGACGGCCCGGCTTCAGTGGAGCTCTTGCACCCCCTACAGGCCGCCCGCGGTGCGGCAGGCGGGGGGCGGCCATGGCCGGGAACGGCGGTGCCGCGGCAGCTGCGCGGAGAAGGAAAAAAACCCCTTCAGTGGCATTTCCTCCAGCCTTGCTTGCCGTCCGGAGCAAGCACGGCGAGCTTTTACCCTTGTTCTAAGTTAATTGCCGGACAGCGGAGGATTCTTGAGGAAGAGCCGCACAGAAACTTCTGGGCGGCAGGGTGGCTCACAGCTAACCCCGCGCTGGGAGCTAGGAAATAAATAGAAGGCCATTTGCAGTTTAATAAATTGGTAAATTAATGAAAACAGCCAGCTTCCAAGCCAGTGCCAAAGGAAGAAAAAACAAACAAACCAAACCAAACAAACAAAAAACCCCAAACCAAACTAAAAAAAAATTGTCAGCCTGACACAGGACCTATGTGGGAAAAAAAACACAGGCTGGGAGATACCTGGCTCCTAAACAGACATCTCAGCAGAGCTATGGTCCCACAAAGGATAAGGAGGCCAGTAGAAGCAATTCTCATCCTTCCAGTGAATCCAAAATAAAGGTGTCTACAGATGGGGGCCCGTTTGAAAAGAAACTGAGTGTCCCATCTCAGGCTGAGCTGGCTGTAACCTGTCCATCCATGAGCCATCTCTCCCATACACACATATTCAGAGTACTCAGCTGCTCATCCCTGCTGGATGACACTGGGGCTTGCAATAGGCACCAATGCCAAGGAGCAGGACAGACTCACCTGCTTGAGCTCAATTCCAACTGAGCAGCCTCTTTGCAGGCATCCTAAAGCCATTACATCTGTATAAAAATTGGGTTTGAAACGTTTTATAGCCTCGGTTGCACTGCATAAATCCTGTTTGACTCAGGTAACTGCAGTCAAGTTACTGGAGATTGACATGGATTAGAGTACTGTACAGAAAAAAAAAAAAAAAACACATAAGAATGAAAGGGGCAAAAGGAAGGCCTTCAAAGGGAAAGTTCGCTGAGTGGACTAGCTCCCAGTTTTTAGACAAGTGAAATTACAGGTATTTAGTGTGACCGTCCTGTTTTTGCTCATCACACCCCATCCCCCACAGGAACAGTAGTCTTTCTACCATTTTTATTGTATGTATATCCATTGCATATGGCAACACAATTCAGACCAGAACCCTAATTTTACATGGCAAATTAACAAAGTCAGTATTAGTTTTGAAAGCTCAGAACAAATCATTGATCCCATCTCTTCAAATCCACAGGTTTCTTACCTGTCAGGTTTAGCAGAACATGAAAGGAAGCATAAGATGTCTCCCTTGTAGTCCCTTGTCTCCTGAGGTGGAGTAGTTTTTGCTTCATGATGATGTAGGGAGGCTGAGAACCACCAAAACACCTTTCCTGCTGAGAAAGGTGTAGAGGAGATCCACCACACTCCCAAAATTCACAAACCAAGCAGTGAGAAAAATCATAAAAGCACTCCATCTTCTCCTTACAGTCACAAAGACTGGACTTCGTGTATCAATAGGTTGGGGTTTTTTTAACTAAATGGCTCTATGTGCCGGGGGTTTAGTTAAAGCAATAAATACCACCCATGTTCTCATTAAAAAATTCAGGATTGGAAATACTGCCATCTCTTACCCTTGGCTTACTGGTACACAAAAATGTATGAAGGATTCCTGCTCTCAATTACACCTCCTCAAGATAACATTGCTTAATTAACACCTTAATTAGCACTGAGAGGGTATGGCCTGTAGTTTATTGGATCTATTTTGCTCTCCAAGCAGCTGCATTGCTTTTAATCAGCAGCGATATTTCCCAGAAAGCAGAAACAACACTCCTGTTCTAAATATGCTGCAATATGTTTCATCTTTTATCTCCCCATCCACCAAGGGGAATCCTACGTGAAGGCATGCTTTATACCTGGGCTTTTGCTCTTCTCTGAATACCTGAAGTTTATGTTTTTTCTTGACTGGCAGTAAGAAATTAATCTCAACAGCAAAGGCCTGGGTGAGTGAAAAGACTCACCTCAGTTTTACTTGGTATCCAAAGGTAGTAGGAACTTGGGGTATTCAGGTAGTGAGTGATAGGGTGTTTACATGCTCAGGTGAAGACAAGATCTCTTCAGTAAGCTCATTAAAAATGACTGAGAAAGCATGTAAATTAATTGTGCAACACAGCTGGTCTTTTAACTTCTGCTTATCTCCAGTTTAAACTGGAGACACAACAATAATGTTTTGGTATTGCCTGTATGAGCAAGTTGATATTACCATTTGGCCTGAACAGCACAGAGAACAGGGAGCTGCTACTCTCAGCTAAGCAGCAAGTGTTCTATGCTTGCAAAAGCAGGGTATGCCTCCATACTGCTAGGCTTGACAGGCTATGCTAGTTCTTAAATTACAAGTGAAGTAGGATGCTGTTGGTGGGGTGGCCATTTTCAGCAGAACAAATTACAGTCTGCGTCTGAAACACAGCTCTTCTGAAATCAACCAGTTTCAACAGGAACACAACTGAACTGTATTCCTGCTGGTATTTCAATGTAATGACATTCCCTAATTTTCCCAACCACTAGAGCACTAAGCATGTGCCCTGGTAATTGTCTACTTTTGCAGCCAAAAAATCCCACAAAGTCAGCATGAGATGTGCATATACAGCATTCAAGAGAGTAGCAGACAGAGGAACCTGAGAAGTGCTGAAAACAGTAAGAGCCTAAAACCACTAAATTAATTTTCAAAATGCTCAACATACTGCCTTTTCCTGGGGCTTTCCCAGACAAAGTGCCTAGTAATTCACTGTCGATAAAGCACTGACAAGTGTTAAAATCTATCCAATCATTTATGACAAAACTTTAATTTATATTTTTATAGTATATTTCAGTATCATTCTTCTTTCACTTTGGCTTACACCACTTTCATTCAGTTAGCAACTGTCCTGACCAAATCAGCGTAAATGACAGAAACCAGGTAACAATTTATAAGGTTGGGTTACTAATCCCATAGGAGTCTTACTTCAGCTGCCGTGCTGAGAAATTACCTCTCAATAGACCCACATCAGAAATACTGAAAATGTGACAGAAAACACCAAGCAAGAGGGCAGAAACGAACATTTGAAATGAACGTGTACTGCTAGGATTTCTGGAACTTTAATAGCTTTCCACCTCAATTTTGGCCATCGTGAACTCAAGCTAAGAGAAAAAATATATCTTTTTAATGAGTTTTACAACATGCAAGTTGCTTTATAATATATTACATAATGATGTAAGTGCCATAAAGACGGTTGTGTGCTGCTCTGTAAAACGTATTAGATCATCAATATTTCAAGTTTCGTACTGAGGAATTAGAAATAATGATGAAGATTAGAGTTACAAGAATTAAAAAAATCCTTTGAATTGAACCATTCAGCCGTCCCCAGGGAAATACTAAGGAATTTGTAGGCTGAGAAAATAGGTAAGTTTATAGGTTCTCCTTAGGTGAAAGAAGTCATGTTAACATCATAAGTTTTATACAAACTTTCCATATGCTATAGTACCCTCTCTGCTTACCCCCAGGTTTCATTCCCTTGCACTCTTATTGTGTAGCCCAGTTGGAAGCAGATTTATTAAAAATGATCCATCAACTTTTACACAGAAGGAGGTCAAACATCTTTCAGTAGCATGATTCAAAACAGGAATATCCATTTAATCCTCCTGCAAATGACAGGCCAGGAGAGTTTACATCAGTAAGAACAGAGGCCAAGAAAGTTTGAAGAAGATTAATCCTTCTACTTAGTGCCATGTTTTCTTGAAGTCACCCCCACTCTGTCTCTCTTCTGCAGATGTTCTGTATTCCTGGAGAGGAATGCAGACACCTGGAGATGTCTTCCTTCCAAATATTTTTTTCTTGTTTTTCCCTTTGCTCAGGCATGTGTTTTCAACTTTTGAAATACCTGTATGACTGCTATGCACATTAGGCAATCAACAAGCTAGAAAGGAATCTTTAGTGAATGGGTCCAGAAACTACTCTTGTATAGATTTTTGACAGTTTGATTAGAGAAGTTCAGTATTTAGCTACTTCTGAAAGGCTAGCTTGGCACATAAGTGCCAAATGCAGCTTCAAATCTGACACGGAGCAAGCTAAATCGTGCTGGCTGTCAATAAGACATAGATTTCTGTGTTCTTTTTTTTTTTTAATGGGACTTAGGTTTTAATGATATTATGCAAAAACCAGACTGAGTCTAAAGTGATTGAAAGTGAAAAGAGGGATTAATTAGTGAGCTAAGTGTAGCGATTTTCATCATACACAACTCATTGTGCACTAACGCCAATGACCATTGTAGGTGCATGGAAGAAATGCTGTCTGGATCTAGGGTCCAGGGTCAGAAAACCTGACAGCACTATATTAAAAACTATGCCTACTTTAAAAGTTAGAAAGCAGCCTCTACCACAAAAGATTTGTGTTCATTATGATATAATGAACAGAAGTTGGTGAAAGCATGTGAGGTGTAACACAGCCTAAATAAATTTTGTTTCAGTCTGGATTGTTAAATATAACTGATAAGTTAAATATAACTTATTATATTTAACTTATAAGTTAAATATAACTTATTATAACTTATAAATATAACTGGATTGTTAAATATAACTGATAAGTTAAAATAACTGATTTCCAAATTCATGAGTTTTGTTTAGAGTGAGAAAGTAAATCAACATCAAACTTCGGATATGCTCATTCATGTGGAAACATGGGAAAAGAGGTCTGAAGCTCTCAGTGTCTATCAATGAACACGTAACTTGATCTGGCCTGGTAAATTTTCCCAATTTTGATAAGGGGCAGAAGTGGCTTTTGCCATATTTGAAGCACTTTTCTTTGTGAGTCTCTAATTTTTGTGACAAAAGATGCAAAGAAACTGCAGTAGATAGAGAAGTCTGACTGATGCTGCAGAAGCCTAGGCATCTAAAATGATCAAGTTAAAGAAGACCTAAGAGGTACAGAGAAGGAAGAAATAAACATTAGGTTAGGAATCAGAAAAATAAATCTCTTTGCTTTCAGCAGGGAGTGCAGTCTCCAGGCTGGTATTAAGCTCAGAAAGATAAGGCTGTTATGGATATATTCCTTAGGCATAAAAATTAAAGGGAGTAGGAAAGCACTGAAATGGCCCTTTAATGTCTTCTGTGATTATAAACTTTGCACCTGGCCTGACAAATTTTCCTTCTATAGTCCTTTTGCCTAAATCAAATGCAACATAACAGCTACATACTGAACAAGCTTTAGCTGTCTCATTTCAGAAGAGTCAGAAATTATATTATTTACCGTTTATTAGAACTGAATTAGTGAAAATCAACTGGATCATTATCATGGTCATCTATGCTCAAGATCTCATAGACACCTTGAGTGATTCTACAGACAGCATCTGTTCCATACCTGTCTTGCTGTTCCCTCTCAAAGTGAAGTAAGTTCTTAGAAATAATGCATTAGTTCTTAGATGTGAAACAATGCTGACATTCAAGTGGTAAACCCAGTGCTGGCTTCATTAACATTATCTTGGTTCATTTTGCTTTCTAATGAAAATTAAAATCAAGATCCCCTAACACACTAGTATTTTGTCTTGCTACCAAGTAACTGATAAGCAATGTAGGTCAAGAGCAATGCATTATTAAAGTTGTCTGAAATGTTATTTCTCACTTCATGGTTGTAGCCATTTTTATGCGTGTGCATTCAAGCCACTAAAATCTCAAGGATTTTTTTTTTATGATGTTGTGTTAACCACAGACCTACACTGAAGTTTTTGTCAAATCAAGCATTAGGTCAAGCAAGTTCATGAGAGAACTGAGAAGTTCTTTCTGCTGTTTAGCCACAAGATAACAGTAAAACAGTTCTTAGTCTTCCCTGGCATTTTTCCGTGAGTTTCAAAAATACGTCATTATCTTCATCTATCTTAGGGTTTAATTTTTTAATGTAGTATACAAGTGATTCATTACGAGGAAGAGAGAGATACTTTAAGGTGAGCTGAATTGCCTCCTTGGCCTCCACTGCCTGTGGTGACTGAACATTAGCCCACTAGGGTAGGAGTTTCAGACTCCTGCAGTACACTTATCTACTTTCTAGCTGATTTTCCTTCTGACACTGAAGAATTTTAACCCAGAGAAAGGTCTCACTAATGGAGTCCCAGAGTAAACTCAGTATGGCTAAAGTTATACAGTCATCTTATCAGTATGGCAATAAGGGAAAAACCTCTGAGCACCCATCTGACAAATTATAGTCATATAGTTCAGAAATGATTAGTGGAATGGTCCTTCTTAGGGCTTCTTTCCTTAAAAGATTGCATTATGCATGGGACATGTTGCATTCAAATAGAGTTTCTGTCTTGGGAGAGCCAGGGCATGAAACGTGACTCTAAGATTAATAAAATTAAGCCAATCCTTCAAGTGATATGATCACTGTTCTAGACAGAACATTCCACTTTGCCAGCTCCTAATGGTGCTAAAGCAAGTGCTGAAAGAGTAGAACATTTCTGTCAGAGGTTACATATCGTGTAACAAATGAGAATGGAAATGCAAAGCAAAAAATCCATACAGCAATGAATTTACAGTAATACCTTTAATGACTAATCAATTAAGTTGTACACACAAAAGATTTTCTTTTTTAAAAAAAATTGGTTTGCCATCTCTGATATCATGCTGCAGGGATTGGATGGCTTCCATCTCAGTAGAAGAGAAACCAATGTTCTCAGAGAAAAGCTGGCTAGACTAGTCAGGGGGACATCCAAAATGCAATATATGTACTTGGTGCTTTTAAAGGACCATTTCACAAACCTGAAAATAATTAAAAAACACATCAAGCCAGAGAGAGGAATCAAAGAGAAAAAATTAAATGGCAGTTTGGAACTGTTAAACAACATTTTACTGGGTGTCCAAAAACCATTTCCATACGTGACAGAAAAGGCTATGTAGATTTAAAAAAGAGCCTGGTTTAGTGGGGAAAGGAAGGCAGCTATAAAGAAAGAGAACTAAAAAGTAATATAGAAACAACATTGAAGTAAAGGGGAGGAAAATTTAAAAAAGAAAAAAAAAATCATTGACCAAAAAAGCTATGGTATAGATGGAAGACCTTGTCTGATAGAAGTTTTGAAATAAGGGGAGTCCTAGTAAAGGAACAGAAACATTATCACATGGTAATGGGAGGTGTGTAAATATTTATACAGCAATGCACTGTGTTGTGAGGAGAAATAGGGTGAAGAATGAATGAATCATCTCATGATCATGATGTATATTCCACCCCCATATTAAAGCAAAGAAATGTTAAATGGTCTCTAAAGTTTGGCATTTTGAGATCAGTGGCCTTAAATATTTCCTTAAAATAATCTGACGGCATTAATTTTTCTGTATTGTTATCAGTACTTTTCAGTAATTCTTAAAATACTGATGTTTTCCTGAAGGCTAGAACAAGGCCAGCGAGGTACTGATATTTAAAAAGGGAAAATGGGATGATGTCAGTAACTGCAGGCCTGCTGTCATAATAACACTGGAAAAACATGATGGGATGGCTGATAGGAGACAAAGAATCAAAAGACAGTAAAAAAAAACTAGTCTCAGTCAATATGGGTGTATCAGAAATAGATCTTATCAAGGTAACTTAATATATTTTTAATAAGATTAGAAATTTGGTTGCTAAAGATAATCAAGTTGATATAGAATGCTGAGGTTTCAGTGAAGCATTCCATTTATTACAACACAACACTTTGATTAAGAAATGAGAGCAGTACAAAATCAACATGTAATATATTAAATAGATTAAGAACTAGCTAACCAGTAAGACTCAAAAAATGCTTCTGAGAAGAAATTATCATTAGCCTCTGCTTCTAAACAAGGTCTGAAAAAAGTAGCTCAACTCTTTATTCTATTTTTATCAATGTTATAGCAGTCAACCTTAAATAGCGACCCATAAAAGTTTGCAGGTGGCAGAAAAGCAGCAGGTACAGGAGATAATAAAGAAGACAAGTCACTGCTACAGAATGATCTGACTTGCTTGGCAACATGAGGTCATTTTAATGTAGCAAGTTGTAAAAAACCTACATGTACTCACAAAGAATGAAGGACATATTTATGGCTGGGGGACTGTACTGGATAAAGTAGTGATGATGAAAAAGATTCTTGGGGTGAAGGCAAGGTTGGTGGGAGATAATCAGCTGAACAAGAGTTCCCAGTATGATGCTACACCAAGACGAACAGAAATTTGATAACACAGTGCTCTTTGATCTATCAGACAAAACTATAATAAGATCAAATGGCGAGAAGTTAAACCTTAGTAAATTCAGGGTGGAAAAGGAAACACATTTTCAGTAGTGAAAATATATATATCTCCTTTAATGTATGTGATTTTAAAATATTGCTTGGTGACACATGCAAAAAAAAATAGGGTGACTCAGGGATGGCTTATGTTACACAGAAGACCATACAAATTCATCTTGCTCTGTTAGTATTATTTCTGAATTTTACATGCACTTGGCTAATGCCTCCATTCACACTTTTAGGAATGGTGAAGCCACTGTCATTCTTGTCAAGGAAATCCATTTAATGCACCTCTGAATAACCACCATGGTTCATCACAAAGGCTACATTTTAAAACTCAAGTGGGTATTTGAAGTGTTATCAGTAGTGCTACAGGTGGCATTGTTCTAGCCATTCCTTGTATAAATTGAAAATGGAAAAATAATCAAGTTCATAAAAAATTATTAAGGCCTCTTTTTCTCTATTTAAAAGCTTAACGTTAGGTCTGGGGGCCTTAGTTAACTTCTTTGATCTGGTTGCCTTCAAGACCATCCTCAAGTGCTTGAAAAACATGTTGGTCCTGGGCAAAACCCTCACTGTAGACTTTGTTCTTTCAAAATGCTTTGCTCAGCTTGCAATTCACAAACCTGTGCCATTTGCAGCAATAGACAACTCACTATCTTCCCATCCAGACAGGAAATTCTGGAGAAGTTTGACTGGGGCCAGTTTTCCCCAGAAATGGGGAAAATCTTTCCTACCAAGAGTGACTGAGTCCCTGCTCTTCCTTAGTTCCTGGGAAATCACAGTGCCAGCCCTGTGTAAAAGATAGCAGCTCAAAATCTTTTAGCAGAGTTTCATCGAAAAAAATTGAACTGAGATCCAAATTAGTCTTTTCAAATAAGGACTAAAGTTTTCATCAGCCACAAGTACTCTAAGTGTTATTAAAAATCATGGCCTATTTACCTTATTAAAAACAAGAGTTTGAAAGCATTTCAAAGTCATATTTAAGCCTCCTGCTGACATTGCTATTCTCAAATATGGGGATTATATTATGTTACTTGGATGTGTGTTAAGGGACATTAAAGACATTCTCTATAGTATATAAAATTGGGGAAACAGCTAAAAATGTTTTGATTACCTTTCAGAGTTACAAAGAGAAAGTATTAAAAGTTAACAATTAAATAAGTATTTTCTTATTAGAAAGAAAATTAAAGTTGTTCTCGATCTGCTATTTCAGCCTCCTATCTCAATATAGGGTGAGGGGAAATTAATTATTTTTCTGGTATCTGGAATCAATTTTAATAGAAAAAGAAGTAGAATGAAAGAAAATAAACAATTCTGAAATGTCAGTTAGAAATGAGATGTGACATAAACACCAAACAAGATTCTGGGGTCTGACCATACCAGGCCTTCCTCTAATACAAATGAAAAGTAATCCGCAATTATGGACTATAATTATTTAATAAAATGTTTATTTGTATTTCTAATTCTCTGGGTGAAATTCAATCTCCTGCACTCTTATGAGGCCAGAGTAATTGGGGGTCTATGCACTGGTTCTGTAAAGGGACTGGTGAGGTGAAATTCATCCTTCCCAATCTGAGGCTCATGACTACTCTGTGCCGCTCCAGTTCCCCAGCCAGCTGCTCTCATCCGTGCCTTTGCAATGCTTGGTTGGGAATGGCAGTCGCCATCACTCCAGGTAGTTTATAAGGGTTGGAGCTGGTTTAGGTATCCTGTGAGTGCAGTTTATAATTTCTCTTGCCCTTCCTTGGTGGAATATCTGTCCAGAGAAAAAAGTTGCTCATACTGCACAAGAGACTTAAAAAATATTCAAAAGGAGGACATTTTTCTGATTGTACCACAGGTGATGCCACTGGTGTGATAATAGCTTGAAACATCCTTGATCTTCAGGCATCAGATATGAGGGCAGAGACATTTTACTTTCACTCAAAATGGAAAGGAAAAGAGACATCTAAACAGATATTTTTAATGTTAATTCCTTCTCTGTATGTCAGAAAGACACAGAGTCTTTAGTATATGTATGTGTAAGTCAGCATTTTGTTTTTGTAAATATTTGTGAGAGAGGAAGAAGAGAGACCAAATCTATTTGGGCCTGGGTTTGGATGCATGTGTGTATATTAATATTGCCAGAGTCAAGAAGAGCTCTGGAGATGAATGATGAAACTGAAAACTTCCATTCACCCTTCCATTCACAAAGAGGAGATTTGAACAGAAGTCGAACTCTAATACACATTAGAGTGTGTATTTTTAAGTTTTGATCCATTTTACTGTAAAATGTGCAAGAGTTAAGGATTTTGGATGCTTTGGTGAATGTAGTGGCCTAAGACAATCATGTGCTATCAAGCCCACAAATTATGGAACATTCTTGTTATCTTTCACATGTGAGGCTTCCAGCTCAGATACTGTTTCAGAGTCACTGAGCATTTTCTCTTGCACTTCTAAATCCCCAAACAACAGAATATGAACAATGCTGTGGGACTGAACAATATCTTGTTTCAGTCCTTGTGGAAGAGTCTTAAACACACATTATCAATGATTTTGCAAATATCTGACAATGATCTATACATTTATATTCTGTAACAAATAAGCACTTCTATCAGCCCATCAGAAGAAAACATTCAATTTGGCCATTTATTTTAAGGGAGATTTAAATTTAAAGCTTTTAATATGGACTCTCAAATCTTCAAAAAGTCCCTCTCTCTATTGGAAAGAGTGGAGGGGGAAAAAAAGTGACTAAGTACTTTGAATGAAGACTTTGAGAAGGCCCTTCTTAGGGAAAGTTGTTTCTTACTGAAAGCCTTGGTGAGTGTCTAATTATTTCCTTTAGAGCCACTTTGAATTGAACCATAAGATTCCAATGTGTATTGAATTTAAATTCTACTTATGGGCTCTGCTTCCTTTGATTCTGCATTTCTAGCAAGGGGAGCTCCTTACACCATATTAATCATAATATATGGAAGGGCTTCTGTGTTTGCTTCTGCAGTGCACTGAGTTGTCCCTGAAGATAAAAAAAAAATCCCCTTGGAAGAAAAATCTCATTCTAAATGAAGATTTAAATTGAAATTATTGGAGAAGTTAAGAGGAAAAGATATGCCCAGTAAAATTAGAACAAGCATTTAAATGGAAGAGGGTATCTTTAATTATTTTCTTCCTTGGCATTGCAGAAAATCCCATGATATGATAACTAAGGATACTTTGGGGGGTTAAGAGCCCAACAGCAGAAAAGCTAATGGGATTTTTTTTTTCAGATAGAGGTTAAAGTGATGGTGCTGTAAGTAGGCTGTCAAACTATCTCAGCTCACCATCTGCTACATATTAATTTACAATAGAGAGATAGGTGATGTGGGTGTTACTCTTCAGGAGCTATATAAATGTGTAACTTTCTCAATTAGTATTCACTTCAAATGAAGAATAAAATCCCAAGAAATTCAGACCAGAATACAAGCTAGGCAGTATTATATTTAAATGGTAATAGTATATCTGTAATACACAGCTAGAGCTGCAGTGTATTGCCAAGAATAGAGTCCAAAAGACAAGGCTAAGCCATTTACCATTAATGTTATGAGATGTCTTTGTTTTTTATAGATATGCAAAATGGGATGAAATAAATGTGTGTTTCCAGAAGGCTTTTTTTTTTTGCCTTTTATTGGAAATAAGTGTTGCAGTTTTAGTTTTGGAGAAAATTATTTTTCCTTTAGAAATATTGATTCCCAGTTGCACCAAATCAGATCAAGAAAAGGAAACAGCTACTTAAGAAAAACAAACTTGACTTTCTCCTATTCCTGTGTGAATAATATACTAGTTGAAGAGAAATAGAGGAGAACTCCTAATTTTTGTACATAGGAAGCCAGAAGCTACTTGTAAAAGTGGTAACAGATTTCCCTTTCTCACTGTAATGGCAGCACGGAGCCCTATCGCATCTCTTGGATACATGGGACTTCCTTCAGGCTAATTCCCTTCCTCTCTGAATGAGACTGAAAATCCTTTTCTTGATCTCAAAGGAAATGGATCAAACACTGAGTGGGAAAATGTGGGCTGTGTGCAGTTTATAACTCCGTTAGAGATACCCATTAAAATATAGTGAGATTTTTCTTTGGTAATTAAAAGGTTTGAGTGTATTATGATGTATAGGGTAATGTGTTCCTTTAAATTCATAGATACTATTTTTCCTGGTCTCTTCAGCATTTACTGTAGCATGAAATATTGGTTAACAATTAGCAGTGCTTAAGTGAAAATGCTGTTCAGGCTTAGGGTGATTATAGCAGACCTGGCCTTGTTTTATGTAGAAAAATCTCTTAAATCTTTATCCCAAGTTAGAAGCCCTGTTGTTTTCCTCATTCGTTCATTGTGCAAAGGACATCTGATTTCCCACCATGACAGGGTTTTTTTGTCCCACAACCTGAAGTTTCCCCAGACCTCCTCCTCTTCTTCCCTCATGAAGGAAAAACAGGGAATTCAGAGAAAAGTAGAGCTATGCTCTAGCTTTCTCTATTTTGTATCTCCTGTGCAAATCCAGGGTGGTGACAGTGAGTGAGCAGCAGAAGGCAGGGGACATGGCTGTGACGCTGGAGCGTGGGAGTACAGCACTGCTGCAGACCAGAGCTGTAATGGTGCAGTCCACCTTGGAGGCAAGTTTCTCTATAACACACAGCCATCTCTTGCTAAACGTCCAGAGCAGAGGTGGTATGTGCAGCCATAATTTAAAGGACTATGACATGAAGAAAGGGTTATGATGTTTAAGTTATAGGCCATCCAAATGTTATAGGCCTAAGCAAGTTCCTATTAGCAGTAACTCAAGTCCACTGAGGAGATTTGACATTCAAAACCGATGAGCACTAATCCCCCGAGCCTGCTCCGACCCAGCCACACTCAGGCCACTTGGTAACCTGAGTGACCCAGGAGTCAAACCATGATAACCCTCTTCAATTTAAAGAGCAGCTTCTCCCCATCTGTCTGAGTTCTGACTCTGCACAATAAATTTCCCAAAGAGCATAAAGACCCATCTAGTGTATATCAAATCAATATCATTGTGGCTTGCAGCGATATCTGAGGCTACAGTTCACAAAATAAACTAGGCCAGGGGCTGGATTTCTGCCCTTGGCAATCAATCAGACTCACCGGGTCATAGATTTTAGTGTAAATTAACACAGCAGAAACAATCACGCTCCCCAGATGATGATATAATACAGTATTTGCTTTTCTTTTTCCCCCCATTTCATTGCTCATGCTCGGCGGCTAAGCTGTACTGAACAAGAATAATAAAAAGCAATGATTAGAAAGGTGGTGGTAATCATAAAGCAGAACATTAATATTCTCCTGACAAATGTATATAAAATGCACATAAAATATATACACAATATTAAAAGGAAAAAGGAGAGGGGAAGTGGTGTTAAGTTAGTGATGTTTGAAAGGTGTTATTTTTGCTTAAGAATTGTAGAAGTGATCTTGTAAATCAGTGTGAGTGGTTATCATTTTCTTTCATTACCGCATTTGAATCCAAAGATGCTAAGTGCTCCATTATTGTCTGAATATACCACTTCCCCTACATGACGTGGAGCATACTGAGAAGTCCTTTCTCCACTTACAATTCGGGCTTTCCCCGACATTTACATGAGCATTGCCAGCACTTTTCCCCAGAGGAGTCTTAATTTTTTTTCTCTTTAGTATGTCATTGTTGTGGGAGAAGAGCACCTGGTTTTTCCTGACACCCACCTTTATGCAAATCTCATCTTCTGAAAATTTCTCAGAATGTGCCACATACGAAAGCCTTGCAGGAATTACTATAATCTCTAATTATGAAATTGACATAAGACAGTGTATTGTATTTTCTGTCAGAACCTCAGGAAGAAATGTCAATACTTTCAGCATTAGCAGGACATTTTTTGAATTATAAACACCTATCTTCTAATGTTATGCATCTTCACAAAATATTTCACAGAAAGAAAATGTGATACACATAAAGATGCCAGCTGGATGTTTAATTTAATGCAACAGAAAATTCTGGTAAGCAACTGTTTCATTCTTTAAGTATTCAAACCTTTATTTTAGTGTTCAGATAGTGTAATTCTGGTCTGTATTTGTTTGCAAAATACCTAATTAGATTATACAAACAATATATATTTTATATGTAATAAAATACTAATCTGTGTACAAAAGCTACATGGTATGGATTAGAACTCTGTGAGAATAATAACTACCATGCAGGAGTGGTTTCTGTTGAATAGTCAGAATAATAAGATTTATCAAGTAACAGTTATAAGCAGGAATTCATTTCTTAGATTAAATTTATAACCTATTTTCTGCCAGGGGCATAAAGAAACAGAAGCTTTAAAGGTGGCTCTTCTGAGATGATTGAAGGCAAACTGCCCCTCCTTTAGTGGCAAATCTACTCTTCTGTTCTCTGCCTAAAGAAAGGAGGTGGATTAAGGGTCTGCTGAAGGGGGAGAATCCCTTGTGTGTGTGTTGGTGTGTCCAACTCAGGAAAGCTCTTAAGTGGTGGTTACAGGGTAGAACTGAGGTAGAACTGAGGAAGAACTGAAGAATCTGAAAGAAACTGAAGAATGACACAGCAACGACGCAATATATAATCCCTTTCTTACGCAATGGGGATATGAGCTGGACTAGCAAAATACAATCATTAATGGGTTACACCATGTCCCTTTGTGGTAATTGTGAAGGAACCCCCTTTCTTGCTGTCTCAGTCATTTTCTTACTTGGTGGGTATTTCCTGTGTGGCTGAGGATTTTTCCATGGAGAGAATAAAATTTCTGAGAAAGACTAAGTGAAATGTACAGGATTAGTAACAAATAACTGAATCATTTGAGGTGAAGCAATATTCACTCCTCAAATAAAACCTCAAAAGCAGAAAACCCACAACTGACTCAGTCTATAGGCTGAAGAAGTGGATTTTCTCTTTTCACGATAGTCCACCTATGAACAGATAAGTTACAAACCCTCGCAAGTTATTATTTTGGTTTTTAAATTTAGATTCCTCAGGAAAACTCTGGTTGTGTGCCACTAGAAAAGCTGATGTATTCTGACAGGAACTAGATTACCCATTGTTCTAAAAGCTGGTGTAGGCCACAATTGCCTGGAGATAGCAAACACCTTATGTGGTTGTTCACAGAAATTCTATGTTTAGCCTTAGTAGTTAAAAATAATTTCTTTATTTCCAAAATGTAGCAATTACTTCTGTGTTCAATGGAGGTTACTGCTTAGGTAAACTTCTGATTTTCACTTCTTAAAAAAAAAAAAAAAAACAACAAATCCAAACATTTAACTCATGTGTAGAAAAATTTAGCTGAAAATGTTCATAAGGCTCCATTTCAAAAGGAAGAACACAGAAAATGTCTCAACAAATTTTATTTGATCCTTTGTGAATCTGTATTATGCTATGGACCTTAATTATGTTGTGGCAGGGTATTTTTCATGAGACTGCTTCTTTCAGAGCACAGGCTGGATGCACACAGGAGCAGAATTAAGATCTCACAGAGTACCATAAATCTCACCTCACTCAACTCGCTCTTTCTGGAGTTTACCACATAATCATCTTTCCTCTGACCTATTGTCAAGCACTTTAAAATAATAACTTTCCCTGTATTTTGTCTTAATTTAGTGATGTATACATGAGACACCTCTGCATCTATGGTAGCACCCCTAAAAGAGGAGCAAGTGCTATCTGTCAATATGCTGTGTTGTGCAACACAGTAGGCCACATGAGAGGTCTGCATTACATCATTCGTGGACTTTCCAGGCTTGTAATGTCCTTTCAGTGAACCTGAACTGAGAGTTGAGCTTATAACGAAAACTGAAACCCAGGGAGTTACTTGTGGTTTAGGATTTTTGCACAACTTCAATATACACATACTGGGAGTCATTGCAATAGGCTAAAGATGTGTTTCAGCCACTTCTGAGGTAGTAATGTTAATAGGTAAGAAATTTGCTTCCTAACATAAAAATTTTTCATTTCTCCATTTTAGAGGTCTTGTGTTGGTTTTTCAGGGTTTTTCTTAAACGAACACGGGGCATCTGTAATATTTTTTGCAGCTCTCCAATCGTAGGAAAAAAGCATATGTTGCAAAGAGTATACTATTAGATACCATTCTATAGATGTGTGAGTGTATGATTCTCTGTGTTGCTGTAAAAATGTAATGAAATATTCACTGGGCTAGAAGAGGGAAATTACAAATAAATCCTACAGTCCGATGGTCAGGGTACTCCCTTGGAATGTGGGAGAATCCAGTCACAGTCCCTGCAGAGATTAATGTTAATTATGTACTGGAAGTAGAGCACTTCCAGAGGGAGAGATTAAGAGGTACCTATTCACTATCCCATGGATTAAGTCACCTTTGTGGGAGATTTCTGTTCGGTGCCAATTGGGATTCACTCGAAAGGTGAGCACTTCTAGGCAGTAAAAAGCTCATCTCCATGGTGTCGGACAGAAGCTCTCCTCCTGACCACCAAACTTTGACCTTGTGAGATGAGTATGCCTTGCTTTTTAAGCCTGTGATGTCTTATGACTAGCATTACAGCTTAGGTCTAGCAAAACTGTGACAGCCCTTTCTAAGAAATTCTGGGGTCTGGGGCATTTCTCTGGTAGAAGCAGACGTATAAGAAATGCAGATACCTACAACATAAAGGAAGGTGGTAGTGAGATAGCATGGAAGGAGGACAGCAGGAGAATGGGAATTTGAATCTTGTGTTTGAGTCTCCTAGTAAATAGATGGTTTTTCTGTATTCACCCAAGAAAACATAGTGTTATTTTTTTCCCTTTAATTTCCAGTGTACACTTCTGGCCCTGTCTTCTCCTCTGTTTTCCAAGCCACAATTATTTCATGCCAGATCTTGGAAGCTAATTGCTTTAAGGACCATTTTCACTGAGTTCCATTTGTGATGATGCTGCCTTGAAAGCCATCTTGGTATATGGCTATTCTTAGGTTTCAGTAGACCTAAGAGCCTTTGCCTTTGCTTGTTCCAGGAAAATCAAATGCCCATCATGAGGGGCCCCAACATTATGAGCCAGATGACAAGTTGGGAGAAAGGGTGCACCAGAAAGCAATTATTCTTTCTCCCACCCACAGCTGCCATGTGTCAGGGTTCTTTTGTTTCAGACTGAAGTCTGAAAACTTTCTCTTCTAAACTGTTACTGTTTCTGTGGTTTGTTCTTCATGAGTAGTTCTTGACATGTCTCTCCAGCCTTTCCTGCCTGACTTGCAAACACAGCTATAGAGAATCTATATTTATATCTAATGACACACCTTGATAAATATGTAGACTTGAAGTCTTTAAAAACAAAAAGATCATTCATCTTTTGGCTTAGATTTGGCATGCGAAGGAAAACTTTATAAATCCAGATTGAAGAGCTGAACAGGAAATGCAATGGAAGTCCTCGTATTTCTACCAAACTACCCAGGTATATTTCCTGTTTGGATTTATTTTTAAAGTCACTTAAGTGCTTGAAATATTTAACTGATTAATAAAAATAGTTTATTCAAATGGTATATTTAATTTTCTTTTAATCAGGAAAAGTACTTCTTAGATTACAAAAGAAAACAGTTACTAGACTGTATAAAGGCAAGTTGATCTTTAAATCTTGAGAGAAAACCTGGTGTTCTCAGTTTTTAATCTTATTTTGAAAAATTTAGTTATATTCAGATAACTTGGATAATCCTTAGGAAGAAAAACAAATGCTATGTTCCTTACAAGACCCAAACTTCCAATAAATCATTTGGGACTGAGGTAGTGAAAGCAAGTCCAAACTGAGTTAATTTGGAGATTGGCCCCCATAGCTAATTTGACAAATGGCACTGAAATTTAACTGGTATTTTTTTCTATGCATGCCATTTTTGTTTGGTGGCTGTAAGGGTTATTAGCATGACTTGTTTCCTTCATGTTACTGCTTTTCATAAAGTTAACTAGAAGAAACTATGCCAAGAAAGAAAAAAAAATATTCAATGGTTTATATTCATGGTTTAAAGTAATAAAATGATACAGTATTAAAATAGCAACAATCCTGCCCTTACAAAATTAACTGGTACCAAACTAGAGTTGGTTACAAACTGTATGCAAAATATAAAGCAATAAAGAGAAATGCATATTTGCCCATTATTTTACTGAATGTCATAAACAAAGCCAACTAAAATTCTGGGAAGTAATACTGTGCTTGTTTTTCTAAGTAGCACTAAGAAACTGCTTAACTTAAATGGTATACCATGGGAAAATAATTTCTAATTATTTTAAGTAATATTTAGATCAATTCATAATAATCTTATTATCTTTCATGTTTATGTCAGTATTAGATTACTTTCATGTTTGTTTAAGCTCTTTTGCTTTTTAGAATGTTGGTTTCAAAGGCAAATTGAGCATAGTAAAATAATCAATGTCCTTTGTGGTTTCAGCATATGCATAGAACAACAACAGTTGAAAGGAATCTAGTGCTTTCTTATACAAACTATTAAGCTTTTACTGAAGAAAAACAGAATTATCCAGCTAATTATATCATTCATTATTGCTACCTGCATATAGTCAGTAACTTAGAGTCTATTAAAGAAAACTATGGTGAAAGAGATATGCTGTGAGAAAGAATAGCAGCTGGGCAGCCTCAATCCCCATACAGCATTGCTCAAAAAATGGTCTTTGTTGGCTCATGTGAATGATTGGGAGTAAACAACAGTGTGGTGCTGAAATTATTGGATTTCACCTGGGAAACTCTGCATTCACTTTTTTGCTCTGCCACAAACTTTCTGTATGACCTTCAGCCGATTATTTCACTGTCTCTGAGCTCTGGTGTGAAGGTAAAAGGAGCCAAGGCACTTCCTCTCTCCTGTCCTTTGCCTACAGCTGGACTGTAAGAAACCTGTGGTGGGGGTTGTACCTGTTCTTTGTGACGTGCTGGCGTAGTCCATAGCCTGGTAGGGCACCTGTCTTGGCTGCAGCCACTCTCCCAGGTTGTACAGTGAGTGATGATACTAATCCAACAGGCCGTCTGTACATGAAAGCACTCATTAGCTTCACTAAGATTTCCACTGGAGCCATAATTGCAGTGGTGAAGTGCTGACTATTTCTCAGCATGGGTCACCTTCTGAAATATTTAATGGGAGTGAAAAATATCTGAACTAATTGCTAGTGTCTTATTCTTTATTGTTTTTTCTTCGCTTCATCCTCCTGTGCTTTGTGTCTTACTGTCATGGAAGGAAAATTAACATTTTGCAAGGATTCTGGAGACTCCATTGCAACAGAAGAAGCAATAGGTGTAAAAAGGGTTGGCAACACTCAACAGGGTGCTCTCTGCTCCTGCTCTCCTCCTGAGAGAGGTGCCTGGGGTGTGCTGTTGTTCCTGCTGTTTAATGCATCTAGGATTTTTACTGACAGGAGAAACTGAAGCATGGAAGGAGAGGGATTAAATTTGTGTGCAAGGCACAGCTGAGCTTTCCTCAGATCCAGAAATACAAAAACACTACATTGGGACTAGTCTATTTTTTTTTTAAAGGTCAGCCTACAGATTTTTTGCTGTTTCTCTATCTCAAATGTGAGCAATGTATGTCCATTACAAGATACCAAACTGTCATAACACCAATTCTCTGTGCACAAAGAGCATACATGAGATAACACACTGACAAAAATATATTAACTGATCCTTCTTAATTTTGAGATTATTTTGTTGTTTGTGTTTTGCAGTAAGAAGGCACTTCAAAATGCTCTTTCCAAAATGAGAGTAGAATGTTTTTCTTGTCTTAGAAGCCATCTTTTTAAGCTTCCTTAACACTTCGGGTGTCTTTGTAGAAATCACTCAGTAAATATTTCTACTCTGATGAAAGCATAGAGCCTGCTTTGCAAGATCCACAAGTTGGACTTGCTAAGAAATGGCATTTCGCCTCTTAATACTGGAATGTGACATACTATTAGTGTGTGGCAAATTTTATTTGCTATGTTCAGTGACAATACCAGTGTAGCATTGTGTTAGCAGACTAATGTATTTTTATTTTAGCAAGTTTCTCTTTTGCAGTTTTAAGTTCCAGGCAGTAACTCAGACTTCCAGACCATTTGGTAGCTGGAAATAAATGCAAGGAGAATATTCACCTCAAGGATTTCAGTATGTTTCAAAGAAGACAGCTTCTGGGTTTGTATCCCATTTGCATCTTTTTGATGAGCCCTGCTGTAAATTGATTTATGGAGTTCAGTATTTCCAGACATACACTACATGTGGGCAGGTACTGATGCTGAGTTATTTAACAAATATTTGCTGCCTTCTTTCTCTGCTCATCTCATTTCTACTGGCCAGTGACACTTCCTAACACTATGTAACAATGGTATGTATCCTTCACTTTCTTTTTAAAAAGGGTGTTCATATGAGTGAAAAGCCTACTTGGTAACTGTACCTGTCATTAGCCAAAATGTCCAGGTCTGGATCAAAATCAGTCCTTCAATATTCACATCTAAGGTTTCAGGTCACACCAAAAAGAGAGAGGGAGGTTCCTAATGTGCAGAAGATTCCCATTTCTTTTGAGAAGGGCTCCGCAGAAAAGTACGGATAGTAGATACTGGGTATTCCTGTTGAATTGTGTGTGGATTTATTTCTCACAAAGCTGGAAATATGTTGATCTGTAATTAGTGAAACCCAAAGGAAACCATGATGACCTAAGCATATGTCAAAACACATGAAAACTTGAAGCACTTAGCAGAAATAAACTGCATATAGGAGTCAACAATGACACTTAACTATGAAACTGCATCTGGAAAATCATAAAAGAGATTTTTGGAAATTGCAATTTCATCCTTTTTGCTGTAAAGGATTGTAGGAAAGTTATAAATACCATGAACTACTTGTGCAAGATTATGAGGTGTGACAGAGCTGAAAAAAGTAAATGAAACAACCCAAAGAGTAGATTTTTCAATAACCAGTCAGGCTAGAAACAGATGGTTATTAATATAGAAGTCAAAATAAGTAAGTAAAAACTTTTTATCATAAAATATTTGTAATATGCCAACACAGCAATCTGGAAATCGGAAAATACTGATTACTTTGTAATATCCAGCATGCAATTTGAACTTATTTAGGAAAAAAATGCTATCATACTTAACATGATATAGATGTTCTAAGGAAAAAAAAAACCTAGAGGGGAAAATTTATACATACAGGAATCAAAAGGGAAACTCTATTTATTCTGATAAAAAATATTATTTAACTACAGACTTAGTAGCCAAAAGGGAATTTTGAACCAGGAAACAAAAGAAAATAAATATTCGGTGAACTGGTTATTCTAGATGATAAAAAGAGGTGCAAAAGAGGTAAAATTTTAGCACTGACAGACTGCAACAGTGCATTTGATTGAATGAGCTTCTGTGGGACCAAGAATTTATTTCATGTCCTAGGGAGCACCAACCGGCAATGAGATTCCTTAAGGAAAATTGTCTGCAGAGGAACAAAACTTTTAGGTCATGCCAGTTCTAATGATTTTGTTGCAAATATAGAAGTATTTATTGTCCCTTTCAAAGTTTATGTTCCTGAAGTCAGATATTTTTCTGAGAACCTCATCCAACAGTAAATAAAAAAAAAAAACCACAAGCAAAAGAAGTTTTACATGTTGAATCTTTTTTTTTCTTTTTACATCAATCTCATGTATTCTGAATACTTTCATTTGCCAATGAGGGAAGAATGAGAAATCAATAAAAGGTTCTTTGAAAAAATAGAAGACTAAGAATCTCATAAATTATAATCATTTAATTTAATAATCAGCCTAATTCCGGACAAGACTAGCTAAGTATGATATAATAAAGAAATAAGGGAACACTTGCTTTCGTTGAAACACAAGTTTTAAGCAAGTGCAAGGAAATAATTTACTACTTTTATAATTAACTTTTGGGATCCACTTTTGCAGTACATTTTATCCTAAATAAATACCATCGTTACATGTATAATTGTGATGTATAAAATTATAAACAGTTATAATAATTTTATAAAAAACGCCTCTGGTATTGCATTAACTAATAGTGCTAGTCATACTTCAAAAATAAAATGTCCTCAGAAAGAGTAAACTATTCTGTTGTGATAGAATTTCATAAATATAAGTATTTTTATGCATTAAATGCTAAGGCACTTAACTTCACTTAATCCCACTTAACTTCAGTTGCTGAACTGTGTTATTCCTGTCTTCCATCAATTGTTAAGGAAAGAAACCACGTTAGCAATCTTTCAGATCATAGCATGTGCTAACTTGCACTGCGAAGGTGGTTATTCCTCTCCACTGCCATACATCTGGGTTGCCAGCTTAGAAGGTTTGACTAGAGGACCTCTTGATCTCTTGCCCCTTCTAATCTAAATTAACCTATGTATTATTCTGTGTTCTTTAGTCACCTCAAAAAAGAACCCAAAGGCTTTCTCCACATTAATGGTTTAGTTCAGCTCCTGATTTTTATCTCTGAGTTTTCCCCATTCCTGTGCTTTAGTTCACATTGGGACAGGCAACCTGGATGATACAAAACTTATAAGATGCACCCGTGGGAGTGCACTTATACAGGATTACAGTTGCAACAGAGCATTCAGTCCACTGGGACCACACCAGACCTAATCCAAATTAAAAAAGCACTCTGGAAATACCTACAATGAGGATATTGGTCCTCAGCACCAACTACTGTGCTCTGCAGATCCCCCTATTGCCCTGTCGATTGTTAATGTGGAGGCAGACAGGACTGGCAGTAATGAGTCCAAGCCTCCAGGCTCAGTGTGCAAATGCATCCACAAAATGCACACCAAATATTGTTATTATCCGAAAGTGAGGAAGATTCACTTCACTAGCAATTTAGAAGAACTTCCAGTGTGTTTGCCCACAGAACAAAAAGCACCAAAATAATAATTATTTAAAAGAGTTCATATGGGACCACAGAAATAATCTGGAAAAATTTTGCTGGAGTTGTGCAGTTTTCAAAAAATTAATTTTCCTTTTTTATATATTTTTCTTGGAAAATTACACAGACTCTGTACAACTATATAAATACTGTGTCAAGTATAAATTTACTTAACCTTCTAAAACAGATATTATTTATGCAGAGTATAGCCACAATCATGATGAAAAAAACAAATATTGACAGCATTTGAAATAAAAATGCTTCATATTACCAGCAAGACTAATTGCTGTTTCTGATGAATCTCCTATTTTTAAAATTGCCTAAATCTACAGAAATAGATTATTAGAAATCATGCATGGTGCTAACAAACATTTGAGATCAGGCATTCAAGCCTCAACTGAAAAAGTCCATTCTTAGTGTTGCTTTTCAAGAAGAAGCAGCAGTGCTGAACATCTTACTATTTCACCTCTAAAGTTACTGGACTGTGTCACACTAAGAGCAATCAATATTGGTTAATAGGCCAGATCTGTGTTATTAGTATTCTTTACAACCTTGACATACTTCATTTTATGTACAGATTGCCTATGAAAACTTGGGCTTATATCTTGTCTAGACAATGCCTTACATGGCCATTCAAATTAATAATGTGCCAGAATTATCCTATGCTTAATGCAGCTGTGCTCTGTATTGACTCTGAAAATTAAATTTACTTCATGGTGCCTATTGACAGCTGGGTCTTGAGCATATTTAATGGATTTGAAAGGAGTTTGGGCTATGGCTTATGCCTCCAAGCAAAATGTTAATAGCTAATAATTTTTATTAAAAGTGAGAGCATTTATCTATAAATGTTGCATTTCTCAGTATATGAAGTCAGCTAAAAACAAGTTTAAGATCACCTCTCAGTTCACTCAAAGCACCCAGAAGGAATCAAGAGAAAATAAAAATAACCTGTTTGCTGTCTTTAAATACATTTCATTGGCTTATTAACAATGTATTTGCAAATATGTGTTAAGGGAATCTTACTCTAGTTGAGAAAAATAGCTTTAGTTCCAAGAAGGCAGAGACAATACCTCAAGTTGCATCTGAACATAATGAAAAACCTCATACATAATATATTTATTGACAGCCCTGGAAATTGAACTTCTTTATTTATTGACAGACTGCACACAGCATCGGCAGTGCAAGTTTCTCTCACTGCTAAGCAAACATACTTTTTACTTGGGCAGAAGAAAGTACTCTTTCTGAATGAAATAGAGTTTATTCACCATATCCAGTTTTTTCTTGGATTGTCTATGAAATGTCAGAAAGGGTTGTAAGCCAGTTTCGATTCTGCTGGTCACTTTTCTGCTCTGGAATATGTTGAGAAGAGAAACAGAAACACATTTTAGTCACTATTAATATAAGACTGACTTCTGCCACTAAATGCACAGTTGGGCCGTTACACATCTAATTAGGCAAATAACCAACAAACTTCCTGTTTTTAATTAATATCCAAATTGTTGTTTTGTTTCTAGTAGACAGCAGGTAAGCAGGTAAAATTGGCAGGTTTTGCCACAAGAATTTCTTCCCTCAGATCCTTTGCAGTGTTACAGTGCAAATGGAAGTATTTGCGGTAAAAGCTGCTTCTTGGCCTCCAGTCAGGATAGACCTCCAGAATGTCAGGATGAAGATGCAGTACATTTTTTCAGGAGACTGTTTGCTAAACTTAGAAAACAAGCAGCTTAGGAGAGACTGCACTGGACTTTAGCAGAAATCAAGGGAGCCCTGAAGTCCAGATGAAAGTACCATGTGCTACAGCAGGCATTGTGAGGTCCATTAGCAGATACCCTGCCAATTCACCTTACATGTAACAGCAAAACTGTTTCTATTTAGGACCTCCCAAAATGTGCTTGTGCAGTACAAACCACTGAAAAACTTTATTTTTTTGGTTGGTTTTCTCTCTTTCCCTACAGACTCTTAACATATTCAATATAAAAGGCTGTGGTAAGATTTAAGCAAAAGAAGAAAGCATACATATTCTAGATGCAATATCTATACAGATATATAACAGAGACATGTTAGACATACACGCACATATGTACACACATACATATATTTGTATGTATACATGTGTAGAGATACATATGCACAGAAACTTAATGAAAAAAATCTATAACCAAGAGAAATATAATGGAAAATGCATTAGAAAACAGAAAACAAACACCTGGATCAGCTTCCTAGGAACGGTCAGAACAAATGCAGTCTCTGATATGCATTGCAGGCAGCAATGATTAAAAAACAAAACAGAAACAAAGAAAAAAACCCAAACCAAACAAAAAAAAAAGAGTAGTAGTTTGATGTGGAAGAATGTTAAAAAGATTAATCAAAGTTTAGAGTCTATTATAGATAAAGATTAAGGAGGGCAGTAACATAAAGGCCAGCACACCACTGAGTTGCAGTTTAAAAAAAAGCAAGAAAGCATGATATTACCAGCTGGCACATCCTCCATGGAAGGGATATCTTATGTGATATTCCATGGTCTCAGATGAGACATGTGATGTGAAGCAAGTGTACAAAGGCCTCACACAAAACCTTAATTTATTTTCTTCTTTAGATTGGTTCACCTTTGAGTTCAAGAATTTTAGGGATCAATAATATCTTTAATTGAAAATGACTTTTTGAAGACAAATTTAAAGATTCTTCCTCTTAGACTTCCCACTAAATTTGGTTCCAATGAAAAAGAACTTTTGCCTCCTTACAGAAGGATATTATTTTGTGTGACATGATTCTTTCATATACCCCAAGATTTGGAGACTGATTGAATTTGGGAGCTTTTTAGGCGAGAATCTTATGACTGCAGCCCCATGTCCTGATGAAAAAGCTGACTACAATTTGTCTTTCCTCCTACAGCTTTTTTTTCTGCAAGGAACAGTGACAATAGTGTACCTCACTATCTCTCAACAGTGCTTGGATTTGTCTTTTATCCTCTCTGACTTGTTTTGATTGCTGACAGTCCTGCTATGCATTTTGCCTTTCCAACAACCTGCACAGATCCCAGCTTCATACAGAAGTCTGAAGGACACAATCCCTCACCTCTTTTGTACTGAGCAGCTTTATTTGTAGCCTGAAATGTATGACTTTTTCTGACATTAAACAAATCTAGAGACTATTAATGTCCGTCTATTGGAAAAGGAGAAACTCATGAAGACAAAAGTGAATTTCTTTCAAAACTCCAACTAAAACACTGGCTGGACAGTGTATTTTCATGCTGATAAAATGTTGATATTACTAATGATGTTTCTTGATGCCAAAAGTTTCTCTTCCTGTAACTCTAAGCAAACAAAAGAACAAAGATTGTTTCAGAAATGCTGTCGGAACTGTCCAAAGTGTTCAGTTACAGTTTTTCGTTCTTCAGATAAAACCTAGGAAACTCAGCTAGTCCTCCCTAAAACAAAAAGAAAGTCACTATTTTTTCCCTTGTTATGCACTTACCTTTAGAAATGCATTAAACTTTTCAAAATTGTCGCCTTTAAATTTTTGCTGGTGCTGATGATGGGTAAAGTGCATCATATAAAAGTGAAAATGTGTCCCAAAAGAGTACTTTGGTAGCAGATTCCTCCCCCTCACACATACAAAAAAGTAATCAGCAGGTGTTTTCCTCCTTTCTTTTCTTGTTCCTTCCCTTCTCTCTTCTTTCCTTTCTTTTGATGGGAAAAAAAAAAAAACCAACAAAAAAGCCCACCCTTTACTCCTTTGGGGCTTACCTTGTAAGGGAGTGGTAAAGCAGGATGAGATTCTATAGATTTCACACATTTTAAATGACAGGATTTGGGAGTTGTATTTTTGGCTCATGGAAGTAAGTCTGGTTCCTAGATTTTACACAATAGCCATAGTGTGACAGTCTGTGACTTGAATTTTCCATGACACATGTACTTTTAAAGTAGCGACAACTAAGGCATTCCTTTTATGCTTTTTGTTCTTCCATAGCTACAAAAAACAATAGCTACAAACTTTTAATTAATTTCTATAATACGCATCCTGATAACATCCATTCATGGGCCATTTTTAATTTTGAAATAAAAGAAACTAAATAAAATAACTTCCTAATAGCTATAATAGACTCCTGCTAGAATACATAATTTAATGAACTACTAACATCACTGAAAATTATGCTAATTGTTAGCAGGTTTTTCTTCCCAATATGAACCAGTCACTAAACTATGAAAAATAGTAAATACATAAATCATATGTATATTTCACCTGGCACAAATTTCAACAGTTTGAGGAGGATGGATGAAGCAGCGCTTCTGAAAAGCAGTGACTAGGACATGTGCTGGTAGTTTGGATTTTCTAATGAAGTGTGCTTTTATATCCCCTTAAATCCTCCTAAAAATTAAGTATATTGTTCATAATTTTACCTGCATTACTTTCAATCTCCAGACGGATTTTATTTGCATAAGAGTTCCCAGGAGGGCTTTGCTATAAAGAGGCCTTGCTGAACACATTACAGAACTAATCATTATTTTTAAAACAGACATAATAAAATAAAATAAAATAAAATAAAATAAAATAAAATAAAATAAAATAAAGTAAAATAAAATAAAATACCTATACAATATGTCATATGTGAAAGGTTAGCCACTGTGCACAACAGCAAAATAATTTATTTTTAAATAAATTACTTTGCCTTAATTAATTGAGGTGAGCTGAGCCTCAATTCCTTACATAGTTAAGGAAGAATACTCCTGCCAAAAAGCAGATTGTAAAAAAATATGAGGCTGAGAAACACTTTTCCTTCACTAACTAGTGTGAACTTGAAGTTTCTGCAAGCTGGGGAAGCTCTTAGTGTCAGCTCTCAAGACTGCTTCGTATCACTACATGACAGGAAAGTGGCTATAAAAACTACAGAATTGACAATTGTGTGATTTATTTGACCTTTTGAAATGGTTCCCCATCAGGAAAGAGAGTCTTCCAAGGTTAGTAAGGTGACAAAATCAACAGGATTTAATCTCTAACAACTGGTAAGCATTAAAGAGAAGTTCAACAACACATTTGAGATACCTTTTTTCCAGTAGTACCTGTAGCAGCCCGCATTACAGGATGAGATTTAAACCCTAAGTTTTAAATTGATACATATAGGAACAAAAGGTTTCACAAAAAAAAACATGAGATATCTCTCTTGACTATTTTGCACCCTGAAACTTTCTTTAGGAATCACTATCGTGGCTGCCATTTGGAACTACAATCACATCCTGTAAGCAGGTTCACATGCGACTGTTGATACCTCCAGGGACGTCCGGTAAATCCTATAAACTCTTCAGAGAGACAGAATTACTCATGTGCATAATTATCTAAGGGACAGATAATTATCTATTACTAGTTTCCTTTAAAGCATTAATTTATAATAGTAACAGTGTATCCCTTTTAGTGGAATATTATTGCAATTGGCCTAATATGTGTTTTTTATCTTTTATCTGCTGAGGCCTGAGGGATAGAGGGAGGGAGGAAGGAGAGGGCAGAAAAACAGTAAACCGGTGACTGCTCTTATCTTTGACATGCTGTGAATAGACAGGATATTAGACTAATACCCACAAAATCACAGATAAATTATTATCTTGTCTTGATTACTACTGCCCTTTAACAGGCTTCTCTTTTTAGCCATATACATTAGTTCTAATTTATTTGACACAAATTTTAAGGCCTTCTGCCAGGAGGAGAGGAAAAGCTTCATGAAAATGTTCTTAGCATAAATTTGGGACATCGCTTGTAAAATGAGTTGATAAAAAGAAAAAAAAGCCTTTCTACTGAAACCAGAGGATCTCCCACCTTAAAGCAGTTCTGGTTTATATATTTTACCATGTATTTATAATAAAGACTTAACTCACCTTTGATGTGAACTTCCTAGCAAAAGCTGAGGCTTAGAGACTGTCTATATTATAAGCACTTAATCATAAAGTACAGGAGAGCACACTGCATACCTTCATATGATTTATTTCCTTACAGAATAACCTTTAGGAACAAGAAGCCTTTCATTTTTCCTCTTGTGTTGCTGTGCTAATTAATTTTCAAGAAAAGTCAACACTTTATTTCAGCTGCCAGAGAAATTATTTGCCTTGCCGTAGGAAAATGTATCACTGTATTATGATACTCACTTGCTATTGGCGATGTTCCTAACAGCCTGGAATGTCTGTGAATAATGTTAGTGTTACTTTGTTATGTGTATTTTACAAAGCATTTTTTAAATATTTTTGGATCCATTTTTGCTGAGTGATATGTGCTGTTCTTTCATGGTTGCACGGGTTCAACTTATAAGCAGTTAATTTGGCTTGAGTTTTGTTTGCTTGGTTTTACCATTTTGATACTACTAATGTTAAGTATGTAAAAAGCAAATGCATTTAAATGTATATTTTTATTACCAAGGGTCAATGGCTTAGGAGGAAGTTGTGTGCCCTGGATTTTCCAGTCCATCAGTGGATTTTCAGTTACAAAAGTTATTGTTTTCTTCTTCATTTTGGCTGGTTTCCATTTTATGTCATTCCTAAACATCATTGTGTGTAATGAAGCTATTGTTCAGTAACAGTAAGCCACATTTTTCCCTCCTGCCATAGCTTGTTTGAGCTGTGGTACCTGCGGTCCTTCTTGTGTTCATGAAATTTCGTCTTATAGTTATGGACTAATTTGTGTTGGGTGAGACCCCTGCCACTCTTCTGCCTCAAACAGGGCTATCTTCAAGATTAGATCATGTTGGTCGGGGGCTTGTCCAGACAAATTTAACCATCTTAGGACTCTAGTTTTAGAAAAACAAAAGTGGGACTTCTTCCCAAGACACAGCTTTAGGATACGCAGTTTCTACTTTGAGACAACTAAATCATTACCCTGTGACTTCTGCATATATATGGTTCTGAATAGGACCAAGTCAATAGCAACAAGCACTTTAATTAATATTTTCTGAATATTTCACAAGTAAATGTCTAGAAGGAAAAGAGTGAACATTTTTAGTTGGCTAAGAAGTTTTGAGTAGACTACTTGTCCTTTTTTAGGCATTCATTCAGAAGAAGCACTCATGAATACTCTCATCACAGCAGTCTTTTCTCCAGAACTTATGAAATATATTTCTACTCTAGCCTTAATTCTAAAAAGACTCATATGTCTGATTAAATTCAGGGATTCGGACTAGTTCCGATGAAATAATCCAGCTAATGAAAATCCCTACTAAGTTAAATCAAAAAAATAGGTTTGAAACCTTCAAAAATAATTTCAACTTTATTCAGGGAACAATGATCTCACTGAAAAATAATGGAAAAGTAGGTATATTAATTATTGATTTCTAAATTTTCTTTACATATGTACCTTTACATATATCAGGCTTCTGATACAAAGACCAAATTTGTGTATCCATAAAGCTGGTGAATTGAAATTTCCAGCCATCTAATTGGAAGCTATCTGTGCATAAAGAGTAAAATTAACAGAAGAGTTATTTAAAAAAAAAATAAATCTGTTTAAGGTTGAGCTAAAGTATGTGTGAGTAAGAAAGGCAATTTGCAACAGCTGCTAACAATAACATATTAACATTGAGACATGTCACAGTTAAAGACTGGAGTTTTCAGAGACAATTGTTTAACAACTTTGTGCAATAGGAAGCAAGACGGTTTGGAATAATATTATTTATTTTGATTAAATACTACATAAGAGAAATTTGCCTGAAGTAAAATTACACTAAATAGAAAATGGAAGCTGAACTGTTTGACTTCAATAAATCTAAAGGTTGAACAGTCAAACCCTAACTGAAAAACACAGAGGAAACATTCATCCAGTTTTTTTGTTAGATTCCTTTTAGAAATTTGCCAGAATAGTCATATTAAGAGATGTAATTAAGCAATCAGCCTTTTCAGAGATACATCTGTAACTGCAAACAATGAAGTGTCTTATTGTGGATTATACTTCATGCAATTCAAGAAAAACAACTGTAATTGTAAGTAAAGCTCATGGCATCATAACTTGTGTTTGCACAGGTGTGATATTTTATCAGACTGAAAGTTTTCTTTAACACAAGAGCAGTATAAAAATACCTTACGGCATTGCCGGAAGTAATCTAATGATTAACAAACAAGTGTATTCACCTGTTTAGAAACAGCTCTCCATTCTTGGTTTGCAGTGTCTGTGCTCCATCACTAAAATCAAAGTGCTTTGAGTACAGAGGGTATCTTAAGGATTTTTATACTCAACTGGCTGGTCAGGTTTTTTTCATATTATGGGCAAATGTACTGCCACTGACTCCCAAATATGTGCGTGGACCATGAAGCTTATGGTGGGAGTAGACAGCTCATATTCTCTCCTTATGTTTCTGGATTCCCATTGAAGGAACTGATCCTGATCCCAGTCAGGGACCCAGGCAGAAGAAGGAAGCAGCAACTCAAGAGAGATCCCCAAACAGCTCTCCTCTGTGCTTGTTGGTGTGGGCCAAAACTAGTAAGAAGCTGTTTTAGGAGGAAGAGTGCTTGACCATCATGCAACCACTCAGTCACATCCCATTTCCACTAGAACACGACACTCAACCCATAATATTCCCTGCTTCCACACTCAACTTCCTGGTTCATGGTACACCTGGTAGAAAGAATACCCGACTGACAACCTCACATCTTTCTTGTAATTGTGTATACCACCTCCTCTCCATTTGTCATCATGGAAATTCCCTGGACAGTAACAACTTCAGTGGGAAAGCAATTGTATATTTTTTGCTGCCTCTGGCTCATGCTATAGAGCAGTTTTGAGTTTCTTTTCTCATCTGCAGTGGAAGAGCCTGGAGACATAAAAAGGCATCTAGAAATATGATCTTTAGCTATCAATAATGGCAGCAAGGGAACAGAGGACTACACTTCTGGAATCAATATTTAAGGGAATATCATTCAGTGGCCAGTACTGAAGCAACATGACTTGTTGTTTCGGTCTATGGTCACCATCCTTTTTTACAGTAATAGTGGCAGTTATTGTAACTGTTCTTACATTGGGAAATTTTAATTTTTGCAAGACTCTGGTTTTGAGTTTGTTGGTGGTAAGTCAACCATTCCACAAAGGTAAAATAAAATATCCTGATACAATAGATGCAATATTTCCAGAAATAAAATGTGGACCTCAATAATTATAGTATTTACAAAAAAAAATTATAAAATACTAAATATGCAGAACAGCATTGTATGTTCTTCATTTCCAGTGATTATAAGTTGATTCTACCTGATCTATGGCAATAAATTGAAATGCATAATCTCCTGAAGTAGTGTTATTTTCTTTTGTCTTTGTTTTATGTGCAAACTTTAAGCCAGATTCTCAGCTACTGTACTGCAGCTCATTTTCCCTCAATATAGATTTACTGTTGATACCATTTTATGACTGTGTATTTAGTTAAAAATTTGTTTTCAGGTGGGGTTTTTTTTGCTTTAAATTTCTTTTATTTATGGGGTAAAATAGTTGAAGAGCATTCAGATATTTTGTTGTTCGTGTCTGACTGTATTTTCTTCCATCTTTAAAAATGTATTGTTTTAAATTTTTGTGAATTTCATGCCTTCAATATGATATTGCCATTAGACAAAGACTTAGCAAGGTGAATAACTGTTGTGTACTCATACACACACACACACACACACACACGCAGAGATTTAAGAAGTTGCAGCCTTTCACTATAGTACTGCTTTTCTCTCTGACTACCACTGTGCCAAGTTTTGATTAATTCCAAGAAGAGGTGCAAGTGTAATGGGAAACGATACACCTGGTGGGGTTGTGCATTTAAGGTACTCCTTTTGTTGGTATTGCTATAGAGCTGAAATGATCAGGGAAAATTTTGAAGGTTTGGCTAAATTATTTAGCACTTTTCATTTCAAATTACATTTCTACTGATATTTTATCTGATAATCCATCTTACAGATTTAGAACTAAACAAGCTACAAACAAAACTGCTGTTTTTGCCACAAATGGTTTACAGGAAAATATAGGATATTCTCCTTGCCAGTTAAAACTTCAGTGTTAAGGACCAACTCTATGTTGATCTTTTCAGAATCATTTCTTTGAACCTGTGGTACGTGGTTAAAGCTGACTGAAAAAAAAGGGAAATTAAACACATGACAATGCATTCCTTATAATATAGTTGCTACCTTTCACTTTGTTGGGCAATTAAATCTGATAGCAATCTTTCACCCACTCCGGAAAATTCCTGGAGCACCGGCCTGTTGACTTGGACGTTCTGAATCCATCATGTTGTAAGTGTGGCATCAACTCATAATGTTAGAGTGAGACAAGAAAGGCATCTAAATGATTACATTAGTTCTGCCTTTTTTTTCCATGATCTCAGCATAGCTTAAAGGAATGTAAGGAAACTTAGTGGAGCCCTGAATCTAACACGCACTCTGTATTCTGCATCTTGGAGAGTCTCTCTTGGTGGGAAAAGGAGGTGAGAAACTGGAAACTACCTACAAAAATGTTAATAAAATTGTGGAAAGAAATAATTTGTTGTGCATATGTTGTTGTATGTTCTTTTAAAATATTTTAATAACAACTAATTGGCCAGTTAAATTAATATGGGTATACTGAGCCAAAAAATTTCAGGCATGTGAAAATAAGCAGTTTAACTACATCGTGCTGAAATGAAGAAAGAGTTACTTGCTGCACACCACAACCTATGAAAATGCCAACAGTAACAGAGAATGTGCTTAAAAGGAACATGTATAAAGGATCATAAACAGTAACTTAAAAAATTTTCAGTCTACACTGTTCTATTTCAAGATTAGGTTAATTGAATGTGAAATGTTATTTTAAGGGGAAGAAAAAGTGATAGATTAAGATTCACAAATCCTGAAGACAAGTGAGTTAAGGAATATTGGTGTAACTGTAAAATAAATTTCAGCTAAGAGCACGCAGATAATCATAAGCTCCTTTATCTTCTGGACCTTTGAGTTTAGTGCTTTATTTTTTATTTTACTGTCTGAAAAATAGATTTTAAAGATTTACATACTTGCCACAGAACAATATCTTAAAAATGTCTGGATAAAATTATGACTTAGAGGAATTCAGTCATGATAGGCCTTGTATTGAAAAATATGCCATAACAAATTTTAATTCATAATTGTTATTGAATAGTAAAGACAGATTTAATTATCTCCATTATTGACCTGTTATAGGCAAGTACTTTATGTTATAAATCCACACATTATTGCCAAAGAGCTGGCTGAATGCATAAATTCTCTGGCAGTTCTCTCAGCAGATTCTTTATGCCAGAAAACTTCTAAAGGAATAAAATATGTCTATCTTCCTCCAGTTCACCTAGCTATAATGCAAACACAGTTCTGTCAGAGTTGCAGGCCACAACAAAATAAAAATATTATTTGGGGATTCAAGAGAGATAGATGAGTCAAAAACTGAAATATTGTATAAGCCTGATTAAAATTTTAATGATGATAAAGGGGTTTTGATTGGTCAGGGCACTGGACACCAATTACACAGAAATCCTTCAGCAGATCTACATTCACACCCATCTGCTCCACAGTCATCTAAAGGAGTGATGACACTGTGTGAAAACAGGTAAAATGTAGGATGCTTATTTTTTTTGCTGGAGGAAAGAAAAGGGGGCTATAATAGCAACGATGACCTTGGCACAGGATATTTCCTGGGGAATTGATGACCGCCGTGGACCATCAACTCTCCTAGCTAGTCATTAATCCCCAGGAAATGCCCTGTGTCTGCCTTGTTATTGCTTAATTCAATTATTTGTGGTTGTGGCATATATTCTGTGAATATTTTATTGCTCAATCTGCTCTGCATCTTACCTCTGCTCCTCTTAAAGTCCATCTCAGCTGTGAGACCAGCTCAGCTCAAGAGCACTCACATTTACCAGAGGAGACTATGCTTAGCACAATTCTTTGTGCCTGCTATTTCATTAATGCATCATAGCTTGAATGGAGTAATAAAATTGTGCTTTTCTATTTATTGTAAGAGTTTCATAAATTGTAATGTAGGTGGAATCAGGTTTTATTGGGCATATACATGCATATATACAATCACCATAAGAAAACCAATTGATCCTGCTACTTGAAATGGCATCATTGTGCTGAGATTTCTAGGCTTGCTGGAAAGGTAAGATGCTAAAATAAAGGTAGGAAAGGGGATGGTGTGATTCCTCTCTGTTAGTTTGGGTTTTTCTTCCTCTCTTATATCAGCCAGTTCTTATTTCTAGTTCTGAGAACACAGCAAAACAAAGCATTTAAACATCAGTCTCATTTTTTTCATCTTCAATACTTCAACTAAATGTTTATTCCTCTTTATCTCTGGCATGGGACTATTCTGTGCAGAACCAGAAGGATAAGGGAGATGGATTTTAACCTGCAGGGAATAAAAGGCTAGTTTTAACCCATACAATCCATTTCACCAAGCAGCCTGGCTAGTTTTAAGCTCTGAAATCCATTTCACCAAACAGTTTCTCCAACAGTTGTACCAGCACAATGGAGGGTCTTGTCTGGAGGCAGGAAGGAGTGGTGAGGAGTTAGGCCAGCCTGCTACGGAAAGAAATGCTCCTCTAATTACAGTCTGAGAGTTTTATTCTCTTCTACAGTAAAGGCCCTCACAGTGCTCTGGCTGTGTGAAGGAGACATTAAACAAGTCTAAATACAATCTATGTTTATGTTACTACTAAAAATGGAGCACCAAGACATTTCTGAAGGAGTTGAAAAGCATAGGTGTACAAATGGAAATTGTTAGATAACATCTGATCATTCAGTCACAGAGGTGCATGGGATCAGATGGGATGTGTGAGTGCTGAAAGAGTGGGCCAATGTTATTGTGAGAACACTGTGCCATCTTTTAAAGCTCATGGCAGTCAAGCAAAATTAATAAGAACTGGAATAAAGTTAATGGGCACTGTAAGAAAGCTGACAAATACAATAAAAATACTGATTTGTTTGAGCCAGCCTAGTGGAGGAACCAAAATGATTTACAGATGGAGCATCTGACATCTAATGAGGGACTGAGAAAACTGGGTTTATTAAATGTGGAGAAGAGGAAGTTAAAGGGACACTTGCAGTTTGCAGTGGAATTAATCAGTGTATGCAGATGAAAGACCCAGAAAGTTCTCAGATGTGCACCATGACAGTCCAGAGGCCACAGATGCAAGTTAAAACATGGGAAATTCTGGTTAAATATAGAGAAAATTATTTATTGCTGGGGGATTCAAATACTGGAGCATTCTGATCAGAGAATTTGTGGCATCTCCATCCTTGTGGGTCTTCAAGACATGATGGGATAAGACCCTGAGCAACCTTTATCAAATTACACCTGCACTACACCTGCACTTCACCTTTATCAAATCTCACCCAAGCAAGGCGTGAACTATATAACCTCAAGTTGTTCCTCTTAATTTAAAGTATTCAATGAGTCTGTTATTCCACACTACTTCAAAGATATTTGAAGTAATGTGAGGACAACATTTCAAGCACAGGTACCTAAATGATATGGATATAGATAGCTATGTAACATCACTGGGAATAGTGTACCTCTTTCCCTTTATTCACTAAGAGGCCGTCCCCAGACACAAAAATCTCAACTTATTTCCATTAAGTGCTGTGTTATCAACATTTTAACATTCATGTTAATTTTAATATCTTTAAGAAAGCTACCCTTGTCTATTTAAACATATTGTCTATGGTGGCTTGGTATGTTGTCCTATCACATACTGTAAGATTGAAAAAGTAGTAGCCTCTTGTATTTGCATTTCTGCTATCCTCTTAGCCTCCAAAATCATGAGATCCGAAATGAGATTTTTGGAAATGCAATGAGAATTGTTTTTGACTTTTTCTTAGTATCATTTTCACACAATAGAAAAAAACAGAAGTTATTTGCTAGGAAGTAACACTGTTTTACTTCAAGATTGAATAACATTAGAGCACCAAGCTTCATTGAGGTCCTCTGAAATAGTGCCTAGCCTGAATATTTTTTCCATATTTTATTGTTTTCTTGCTACAGGCAACTGTAGTGATGCTCTCTACCCCTGCCACGTGTCCTTTAATTTTCAGAAGAATCAGTGAACTACCTGCAAGTCCCAATACAGAAATTTTGGAAATGCTGCGGAAGTTTATCGATTCAACCCTTATGGTTCTCATAATTTTATGAGTGATGGATTCAAGAATGATTGTCAGATCCATTCCATTTGAGGCAACAAAATGAGCAAACACCACAGGGATTTCCATTTTTCATTAATATCACTAAAGGGACCAGGTATTTGAAGAACAGGATTGGAACTCAGAAGATTTATACTGTGGACCCAAATCTGCAGCTTGTTTGTGTGTGTCTTCTTGCAACTCACTATGCATTACTCGGTTCCCTAGCTTGAAAAAATAGGGAAAAAAAGCATTGCTGATCCACTTATAAACAATACATACTCTAGTAGTGATTTTTTTTCCCATTTTTTAATGATTTTATTGTTTATAGAGAACAAACAGGACAGATACAAATATGAAGGTAATTCTGTCAGAACCAGTTTGTGATTTTCCTTCTCAAAGTGTTTAAAAATAAATGTAAATGACATGTGTAAGTCAATATGAAGTTTTAGACACAGACAGACACATGACTGCCTATACACACGCAAACAGAATAGTTCCTAAATTCTTAAATGCTGCACTCCTTTGATAGCATAACCATAGTTAATGTTGTGTCAGGGTTTCCACTATAAACCCTCTCTTTTATAACTAGGCAATAAAATTTTACCCCAGGCATGAAGTACCAGGTCTCAGCACAGCGGCTGACATTTTTATATGTACACGTTTTCACACACATAAAAAAAAAAATTAGTTTAGCTACTTTAATACATGCAAGTATAACTAATATAAAAAAAGTTTAAGATACCTTTCAGTTGAAGATATATAATACACCTACACACCTACACACACATACATAGTGTAACCCCAAACAGCTTGTCCTTGTTACTGAAAGGGTGCTAGAGAAAGACAATATAGAATCTTCAACTAGAAAACATGCAATCATTACTTATATCTAAAGAAAAAAAAATGTGTATGACCAGATATTTGATTGAAAGTTACTTTTTTTGTGTAAATATGAGCCCTTACATGTGGCTCTACCCCCCATGCCACCAGCATTCCCCCCCACCCCTGACATGATACACTTCATTAAACACAGAAGTGCTTTGTTGCATTAGGGGGTTTAAAAGAAGTGGAAAGGTAGGCTCCTTGCACTTCCTATGAGAAATGAACATCGACTTCCTCTGAAGAAAATGTAAGTGGATTTGCTTAATTGGACTTAAGGCACTGGAGCAATTAATAATAGATTGTGTCATAGTAAGGGCTTTGTTTATATTTAAAGCAATAAATTACAAGTATTAAGTTTATATTTATTCCAAGTTAAACTCATTTGTAATTGACATGTTACTTAGCCCAAGGCTTTTAAGATCTCTCAGTATAATTAAATTAATAGAGAATTATAGATGACTGCTTGATAAACAAACAGCATGGACTTTAATATGACAGATATGCAGAGAACAGGCCACGTAAGTAGATCATTATTATCGGTTTTACCTTCAGCAAAAATGCAACTGAAATAGCAGCAAAGATTCAGTGCAAACAACGGTGGATGAAAGGATGGTTTCTAAGATATTTTCTTTTCTTTTTCTAAGTTGCTGTTTAAGAAACATATTTACCAGTGTGAAGGAATATTAGTCAGGGAAGCAAGTTTTCCTATCCCACCACTCCATCATTGTCTTTCTTCTGCTCTCGTGCCAAATACTTTGCATTACATTTTTGAAAAGGTCACAACATGCAAGGAGTCACTTTGGACACTGGATTTTCAAAGGATCCTTCTAGTCCTTTATCCCCCCTCCCCCAATAAGCTGAAGCATATCATTCCCAACAGACCTCCGTTGAAGCCATTGATGAAGCTGTCATGGAGAACAGCGATGAAGATCCCACACATGCCTGGGCAACTTATTTCAACATCTAATAGTCCTGAGGTTTGATATCTAACTAAAAATGCTTGGAGTCTTTTTATTCCTGTTTATTGTGACCATACAAAAAAGCTAATTCTGTTTCTCTTCCTCTTCCAGCTGTCTTTTAAGGCCAGCATGAGTCAAACACTCTCCCTGTTCTTTTCTGTGCATTAAAGACACACATTAAAGAGCAGAATTCTCAGCCTGTCTGCAAAAGCTCTGCTTTTCAGGTCTCTGACTGTTCTCTTTTTTCTCCTGCAGAGTCTCCCACACTTCTGTCAAAATGGCCCACACAAGACTCCTCCTGAACCCTTACAAATACTGAGCAGAGCAGAAAGCTATACCGTATGTTTGTTCACTTTGCTCCTTTTAATCTTCCCAGGATAGTGCTTATCTTTTTCTCAACAGCATGACATTATTGACTTGTGTTCCACTTGTGATCCACTAATACCTTTAAATCCCTGTCTATTGGCCGGTTGCTCAACCAGTTTTTCAAGATCCTGAATTTGTTTGGCTGATTAGGCCTGTGCATCTACACTGTTTCACTCATGCCTCTTGAAATGCATTTCAGTTTTCTTCACACCATGCTTTCGATCTTTTGAAATGAAATCTCATCCATCAGTATAATTCAGTGTTTTCCATCTCAGCATCACCTACAGATTTAATTATTACTCCCTTTCCATTATTCAGGTCATTAACAAACAAACAAAAAAAAAAAAAACAAAAAAAAAAACCCACACAAAAAAAAAAAACAAAAACAAAAACAAAAAAATAGTGCCAAATCCCAACTGGTATATGCAGAATCATAGTCAGTGCTTTCCAGTAAAAAATAGTACCTATCAAAGATTTTCCTATCGGTTTTACACTATCCTAAAGTATACTTAATAAAAGATTGTTTTCTTACAAGCATATAATGAGATATAGTTTCAGTTAAGATTTTACTAAGTCTTAAGATATATTGGTATTTTCTTCTACTCTGTCCATATTGTGCTTCTTTGTCATAGAATAAAATTACATGTGCTTGACCCAATTCTTAGTTAAGTAACCTGTGCTAACTGCTACTCATCTCCTTGGTTTCATGCAGGTAAACAGTTTCATTTGTTATTCCAGTATGGGGTTTTTAAGTTGAACAGTCCATAACTCTCTACATTTCTCCCCCCTATTTTTAAGTTATGTACGATGTCTCTTTTTCCTACTTTCCATACCACATATGGCCTTGCAATTTCTCAAAAATGAATGCAACAAGCCAAAAAGGGATATTTTTAATTCCCTAAATAAATCCTGAGACATTTCAGGACCAAATTTTAATTTTATTTAAAACCAGTGTTATTCTCTGACCTATTCCTTCTGTATGCCTTCACCTTCTGGGACAATCAAATTACTCTTTTCAGTCCCATAGCTGACCTCTTTCCCGTGTACTACCATGGGCACTGCAGTGTTCTCTCAATTTCTCTCTGAAACCCATTAGAAGACCATAAATCAATGGTCTTCAGATTTTTTCTACTGTAAATGGAGTTTATGCTGTCAGCTTATAGTGTTAGGATAGATGTGTTTTGGGATACTTTACCTTTGAAACTACTTGTTGTGACATTCAAAAGGTATACTTTGCTAGCCTATGAATTCAGTGTTTGTCTTAAACATTTCCTCTGCTCCGTGATAAAGCAAGGAATTCACAAATCTTCCTGATGACATCTCTCTGCCCAAGAGTTAAAAATGTGTGCTGTTTTATCCTCTAGTTCCTAGTGGGCCTTTCTCCTTTCCAGCTGGTCTTACTTTTTGCAAATGAAAGCTATCATATTTCATATTAAGCTAAAATCCATTTCTTGGTTACCTAAATGCAATTCTTTCATACCAATGTGTCTATGTGTAATTGTAGGGATATGTAAATATATGTATATTTGTAAATATATTTCTCATTTTACATACATGTATTTACTAGTATATGTATTTACATAAATTGTTGTCATCCTTTTTCTTTTATAAACTCTCCTTTGTACAGCTTGTCCCATGTTAATAATTCTTTAGTGCATCATTCTACTCTGGATGTCAGTTTAATTGTGCTGAGGTCTGTATTATTTGCTGCATGATATGAGTACACCATTTTCTGAATTATTCCCAGAGTTGAAGAAGTCTTCCTCTTTTCTGGTATTTGATGTTCTAAGTAATAATCGTTCAAGGAGCAGGAAATTACTTTCTCTGTTGTTGCTCTTTCTGTTTAGCTAATTGATTCCAAATTACAGAAATTATATAATTTTACTATTTTTTTATCAACCTCATTTGTTTGTGTGTATGCACTATGTCTTTTGTAGGCCTGGGATTTTTATTCAGTAGGTGGCTAATTGTACACTTGTACTCAAACAAATGTTTTGTGGGGATCTTCACTGGTCATATTTTTAAGTCAGACCTACTTAAATTTTATCAGTATTATTTATTATATATATATAATAGATATTTAATGTTATATATTGCATTATAGACATCTGTGACTTAAAATGTTATTCCTATTTGATTTAGAACAAGGTATTTTTGTACCTTAGTGATTTTTGTCATTGGTATTTGTCATTGGCTATAATATATTAAGGTCTTCCATTCTCAGGTGTTATGGCACACTGAGTTTAAAATTTTGTGTGTTAGGAAGCTGACCTTTTGTCCAAGGTGCTTGATTGAGATTTTATATTGAAAGACTCTGAATGAGGAGACTACTTTAAATGCATGATCACCTTTTGTTTGAATTTACTGAGGGTGAAGGAAGTACAGTATCAGAGTTACAATCTTCCTAATTTACTGTGAGAAGATGCTAATCACACAGGTGAAATTTCTAGACTCTACTACTAAAAAATAATAGAACATATTTTTATACTTCTAATTTAATGTGTAGTTGCAATCATAAAATTCTCTTATGAGATTAAGAATACTGAAAGGAACATGTGACTACTAATTTTCTTTAGTTATGAAGTTTTGCAAGCAAAAGTGAAGGAAAAAGACTTGGATGTAAAGAGAGTCATCCTTCTAGATTTTTCCATTCCACTCATCATGTTGGATATCCATGTGCACTTTTATTTTTCTTATGCGTCATAGCTTTCCTGCACATGAGGGTCTCTCAGTAAGAGAATAAACACCCTGCTCTGGGATACACTTCTGTCATTCCAGCACAGATTTTTGTCACATAAAATAATTTCATATAGTGAAATCCACATGAAATTACAGATGAAGTTAATTACTTCATGTGTGCCATAGACACCAGTGTTAATTAAATAATTTTTGAATAAAAAGAAATTTAACTTTTTTAAAAGGCAGATTCAATAATATCAAGTTGTTTTTGTTTGTGCTGAGAAACAGAGTGGGTATTTTCACTTGTTCCCAAAATTTTATAATTGCTTTACCTGCCATGCTTAAGTCACATTACTGAAATATACTCCAGACAATCCTTTGCTTTCAGATCAAGAGAGTTGATAACTGATATGAGCATCAGTCTCGAGGGTTTTTTTTGCATCATCACCTCTTTAAAGACAAGCACTTATTCCCCAGTATTTAATTTTCCAAACAGCCATACTATGCATTGTTGGGCTAGCTAGCAATTCCCATCTCTTTTGGGCAGCTAAATCATTAGCTTTGACTGGTATCTCTCACTGATACAGGCTTAAAAGCACCCTGTGGCTAATTTGCTTGCTAAATATGCATTTAGTGCTTGATTTTTGGTCTCTGAAGTTTAAAAACTGCAATCTAAATGGTTTTGCTAATCTGATCTTGTGATAACTGTTATCTTTCTGGTTTACTAGAATTAGACTAGGAAGGAAAAAACCTCTCAGATATTGCTACGTGATAAATACTGACCTGTTGTGACTGTCTAATTTACAACTATGTGTAAACCAATGTCATAACTGAAACTAGATTCTGGGGGAAATTCTAGTGCCTTGAAAGATAATTAAAGTTTTGCCCATTATTTTATCTTGTGGAACACAACAGCTCATCCTGACTCTCTGAAATGGAGTCGTAGACATAGCTGTCTCCTTCACAAAATGGCCAAGAGCATACACTGTGTCTTCATTCTCCTCTTGATCTTGTGTGAAGCCAAGTTCTGATGGGCTGACATGCAGAGAATGGACTAAATTTTTTAAAATGTCATTAAGAGCATCAGGAATGTCATCTTTTTACTATGTTGGAGTATCCTGAGAAATGCTGCATAGCTTGCTATGACTTAAAGAGCTAGTAATTATCTCCATTTGGCTTGATTCTCACTAAATTTTCTATAAAATTTTGATACAAGCAAGACAGCAAAAATGCCTCACCTGCAAAATTGCACATCACTGTGCCCGAATGGAAAGATTTGCATTTGTGCCCACGTAAAACATTGCAGGATTACAGTACATCACAGAATTTAAGTAATAAACTCTCATTCTTCCACTGAAATGTTGCTATATGCAATTTTTTACTAATATTTTCTCTCTAATATTTTTAATGAAAAATTATTTTTAAAGGGAAGCAGAACAAGATGATTTTCAAAGTATTGCCAGTATGCTTCTGACTCCATCTTGCAGTAATTCAGTTTTCTAAATAATTCCAGTTGCAGTTTTTGGAGCAAATCCCTACAGAGAACAATGGGGTTGATTGTTTTGTTGACTGCAATTGTTTTATATGTGGGTTGTTTCTCAAACTTCACTTTTGGGCAGGATGAGTGGTTCAGAGAAGCCCCTCTAATGAATGGGTAACAGATGACTATAAACCACAGGTATGAGACCTTTTCAACATGGAGCTTTAGTGACTCAAAATGTTAAAACAGAGACAGAAGAAAAACTGTGAACATATCCTAAAAGCTCAATGAGCTAATTGTCTCAAATTAGGTAATTTGTGGGCAACCTCAGTTTGGATTTTTAACATATTTGGGAACACGGGTGAGTTTGTAATGCACAAATAACCAAAAAATCTAGTACCAAATGTACTTTTTGCAAAAGATATAATTGGCTGTGGGGCTTTTCAATAGCAGGGTCTTAGGATATACAATGATGATTGCAACATTTTCAAGTTTTTAACAATCACTCCATGTAGCAAAAAGTACTAGGTAAAACAATAAAAAATAATTAAAATAAAGAGGAACACATTGCAACAAAAGAGTTGCCTCGAATATATTTGTTCCCATTTACAGCTCTGTTCAACTGATTCCTTTTGCTTGATTTTCATGCAGCATCTCCTGACTGCTGTAACAATTCCTCACATGCTGAAGTATTTAATTAATTCCATGCAGTTCGGTAGGATCACAGAAGGGGTAATCCAAATATAGTCCTAATAAATAAGGTATCTCCTCTAGAAAAGTCTTCTTCATGAAAAATAAATATAAATATTTATAGTCACTGCTACTGATTGGCAATTTTAGTGGAAATCAAATCATGTAGCAAAACATCCTTGGGATGCTACTCACACTTTAGTGTTATGGTGACAGCTTAAAATTAGTAAATTAGCTATTTTCTACTGTGAAATCTTAGTTCCCTGGGAAACATGTATATTTCTTTCTTCTACAGTCAAAGGCAAATCTCAGATTAAAATATCTGAGATATTTGTCCCATTCTGTGCTTGTGAGTGTAGGCAAGACAACAGCTACAGTACATTATGCTTCACCTGTCTTTCAGACCTCAAAAACCACATGAGACTATCAATCCATAAAAATGTCATGTCTTTTTAGCACATCTAAAAATTTATGTGCAAAATTACTTATTTTCTTTATTATGCAGTAAATTTAGGAAATATTGAAATGAAGAATCACCTCAAAAATCAAGGTAATTTATTTTACAAATGTTGAAACACAATGTGGTACTTTACATTCTTTTATTTCCTCTAAAGCTCCAATTTTAATCAAATAAACAGTGAACCAAAGAAACTTTTCTCAGTATCTAGAATCTAAGATTTGTGACAATCACAGAAAGCTCACCTATGGTCCTTTGCATGGAAGAAAGTACATCCTATCCCCTCCTAGCAGATTAATGAGGTGACTAAAATGTTCAAACATCTTAAGGAATTTGAACGCCTGATCTCCAGTTATTTTGTGTCAACTGATATGTCCATGAGGGAACCTTCCGTTCCCTACATGGCCATAACTTACACATGATCCTTTCCATGTTTTTCTTGCTCTCTTTTCCCTGTGAAAACAAAAAGACTACTACCTGGAGAAAACAGCAGGATTTGTGGTGCATTTTTTGAGAAGTTGCAGGACTGCCAGTGTCTGTTTTCTGCTTTTCTCTGTTACTGGCTCATAATAGGTCACTGACAGTTTCTGTCCCAGTCTCCATTCATCCAGCTGCTATTCTCATGCCCACTTCCCCTGGACTCTGAAGTTCACTGTAGTGTCTGCAGACGGGATTTACTGTTTGTTCATCTAAAGAACTCCCCTAATATTATTCTTTACTGCAGATGGCATAGTCACTTATTTTTGCAGACCTGGACTTTGTTTTTCACCTTCTGCATTCTCCTATTGTTTCAGTATGTCAGTGGTGACTTCCTGGAGCAGTGTTATGGTTATGTTCACAGTGTTATGGTTGCTATTCTCTCAAGTGGACTTGTTTCTCCCATTCCAGAAGGACATATCACTGACAAGTTCCATTGATTAGAAGCCCACGTGGAGCCATGAATTCACTTCAGTAACAGTCATGTCTTCAACTCTGATGTAGTTTCAAAGTTTGTGTATAGAAAGGATGTGAAGGCATCTCTTCTCTGGTTGATGGATACCTGGCGGGATGAACAAGCAGCACTGACAGCTGTGTGTATCATTTTGACTCACATCAACATTTTTCATCCTGCTCTTGAGTGGCTTTTGAACATTAATATTAGTTCAGTAGCCAGTGCTAGAGCTTGAGTTTCAAAGCAAATTAAAATGACCATCCTAGTATCCTGTTGAATGTCAATGTGTCGATTTTTACCCTGGGAATTAGAAAAGCTCACGATTTCCACCATAAGCTTTACTTGTGAATCGCAAGCCAAGTAATGTCATAGAAAATTCACCTTTTGCTGTGCATAGCCACAATTTCTTTGCTGCAGTTGCAGCCATTCTGTTCATGAGGGAGCCCTAGGAAGAGCAATGTCCTTGCCATCAGAGGTGAGTCTGAACAAGTAGTCTGGGGAAGAGAGCATGACGAGGAGCAATCCTGTAGGTCTCTGACTGGCAGCAAAACATGGTATTTGCCTGCTATTTCAGCCACTGCTCAGCTGGTGACTGCAGAGGTAAGGCATTTGGATGTCTTTCTGTCACTCCATCTGTGTTGCTTCGTGTGCTTATATGTAGAAATAACATCCTAATTCTCATCCTCTTGCTTTTTCTTCTATTCCTCCCTTCCTTCTCTTCCCCTGTACCTTACATCTCCACACAGCCATACAGATTCTTGTTTTACATGAATATTAAATCATTACTTTAAAATTATTTCCCTTTGGAATTAATGTTGTTAATTCTTACATCCTGTGATTTACAATGAAATAGTGCTCTAACTTGCGGATCTTTAAACAAAAGAGATACCAATGCTCTGCAGAGAAGGACTGTAGAAACAGAAATGGAAGCTCCCCATCCTAAATTTTAATTAAAAATTTTATTTGTACAGCATAAAGTAATATTTCAGTAGTCCTCTATTTATTCAGAATCTCTTTCTACAGGTTTTCACAGCAAATTAATTTGTATAACACAGGAGGATTTTGCTACAATTGTGACTGAACTAATGTCATTTTGGATAATCTTCATAATGTCTAAAACTTCAATCTCTCCCTGAAGGACAGAAGCAGCAGGAAAAAAGGGAAACTGCCTTCCCCTGTGGCTCATGGAGCTATTTACACTGGTCATATTAAGCACTGCAAATAATTTATTTGGAGAAATTATTCCTTTCAGTTTAAGAGATCAGAAACCAAAACTTTCATGTCTATGGCCTTGTGCTTAGGACATTTTCCCAGAAGGGAAGGACAGGATCAAAAAGTGCAAAGAGAGGTAAAAATGAGCACTGCAACATTTGGCAAAGCATTTGACAGAGAATGTACTGTAAACAGATGTTACAGGCTGGATCTGTTACATATCAAGTAGTTCATAGAGACTGCATTTGTACCAAGAATTCATTTGATGGCTTAGGCAACACATTGTGTTCAGTAATTAGGTAACACAACCTTTACCAATTAATTCCACTTTCAGCTGAATTAAATAATTGCAGTCAAAAGGAGCTCAACCAACATTTTAAAACCACTAAGATATACTGTGTCTGAGGTCTGTAGGAAGGTTTCAGCAGTTTTTTGGTTTATTAGTTGCAGATATCTGGCTGGAGGAAGTTATCAATTTCATGATCTGTCCTGCTTTGAGCACAAGGCTGGATTAGTATCCTCAGAAGCTTTCTCCCAGTCTTAATTATCCTATGATACTATGAACTAGTAGAAGAATATTGTTCTATTAAAGTTACCATAGAATACGCTAATACTCTATTTTCAAAGAAAGATAAATATATATATTAATAGTTGCTATCCTACCTTAATGCTCTTCTGATTTTCCACATATTTTGCAGCATTCAATAAAAATAGCTAAGAAAATTGAACCTTTAATCAGAAGACTTATTTGCCTTTAAGTATCCTTATCCATACTGAGAATTTGTTAGAGGCCCACAACAAGGTCTAAAAATAATTAATTATACCAATCCTGTTGTTTCTAAATGTAGTCTGTTAATTGTTGGAGGATTTAAATAGCTTGTTAGGATATCAAGATTTTTGGATGCTAGAAATAACCCTCTGCATCCAAACACTGCAGTATCATTTATTTTTAAATACATATAATTGAGGTCTTCATGAGAAGAGCTCTGCCTACTGGGAACCTTCTGGTTTCTCTGAGACTGGTGACTAAACAAGACATTGATTGAAAATTAGGTCTGTATCTTGAAACATCTTTTAGAAATGGTTTCAGCATTGGCCTCTCCTACCTATCTATTACTGACTACTTAGTTTATGAAATTCTTTGTCTTTGAGAGGAAACACAGACGCTGTAATTTTATTAAGAGTGTTCCAAAGCACTGCATTTCTTTCCAAGTCCACAAAGCTAGGTTTTTCTTTTTTTCTTTTCTTTTTATTTTCCAATCTAGAGTAGCTATTTATCTTTCCCTTTTCCCATCTGGTTCATCTTTTCTGCAGTAGCTGCAGTGACTGGGCTGAAGTTAGGAGAATTTAGCTAACAGAGTTCAACAAGTTTATGGTGTTAACAACAGGAAACCACCACACTAATCTGCAGATTGCCTGCCTTCACATACAGGGCTATTCATGAATTCATACTGCTGTTTTCCTGCATTTCAGAACTTCCATTGTTTTATATGGGAGCTTGGAGGCTGGTTTAATTAAAGTGATCTGAATAGAAGTACAGTATGCCAGATGTACATTATAAATATAGAGCAGATTATGTAATGGTAAATCATCAGGAAATATATGGGAATGGTTTGTGATAACTCATTGTTAACTAAATATAAATCCTAATTTATTTCACTGTTTTAAACCTACTACTACATTTTTTTTTTTAACTAGCACAAATGAATTTTCTTTGTATTTTTACTTTTTCCTATTTTTACTACAGCTATCCCATGGGGAAAGTCTGCTTCAAATTAGTTCATTCCTGTGAACAGGTACTATTCAGTGTGAAATAGAATGGTAGCATTTGGGCTGTATCCACAGAAAGACTAAGACAGGGTATGCTGTTGTTACTTTTGCCCACAACAGAGGTATTTTAAAGCCATGATTCAGCTGCCATCTAATTGGCATAAAGACAGAGAGAAAATTCTTTCAAAATTTATATTCTTAGCATCTTCAAAGAATATAGACTTTCTTCAAAATATCTACTTTTCATTATGTTGAACTGTTCAACTCTGTTGATCCATGGTTCGCCAGTTAAGTATTGCCTCTCCTAATTTACCTCTATAGCCAGATCTACAAAGCATTTTCAGCGTTCTTTTGACTGAAGAGGCAAAGATATTGAAGTTCTCATTCTTACCCCTTTTTATCATCTTTTGTTGCTAAAGCCCCCTACACACTCCATTGCAGTTCTCCCTGACTTTCCCTTACTGAAATTCACCAAAACAGGGTGTGTGGAAGCCCCCACAACTTGCATTTGGAGGAAGATTGCCTCTTCATCTCACCGGCAAAAGGGTTTTTGTGCAGCCCTGCACAGGTTCAGGACATACAGCACCAGCTTTCACCAAGTTAAAAGGTAGAATGAAGTGTATATTCTTCAACTCCTTGCATACTAACATTCAAACAAAACTCAGCCCAGAGAGCCAGTTACCACATAAGTCATGGTCAGAGATGTTTCACATAGGACTTATTTTTTATTTTGAAAGCCCAAGAGAAACTCATTAAATAGTCAACCATTTTCAGAGTTTGAACTATGCTAATTCCTACATTATTATACATTTTGCATTTCCTTTTAGACTATTTGTGCACTTGACTAGCACAAAGGCTTTAAATGCTGAAATAACATTTTTTAAGCCACATTTTTTATCCAAAAGGAAATATTTCTGACAAGAAACATGGTCCTATGTATTCATGCAGTGCTTTTCTTGTCTTTTGACTAATTAACAATTTCACCTGATAGGCATTTTCAAAGCTGAGTGGGCAGGAGCTGTAGAGCAGACAAATCCCACTGTTTGCTAATTAATTTCTCTCTTCTTAAGATCACTAACAGAAAAATCAATGGTCATCTAGCACATGTTCTTTATAACCTGCAGTGGTTTAGCATCATTTGTTGAAAGATTATCCAAATGTTATTCACTAAGAGGAAAAGATATCAAAAGGTCACTTTAAGCAGAAGAGTAAAGAATAAAACAAATATTTCTCCAAGTGTGGAATTTTCTTTTTGAAGAATTTACACTTCACAGCAAAAATGCATTCTAGACTTTTGTGGAACAGTTCCTAATTAAATCCTCACTTTGAAGGAGTTCCTGCGCTAGACAGAACATCTCCCAGAGTGGAAATGAGACACAACTCCTTTAACTTCATCACCACAATTTACCCTATGATTCCACTTGTTGTAGTGGGTGAAAGTCGAATAAACCAAAGTAATACATAAGACCTGTCTTGTCCAAATTGTCTTTCTAAATCCACAACAGGACTGGAAGGAACTCAAAGTATGAGCCAATGGGTGTGTTTAGGCAGTGATTTTCAGCTTTCAGGGGTCTCTGTATTATCACACATGTGGTGCTGTTTATTGCAAGAGATTTTGAGGAATGACTTTAAATAATTTTCATGAGTTTTGGAAAACCATCTACGGCATCTCAAATTAGCTCTAGCTTACACTTGTCTGCACATAGCCTTCTAATACTCCACATATTCAAATTTCTTAGAAACCTCAAAATATCCCTATGTCCTTTTCCACTTTTCTGAATCATTTCAATTGCAAAAAAAGAATTGCCCCCATCCCATTGATATCTTCTAATAGTTACAATTCAATTTATATTATATTAAAGACTTCAGTAAGGCATTGTTGTTCTTTTTGATTCCTCACATGGCAAAAAGGGGAAAGAAAGCAGAAATTGGCATTCAAAAAGCTATAAATGTTCTGTTTTGGATAAATACAATTTCTGTCATTATTCCAGGCAGCTGTAAGGTGGGTTTGAGCAGGTCTGTCAAAACAGCTATCGCAGCCAAATTCTACAGGTCTTGACCAATAGAGAATGATGGTGAAGCCAGTCAGAGGACAGGCTATTTCAGCACATTTCTGCTGCACCCTGGAACCTCTGCCCATGATGATACAGACCTTTCACCACCAGTCTTTCCCAGCCTGATCTAACTCAGAAAATCTGCAGGTAGCACAGTGGTATTCTGCCCACACTCCTGATTTTATTTAGATAACTTGAACAGATTTAAGTACAGCCATCTTCAGAAGATGCTGGGGTGTGCACATTGCAGTCACCAGCTCTGGGCTTGCAGTGATATTTCAGAGCTCTCTGGGAAGTCATTGATGCATTGCAAACCCTCTGGCAGCCCTCAGTGGCTTAGCCTGGCTTGCTCAAAAAGCTTTTGGTGGCTGGCACTCAGTGTATATGCAGGACATGGCAGAGTAGGAACCTGATCATGTTTATGAGGCAGGAGAAGCACATCATGTTGTGTTGATATATTTGCTATTATTTTGAATTTGGTATTAATGTGTAGCAACACATTGAAAATAAATCAGAGACTATAGCTGATCCCTGGAACAAGACACATGGGTGGCTCTCAGCAGGAGGCCTTCAGGTGCTTTATGGATATACACCTGCCCAGGCAGTCTGTGACGGCAGCATGTCTTAAAACCTGCCAAACTCATTCATGTCTTAGCTTAAATATTCTGCTGTATCACATTACTCCCTCATTTTCTTCTGTCTGGCAAGAAAAGTAGAAGCGGAGGGAAGTGAGGAGGTAGAGAAGCAAGGAGGTGTTATCTAGAAACTGGGAATTGCCTCCTAGGTGCTAGAAATAACATGCAAGAGTGTTATGGTCATGCATGACCATGTAGGATTCTTGTCTTGAAAACAAAAAAAATGGCAGCTACTTCCACAATTGTTTTTGTTGTGGGTTTTTTTGTTTTTTTTTTTTAATTAGTGGGATTTGTACTAAACCCTTCTTCTGCAAACAGCAAGAGAAAACAGAGTCCTAGAGCTCCTGAAAACTCATGCTGCAATCAATCACCAGGGTGGAATCCCTGACTTGAAAGTTCATTCTCTGCCTTTTAGAGGACAGAGTTGAACTTCCAGCCCAGGGGACCACTGTAGATAGTATTTCCTGCCTCACTGGGACTCTGCCATGTTGCATCAGTATTTCTACATTCACTGAGACAAAAGGAAAGCTGTTGACTACACAGCCTTGTAAATTTGATCACTTATCTGGAATGAGAGACGCTTAGGCATTGAATCCTTGCTTTCCAGATGCTCATTGAAATTGAGTCTGCAATTCCTGTAGAAGATCCCAAATCTTGGGGGTCTCAAAGCATTTATCTGATGATTCATAGTCAAATTTTTTGCTCCTATCATTCCAGTCTATAGTGGTACACAGGGCCTCATTTGGTACTAACATACAATTTACTTAGGAGATGAAAAAAGGGAGATACATAGCCAAAAGCTTTATCTTTCAAATACTTGTACTGGTCCTTTCTAGTAGCAGAGATGGGATAGGAAGAAATGGCCTCAAATTGCCCCAGGAGATGTTCAGATTAGATACTACGGAGAAAAGATTGTCACTGGAAGTGTTATCAAGCATAAGAATGGGATGCCCAGTGAAGTGGTTGAGTCACCATCCCAGAAGGCATTTAAACATGTAGATGCAGCACTTATGGACCTGGCAGTGTTAGGCTAACAGGTGGATTCCATGGCCTTAAGGGCCTTTTCCAACCTCAATCAATCTATGATTGTATTTTGTACTTAAAGAGCTTGGTGTTCAAAGTAGTATAAATTTTTGGACAAATTTGCACTAGCAGCATTTTTATTTAACAGAAAGAACACCCGAAAATGAAGAAAGTAACACCCAACACTGCCTACTAATTACATTTGCACAGTTCCATGCCTTACCTGCAGCCCAAATACACAGCCCAAATACACAAATACAGTCCTCACAGATGGAGGGAAGCCTATGAGTGGTTCCCAGAGAGCATGATTAGTGTTAAGTGCATATATCTAAAATACACTTGCTTTGGTTTCCTAAGAAAACTCAGTAAGATCACAGTCTTATCACACATGTCATCATTTGAAATTGACAGGCACACCACTCCTCTTAGAAATAAAAGCTTTGAATGTTAATTTCCCAAATTCCCACATCATTAGGAGGATGAAATTTAATCTCCGCATATGTCAGAGTGGACTGAGCCAGGGATTTGATTTGTTAGGAGAATCCTGGACCTATATTTTTTGCAGAAGGAAGTGGCAACATTTCAATGTAACACTGTACTGTGCTCATCCCTCAGGGGATGGTTTGTATAGAGTGTTTCAGTAGCACAGGGTCATTTTTTAAACTCACGGGGCATTGCTTTCTTCAGGGTCACAGCGTCTAGCAGTGAGCCAGCCTCTAACACATGGGAACAAAAGGTTGGAAAAAGTCAGATAAACAGTGGCTGCTGGATGCTGCAAAACTTGGGGCAAGAAAACAATGAGGTAGTGGAATACCTAACTGGGTAAAAACCTGAGAAGCTAGTTAGTTGTCTGTGGGAAGCTGGAGGCTGCAGATATAAGTACAAGAAGAACGAGATAGTGACTGCAAATGAAAAGAAGACAATTTGGGGGTCCATCATAGCAAAGTTGAAGAGAAAAAAATCCTGCAAAATTTGAGCTATTATTAACAGCTTTTAACAACTTCTAATAAGAACTGCCTTTAATAATTTTCAAGGGAATAAAAGTACTCATTTTCATGAACTTTCCAGGAGAAAGCCAATATGGGTATTTAACCTGCACCTTGTCAACTCTCCCTGCAGAAATTATCTTTCTTCTTTGAGGAGTGAGCACTCCACAGTGGTAAATGACCATGCTATCTTTTTCCATAATCCCATATGTGAAATAGCTATGTTTTTCCCCATGATTAATGAGATAAGTTCAAATAAAGGTTATGTGTTTAACTAAAGCTCAGCAGCAGAGTTATGAGACACATATTTAATATTTTTTCATCAGAAGCAACATGCTGTTCTAATTTGCTGATTGCCAAATTATGTCATCCAGCTAAAGAGGTTGTTTTTTTTTTCTTGTTTGGGTCTACAGAGTTGTCTTTTTTAAATAGAAAGGGAAAAACTGTCAATATTAAGGAAAAAAATTATTTAAATGACAAAATGTGGTTAGGAGACATTTCCAATAAGTCACTCTATTAGATTAATAAATATGTTCAGAGACTGCCTGTATCATTCTTATAAGATCACAGTTAAATTAATATATCTCCTACTGGTATAGGTTTACTGCATAAACAGGCAGCAGGCTAGAGAGGTCATACAATCTTCACCTTTTTGCTTTGTTGGGGGGAAAAGTGCATGGGAAGAAAACTTGTACTTTTTCTTCTCATTTGCTCTCCTTTTCCCTCTCCCACATCAAGAGATAAAACCCAGTCATTGCGATCTTTTGAAAGGCTCGTCAAGTCCTGTCATTGGTTTGGACATCTTGCTACCAGCTGTAGAATGAATACAATTAAAATGTGAGGGAAGTGATAAAACTTTCCCTATAGAGTTTAGAGTGCAGCACAAAGGAGTCAGCTGAGGATTTTATGATAATAATTTCGTCTAAGGTCTGCACTGCAGCCTGAAAGGCTGTGCAGAGCTACTAGAGCAAGATACATAAGAGACTATTGGATGTGACACCACCAGGCCTGGTGAGGGCAAGGTGATCACAGCTCACCCAGCTGGGGGGTTTCTCACTCCATGCATTGTCTCTAGCAACTGAGATATTTCCAGAAAGATTTCAGTGAGGTTTTCAAGGTTTATCTTTGTACCGGGAGACAGGAAAAATGTACCTGGGATGTTGACGGCCCCATGCAATCCAGAATCAGTGGTTGGGGATAGGGAAGAAGGGTCTCTGAAGAGCATGCTAGTGCCACTCTGAGAAAACGTAAAGAGAGCTAAACTTCCTTGGGAGAACAGGAAGAACTTGAAGCTAATAAGAAATTTTCAGCCATGAGTGCCTTGGTTTTAACTGGAGAACATTTCCTTCCTCTTGCAGGACCAATAAAAAATGCTGTATGAATACGAACACTGCAATGACAGATTCAACTTTTCACATTTCAGAAAATCTTTGAACTTCTGTTGTGTCTGCAATACAGATAAGACTAGCAATTTCTTTGCTCTAACTGAAAAAGTATAAAACAACCATGTGTGTCCAGAGCACAGCAAGAAAAATGGTCAGAGGGCTGAAACAGCTCCTCCCATGAACCAAGGCTGAGTGACTTGGGGATGTTCAGCCTGGATAAGAGAAGGCTCCTAGTGTCCCTTGTCAGTGCCTAGTCTATACTCATTGAATATGAAGTCAGAAGAAAAACAGCTAAAATATACTATACACAAGAGCTTAACTGGACAACACAGCTATTCTTATACATAAAGGTCTCATAACTTCTATAGAGAACAAGAATTATTACACAAACACAGATTGTGGATTAACTCGGGATGTGTGAAAATGGCCATGCACTGACCTGTAATTTTCAAAATATGAGAAAGCTACATTAGATTAATTTATAGATAAAATCCTTTATAGATTTAAAAAAAAGAGAAAGACTTGAAAGTATTATATGAGTTACTGGAGTAACGAAATTCATTAAGTTTCAAAAAACTTTCCCATAAATTTGAAGAAACACTGTTCATGCTGCTATCTATTTCAAGTGCATTTACATAGGAAGTATCACAGAGAAATAATCCTGTGTGATTCCTGAAGTGAACGTGACTGAAGCTCGCTGTGAGTGCAGATTTTTAATTTTATGCAGCAAAATGCTGAAATACTAAGTCCTTCATGTGCTTAATGAAAGAAGAAAGCAGTAAAAATCCAAGATTAATCTCACTAACCAACTTGTTCTACCATAAATAAAAACACAAGTGTTCCTAAGGGATTCTGTGGTCAGTGTTACAAAGCACAAAGAACTTGCTATGACCCATGTAATAATTTACCCTTTTAAACATATTTTATATATTTTAAATATGTATTTTAATAAAAAAGATTTCTCTTGTAATACACAGGCACATTTTAAGAGATAAATGTTCAAGAAATTTCACTTGAAACTGGATTGAGACATTTTAAAGGCAAAAGGTTTAAACTACGAGGCTGGATTAATGTAAATTGATTTGTCCAAGGTTATTTGTTTAGATAATAGAGGTAATAGAAGGAAGGCCCTGGGTCTCACAGAAGTGATGCTCTGAGACGTCCCATCCTGTCATCATGCTCAAAGCAGGTTCACAACAGGGCATACTCCATTTAGGCAGGGAAAATTCAATTAGGATCATTCTGTGGACTCAGGCATCCCAGTGGGATAGGCAATATTCAGATTTCATTGTCTCACAACAATATATGCCAATGAAAAACATTTTCTGCCCTGCCTTGTGCCCCCCCTTGTATTTTCCCAAGGTCTGGTCATAAGGTTTTCATAGCAGAAAAAAAAAATTAAAAAAAAATATTTTATTAGTTATATTTTAAATAATAAAAATTAATAATTAAAATAATTAACTACTATAAATGGTGATAAAATAATTGTCAAACCTACACAAAATTATTAATTTGGCACTGCACAATGACTAGAATTAAAAAACATACTGCATATACAGAAACATAAAATAAGTAAGGAATAAACCTATAATTAAGGAAGAAACAAAACAAAAAACAACCAAATAATATTTAAATAGTTTCTGGGATCAGATCGTTGTTCTGTCAAATAAGTACATATGTCAGCAGCAAGCCCTTGAAAACATCAAGCAGGAGATAGTTCCTTTGGACCTGTAGCCTTTGGACCAGTGCAACGCTGAGATTTCAAAATAGTGAATGGGACATTTAAAGTCAAAATTGTTGACTAAAGCATTGATTAAATGTGAGGCTGTGTTGGGTCTGTCCTTTTGATTTTTAGCATCTTCTTACTCTCCACACCATGAATGTGTCACAGCTACAGAGATGTCAAGTGTCCAAACTATAGGTAAGCTTGTTCTGGTTCATACAGCAAGAGTTTTTACACCCTGGTGACCACCTCCATCCAGATTAATCAGACATTGGTCCTCAGCTATGCAAATACCCGTTTCTTATCCATAATTCTTTCTTACCACTGAAGTGTTAGTGGAGGAGAGTCTGTACTTTTCCTGCAGTAGTTTTCATTGGCTTCCTTTCCACAGTAGCAGCAAAAGTATTTATTCAGAGCAGCTGTCCTTGTAGAACTGAAATCCATGTGAATCCTTTTAGTGGTATGGCAGACTTCTGTGAAGACTTAAGATGCTATACTGAACACAATAGATGAAAATTAAAAGCACAAAGGAAAAGAAGAAAGAGCTTGAGGGAAAATGTCCAAAAGACATAAAATTAATAAATCCTATTTTAAACCTATCAGGAGCAGGAATGTTGCCAAAGCACCTGTAGGGCCAGTAAGTAACCAAATATAGAAGGAATGTTCAAAGAAGATAAAGTTATAGTAGGAAAACTCAGCACATGTTTTCCATCTGTTTTCCCTGTGGAGAAGAATAAGAATGATTCTCCAAAATACCCCGTTTTCTATGCAGGACTTATCAGAGGATTTTGTTGATGCTGAACTTCTGGAAGAACATGGAAGAAGAAAAAACAAATGAAAAAAATTCTTATCAGTGTGATCTGATACGTGCTGCAGAGTTAAACAAACTCAGATCTGAAATCTTACTTCCCGGAGCTATTGGAGTCCTTTACAAGAACAAGGATGATCACATATCACTACTCAGCCCTGGTGAGGCCACATCTGGAGTGCTGTGTCCAATTCTGGGATCCTCAGCACAAGAAAGACAAGGAACTACTGGAAAGGGTCCAGCAGAGGCCATAAAGATGATTTGGGGTCTGGAGCATCTCTCTAAGGAGGAGACACTGAGGGAGCTGGGCCTGTTCAGTCTGGACAAGACAAGACTGGGAGGGGATCTCATTAATGCATTTAAATATCTCAAAGGTGGGTGTCAAGAGGTGGGTGCCAGACTCTTTTCAATGGTGCCCAGCAACAGGGTGAAGAACAGTAGCCATAAACACATAAAGACACAAGAAGTTCCTCAACATGATGAAGAACTTCTTTGTTTTGAGGGGGGCAGAGCACTGGAACAGGCTGCCAAGGGAGGTCATGGAGTCTCCCTCTCTGGAGACATTCCAAACACACCTAAAAGTGATCCTATGTCACCTGCTCTAGGTGACCCTACCTTGGCAGGGGAATTGGACTAGGTGATCTCCAGGGGCCCCTTCCAAACCTAACAATTCAGTGATTCTGTGATAACCATAAGGAACTCTCTCCAGATCCCAAATGGTCTAAAAGATATAGGTGAAAGGAAACTGCTGCAATGTGAAGCTCCTAATCCCCATAAGCAATAGGTTAAATAATAGATAATAGGTAGTAGTAAGAATTAGAATGCTTAATAAAAATAAGTCTATGCTTTCCTCATATGCATAGCTAGCAAGTTTATAATTCAGTTATAAATAAAACAAGTATTAAGATCAATCTCTAATACCCTCTGTTTGCCTCACCATTAACAGATCTCACTGTTTTTCAAAAAGTCATTGGTCTTATCTTAGACTTCTTTAGGTCCATTGATTTACCCTTAGGGAGGAACACCAATGTAAATTCTCTGTAATTTAGGAAGCCACCTTATTTATTTTGGAAGGAGGGTGTGCTTTTGATAAAAGTAGGAGTGTTCACTATATAAGTTTCATTCCTGGAAGTTGGGTCAATATCTAAAAAGAAAAGGTATGTAGAAGACATATAACATTTTGTTTCTGTCAGTCTATTGGACTAGCTACCTGCATAGCAGACTTTAGCAGATAAAGAAAACAGTTCTTTTCTATTGCATTTTAATTATCTGGGAACTAAGAACTGGCCAATATCTGCAGCCTTCAATCCTTCCACACACTTGCTCAATTTGCAAGTTTCTACTTACCTCTCTTCTTGTCCTCTGTTTCCATTTTGAAACTGCAATCTAATTTTTTCTATACATATCTCTTGGTCTAGGAGTGCCAGCATTTGCAATCACAGAATCATAAAATGATTTAGGATGGAAAAGATCTCATCATGTTCAACTGTTAACCCAACACTGCCAAACCCACCACTAAATCATGTCCTTTGGTGCCACATCTACACATCAGGAAAGAATTAAAACAACAGGTGGGACACTTGTCATCTGGTTAAGAGGAAACTAACTGCCTATTATGTGTATAGGTTCACCTTGCTCAATGAGTACAAAGGAAAATGGGGATATATTTGTTGGTTTGCTTTGCTGTTGGAGAGTTTTTTTCTGCTAAACATTAATGGTTTTAAAGGATGAGGAAAAGAAAGTACAGTATCCACCCATTTCTTAAGAATTAGAAATCAGCTGGGGCTGAGAAGAAGGTAAAGCAGAGTGAAAAATTCTACTTACATGTGTCACATATAGAAAGGACAATTTCTGGAAACTCTTCAGAATGAGATAACTAATTGCATGACTGCTTTTTACTGTACTGGACAAATCTGGTGAACTAAGTTAGTTTAATGTTATAACTGGTCCCTCCCAAGCCTACGTATCTTGTTTGTGTTTCTAAATGTGTTTCTAATGTGTTTCTAAAAATATTTAGGCCAAATCAAATGGCCATTTCAGTTTCATTAAAAGTTATTCTTCAAGAATAAATTATTCTTCAAGATTTATATTTATTTCAGGTGAAATATAATTCCTTGTTTCACTGAAGAAAGCTTAGTTTGAAAATACCATCACAACAGTATTACTACTGGTCTGGGGTGTGCAAGTAATGGCTGAGGAAAAATAATCAACCAGGTGATGTGTTGCCCTGAACATTTTCTGTGTGTTGAAGTTGTTTCACGGCTACATTTATGGTAGGATAGCATACAGGAAAAACTCACAAGACAATACTATAATACTAATACTAACACTAATGCTAATACTAAAAATATTTTTTTATTTTATGTCAAACAAACTGAACATGTATGTCTCTTATCTTAAAAAAAGAAGAACCAGAAAGACTAGATATGACTCAAACCAAAAACTTAGCTCAATAACCAGTCATTATTTTTTGTTGTATTTCTTAGAAAATGAGCCTGTATGATTATCTTCTTGTTTTGTACATCTGGGAAACAATTGTCCCACCCCTTACAATAACTTTCAAACCAACTTACCAATTTCAGTCAAATGCAGCTCATATATTAGGGCCTCAAAGGTTAAATTCTTCCAAATTTTATGAAAAGAGACAGTCAGATAAAACAAATATAAACAATCTACAAAATTTAATGTCACCACTAAAGGGAAAATTGCACTTTGAGCTGAATTTGGTTTTTAACACCACAAAATCTATTTCACATAGAAATGGAGTATAAATGCATTATTGTTAACAAAAACTAAAGTTTATTTCGAAAGTCATTTTATATATTATTTTGCATATTGTCATCAATATGAGATCTGTGATAGTTTGCACCAAATTCAAGTTTTCATCCTGCATAATTTCTATAGTGATTATTATAATTATGTTGCATTTTTGCAAGGAGGCATATTTTCATCTCCTAGACAAACGAGTAATATTCATTTTCCTAATTACAAATACCAGGATATGAAACAGAGAATTAAGACATGATGTAGGTAACAGGAGCTCTGTCTTCATTTCCTTTGATGAATAAATAATTGGTTATTTGATTAATAAATAATAATATTTTGTTACCATTTTTCTCAAACACTTCATAAAAAAAAAGACTTCCTGACATTGTTTATTGGATATTATCTAACAACACTCTTTTGGGTTCAGAAAATATTTTTACCTGAATTTCTCAGCTGAAGAAAGTGGGGCATATGCAGTTTTAGAAATACATCTTACCACCCTGGAAAGTCATAGATTCTGCACTGCAAGTTCCTATGCTTTTTCAGACACTGTGAACAAAAGAGAGTGAAAGGAGAGAAGCTTAAAATGTGAAGGTGTGAGGTTTTTACAAAATGCATTTGCCTAGCCAGAGATTAAACAATTGCTCCATTTTGTGATTGCAGTTGAATCATGGCAGTGCTTCTACTGACACAAATTTTTCTTCCAAAGAATATTTGCATGCTTTATGCTTTTTTGGCCTGGGTATCCTTTTCACAGTAACTGAGACTTAGAGGGGAAGGTGCAGAGGAACAATGCACCCCAGATTATTCCCTCTGAGGTCCTACAAGCAACAGTGAGTAAGGAACAGTAGTAAAGGTCCACCAATGAAGATGTCTGATCATGTATCCACTCCTGGGACAGAGGAACAGGGCAAACAACAGTTTTCAGAATTTCTGCATTAAGCTGCATGTCGAATCTCAGATACCTTGTGGCATTCGTGTCCAAACCAAACATTATTTGCAATTTCCTTGTCACAAACCTCTGTCTTCTGCAAGAGGAGATATTTTGCATCTCACTGTGCAGCTAATTGAAATAGAGAAAAATAAACAAGAATCTCATGTTCGGAAAGATTTAGTCATGTCTGATAATGAACAGCACAAAAACCTTAGCTTTCAAATAACCCAGCATCTATACTGATGTTTTTATTCATCTTCCAAACATACTGGCTTATCATAAGTAAAATAAAACAAAAAACCCTCCACAAGCATTTTTATTAGACACAAATTCTCCTTGGATTGATACTTGTAAATTGGTTTATTAATGAAATTATTTTGATAACATGTCTTTTTGTAAGAAATGTTGTTTTGGGAATTTTAGGAAAGGGCCTCTAATTAAAGACAAACACAGCAGCTCCTATTTGTGGAAAGAAGCATTCTGAGTGTATTCTATTAAACTAGTACCATAAAAAAAGCACACTTTTCATGTTGTACTGCTACTAAACATTTCGAGTACTTCTCACATTGTGATACCTCCTGTTCAAAAGATCTTTCATAAACAGGAGTCTGACAATGTCTTTCTCAAAAAGATAATTTTAGCGTACTACAAATTGTTTTATCAAAGCTCATTAAAAAGCTTTTCTGAATATATTGTTTGCATTCTTCAACCTTGCTGTGACCCCCAGCACCCTTGTCCTACAATCCAGTTGTTGAATAAACTAGAAATTTGCCTACAGACTTAAATAAAATGAAGCCAACATCTGTAGCAAAACCACCTTTGTTTTAAATTAAATTTACTGTAAAAATTGGCACAAAAGGCAATAGTTCATCTTGCTATTAGGGAAAGAAAAATAATAAACTGTAAAATTATTAGCAGGTTTCTGATATTATATGCGCACTTGAAGCTGCTGCAATACCCAGCCTAATTTTAAGTAAACTGTTTCAACTATTTCAGCCATTCAACTGAAATCAACCTCACAGCAACACTGGAGTTTTGTGAAGGCTAATTTATTGTGCTTTGCTTTTGCTGCATACAGTGTAGACATACTTTTACTTTTCTGAAGTTTTGTGTACAAGATTAAAAAGAATATTGTATGCATGTGTATTTATATATGCTACTGTGTATGAATGCTGGAAAACAATGCCCAGAATTAGAATTCTGCATGAGAAAACTTGCATAAAAGGTGCATTTCCATAAAGGTAAATGTTCTGCTGAAGTATTTTTTTGGTTTATGTTAAAATTGTATGAGCTGTAACAAGAAAATTTAGTGTATGAGGAAAAACAAGAAATCTACAAAAACAGAAATGTGTGTACATGGGGTATATTGTTGCTGCTCCTATTTGCATTCTGTGCAATGTAAAGGTCACTTTAGAATGGTGATGCCACACAATACTATTCTTTAAAGATTAAATATATTCAGGCTTATATCCTAACTTGATATATTTAGAGATTTCTGAACACTGGATTGTTTGAATAGCACATGTTAGACTTGGATTTTAGAATCGCTATGGGCAATAACTAGCTGGGAGCAATGTAACTTTGTGTGTAATGTATAGAAAAACCTGCTGAATTTTGCCATTATTTGGGCTAAAAAAACTGTCTTGATTTTTTAGCTTTTTCATAGCAGATATTCGAAATGGGCTGCCTATACAAGACTCAGTGGCAATATTGATTAATTTCTTATTACCATTGAATATAATTGATATTGTAGAGGAGCTATAGATGATAGCTCTAGAGAATATATTTCTAGGTTTTGGGGTTTGGAGTTTTTTTTAAAAACTTGACTGATATACAGTAAAAGCTGTGTTGCAAATAGACCAGAATTTAAGGAGTTAAAGGGACAGGAAGAACACATACCATGCTGCTATGTTATTTGAATACCTTGGCAATCAGAGAAAAAAAATAGGAGAATACAGTGCATCATTCTCAGTGATGCCAACTGCTCACTTGGAGGACTGAAGGTTAGTGCACCTGGGACTGAAAAAACTGGACCTACCGAAATCAATAAAAAATTTACCAGGAAAACTGGCTCAAGCAAATAAGATTATGCTAAGTTCTTTTGATGGAAACACATGCTTTCCTAGTAGTTGGTAGCACTTTGTAACACTATTTAAATAGAACAAATATATTTTATAACTGCTGAAAGGGATAATGCATCCTTTCCCTTCTTCAGCCCCTTTCTTTCCTTTTCAAATGTGCCTATCAAAATTTTAGAGATCTGAGACCCAGCCAGACATGGCTTTTGGAGCCAGAAACCATGGCATGAAACTTAGGCACTAGAAGGTAAAAATAGGAAAAGAGATCATTATCATGTGATTATAGAGCAAAAGCTCACGTTGCCACCAGACAAATTATGCCCATGTATTTTCCATTTTCCTCCTGAGTTTATCACAGTAGCCAAAATACAAGTGGAAAAGTAAATCTAACTATTATGAACAGGCCTTGTTTTTGGCACTTTGCTTATCCCCCCATCATTCCCCTATTTTTTTATTATTATTCATTTTTCTATTTAGATTAGATGCTCTGACAGAAGCAGTTTTTCCTCTAGGTTTACACAATGTCTGGTAAAATTTGGGGAAGAGGAGAGGAAATTTTTGATGGGATTTTTTAGAGCAAAAATGTTAACAAAGTTGATATGTCTTCCAAATGAGCCATCCCTTTCTTCCGTCTACTGCTCCTAACCATCCTTGCTTCCAAATACAAAGCAAAGCTCATTTATGTTTTACTGTTACGTCTCTACTTGCTACTACTCGAATTAATAGTGATATAATACTGCAATATAGGTTACTCTGCAGCTGTGATATTCTGAAAGAAAAGTGAAGAAAAGAAGTAAAGTTGTGGATGTTGCCTAAAAAAAAAACAAACAAAATAGAAGATTGAATCCTTTGGTTTCTTTTACTGCAGCTAAACAGAGTTCTTTTGGATCCAAAATTGCCAGTTTCTGTGTCAACTGCAACATCTTCTCAGACTGAAGAATAATTTTTTTTGGAACACTTTAGAAATCTTTAAACCCCTTTTCTGAGACCTTTTAAATGCTGGTAATTTCCCTGAATGATCGATATCCTTCTTCACTGCCCCAACTCTGAGCAAAATACCTTTCTTTTTTAGAACAGTAATCTTCATTTTCCTAGGGAAAATATGTTCCTTCAAAACTGAGTTATAAGTTGGAGCCACAGCCTTGTAAACTTCAGCTCAAAAGAATGCTTTGTATCCCAATACAGGCACAAGCAGGGTCTATGACAACAAATTCTCTAAAGGTCATTTATGGTCAGAAATGTTATTATGAAATTATGGAGATTTTATTACGTAATTATGGCGATTTTATTATGTAATTATCGCACCCTCTCATCTCTTTTTAGCAGTTATCAACTACGGTTGAAGAAATGCTCACTATTTCATATTTATGCATATCCTATTGATCATTTCTTTCTTATTTAATGTTATTTATCAGCTGGACTTAGAAAAAAAGATGACTTAAATTGCAAAATTCCACTGAAGAATTTGCTAAGTCAGAAGAGACACAGCCCAGAGCTTGCACATTTACATGTTTGCTTTGGCTTGTAAGCCTTAGTTTGAAACACTTCCTTTTTCTTCCTGACAGAGAAACTTGATATGACATTCACTGTAACACGATTAACTCTGGTGACATTTTCACAAAGTCACTTTTGGACTATATATGTACTTTGTTTAAAAAAAAAAGTAAGAACTACAAGCAGGGGGATGGTTATCATACAGTATCTTGAACAAATTTAAAGCATAGAAAATAGAAAATTTTGGGGAAAAAATCCATAACCAAGAGAGAAAACTTGTATTAGAGATTCTGATCTATGTCTGTGTATAAATACAGAAGTTACAGAGATGAAAAAATTGCTACACATTTTCTTGCTTTATTTTTTACAGTTTTGAATTCTCTAGTTAATAATAATATTGGATTTTCTTTCTCTCTTCTCCCTGCCTGCACTCCCTCCTCCCTTTCATCCCCTTCAACTATATTCAGGCTGCCTGATCAAAACAAATTACAGGACAGCCTTATAAATTAGTTACAGTAGACTAATGTCTAATGGTGACATGTCTGTTTTGCCATGGTGATGCTCATCCTCCAGAGGTAATGTCACCTATGTTGTCAGACAAGCAACAGCATTTTCATAAATAATCCATGTGATGCTAATGCAGGATGATTTGTGATGCCTTATAAAAAGTTTGGTTGGGTTTGATTGAGTTTCCCTCAAGATACTGTATGCTTAACATTATGACCTGATCTGACTTGGTTGGTTCTAATTTCTGAAAAAGCTACTCTGAAATCCTGGTGTAAAACATAAAGCCTCTATGTTACCCAGGCACAGCTACTTTGGTAATACACAGAAGACTGTAATATTTAGCATGTATCTCTGATTATATGAAAAATTCACAAGTGCATTAAAATACCTATAGAGTTAAAAAATCTGGCTGACATTTTTCAAGCATGAATTTATTGGGTAAGGAGAGAAAACAAAGGAAGTTGAATGTCTTCCCCATGATTACCGTGGCCTCATAGAGTTTGCATGCTTCAGTTCACATGACACTGACCTGTCATTCAACTGCACAGCCCTCTCACACCCCTCTTGCCCTACCTGATTATGGCTGATCTGGACCAAATCTCACCTTTCAAAAATGCAAAGTCCATGCTGGCATTAAACAGCAGCTAAAAGTACAGAGGGAAAACACTTTGTGATTAAAATAATGAGGTTATACACCTTATTTGTAGAATATCGCCTCCTTTTCAACCAGTAAGGGCAAAAAGACAAACACATAGTTGAAATATAAATGAGTCTCCGTTTTACAAATATGAGCCAGATGTTCATTTTCATAATGGGAAAATCTCAGCATGGTCCCTTATTGATATATTGAGGTAGAAACTACCATCACATGTCTCAGCACAAGTAGTTTTTATTTTACTGGTTGATTGGCTACTTCTGGTTAAGTGCATCCTGGGCTCTTCATAAATGCTGTGGTTACTTCTACATTTTTTCAATAGGATATGGTTTGCCAATGTCTTGACATATTTCCCCGGAAATTACGATGGCTTCACTGTTGTCACACAAAGTAGCCCAGTCCTGTGAAATAATGTGGTTCTTACTTTGAAAAGAGTTTTAACTATCTTCAGCACTTTTCAAGATATGATGGATATATGATACAGTTGAATATTTAGCACTGATGCAAAGGAATTAACTAGATCCTTAAAAGTCACATCATACTTTCTTAAAAGACAGACTGTATGTGTACATGGACATGAGAAGGTTCAGACAGCAACTGAGAGGAAAAAAAAATGTGGAGGAAGAGAGAGGACAGAGAACAAAGTTCTTGGCTTAGGAGGAAGAATTTAGCACAGACTATCTTTACAAAAAAATGAAAACAAGGAATGCCTTCTTAAATTTCTTATATTCTCTTTGTTTTCTGCAATGTGGCTTAGGATACAAACATTCTAATACTCATCTATAGAAATCAAAGGGTTTATTGAAAAAATGTGAGAGCTCCAGCAAATATTGCATCCCCCTCACACTCTGATCAAAGCAACAATATAATGCCAAAATAAGACAACAATTCAACAGTGAGATTAAGTCGTAGAATGACATCCAAGGATGCAAGGTTCATCTCAATTCTAGTAAGAATAGAAAGGGAGTTTTAATATTGTTGCAATTTGATCTCTTGGACATGCAGCTTTCTGAGTTGGTGACATATCCATGTCATGGTGTTTCATTTGTGTAATTGCAATTCTTCCCCTTAAACCCTTATATTCCACAGCAACCTCACAGTTGTAGCGTTTGACTGTACACGTGGAGAAATGGAGTCTCTTCAGTAAAGTGTTGACGAAGCTTGTTCTCTGGAAAAGTCAATGCTTATTAGAGCTCACAGTTTTTCTCCCAGATGTTTCCCTCAAAAGCTTTGTGGAAACAAATGAAGCCATCTTGGTAAATAAAGAGTACTCCAGTTTTCAAAATCTTACTCTATCATGCCTTCCCTCTGACATTGTTGACGTTCTACAAGAACATTAAATGTCATAAATGAATTCACAACTCAATTCCTGCAAACCTCTGTTCTTCCCCAGTCCTGAAGTGTCGCGTCACTAGACAAGATCCACCTCAAAGTCAAGATTATTAGACTACTTTACTTCTGGTGAGTTAACCTGAAGGATGAATGTGGATCCGTGAAGCAACCTGTGCCTCCAGTCATCACTGCATATCTTGGAATTTTAGTCAGGAGTTTAGTTTACAGCCATAGTGAGCAAGGAATACAAGTTGCTCAAGCTGGGCTCCCACACGACAAGCATCTTCTCTTTCACAGCAGTGCAGAGGAGTTTCTCCGAAGCAACTTTCCTTGGCTTAAGTAACATCTTATCCTGCCCCAACTTATGCATACAAAGCCATTTACTCTTCCCAAAGGACACACTGACACATCAGGAAAATAGCTGGAAAAGTTTTTTTTAGTCCTCTCGGGACAACCAGTCACACAGGGTCTGAGTCTTTTACTTACTGGGCTGATTTACAGCTGTAGACCCCTGCTCTTTCAAGGGATTTTGAGACATCTTTAGAGGGGTCTGTGATTGATTTTTCATTAACTGGGCTTTCACAATAATGACTTTTCTCTTGAACTCATCATTTGGTACAGCCTGTAAACAGCTTTTCCAAGCATCATTTCCAGCTGCATATTTGTGGTTAAAGACATTTCAGCAAGCACACTGCCATAGTCCTTTATTCATAAGAGTTTTATTAATATGAAGACTTTCTGAAACCAAAATTCTAGTTTTAATTGCTTGAAGAGAAACTTTATGCACTAATTAAAGGCATCTTTAACACCAGATGTCCCCTCCTTGTTCCAATAGGGATATTTAACTATAATAAAAAAAAAAACAATAGTCCCATAAATGTCCCATCCTATGATGCTTCCAGGTATCCACCTTTAGGACAGCAACCATGACAATGTCAAGCAAGCTAAAAAGATCACTTCCCACATACAATGTCAGTGTCCTGAGTCATTCCTCCACCCTGAATTATGCTCGAGTTCTTCCTGGCAGTTATATAGTGCTTTGAGCAAGGGGCTCAAAGATGAAAGCAAGCAATCACTATTTCTAATAAAATATGTATATCAAGATATGTATAAATAAATAATAAAATAAAATATAAAATAAGAAAAAAAATGTATATCAGCTTCTGTATCTGGGCAACATAAGCAACAGAGCTCCACAAAGCAGCCATTAAGCCAAAGGGCACTGTTAACTGCTGTTTCCTAGTCAACAATCATTGGCAATGGATTTTCTCTGTTCTCCCGATTTTAATTTTTTGAAAGAAAAGTCAGGTGTTAACCATGGTCTCAAAAAAGGTGTTCTCCTGGCCCGCATTAGCACCTGTTAATGAGATGCATATTCATATATCCCAGTATCAGATTTACTTTGCCAATTTCATCAGGGCTCTGTTTTTCCGTGACATAACTTGAATATGTACCAAATGAACAGTAAAACAGTTCTAATTTTTTCTTCTTCTTTTTTTTTCAATTAGATTCAAAAGAGTCTCTTGTGCCAATTAATACTGTACACTAGAAAGAATCAAAATTGTATCTTTCTGCATGCCACTCATATGGCATATATGCAGACTGTTGCAGATCTTTTCTTCTATACTTGGATACACTTTGGATGGGATGCTGTTTTCTAAGAGGTGGGTTTTTTTTCAGACTTTCTCAGACTGAATTGAACAAAAGGCCCAAGGCACTTAAATTATCCATGTCTTTAGAAGAAACACAGTATGGAATTAAGGTACAGTTTACTCAAGAAGAGAATACCAGCTCTGTTTCACAGGAAAATCTGCTTCAGTAAATTTTATTTCAGATGCCAAGGTTCGTTCTGTGTGCAATATGGCAGCTGGTCTGCAGGAAGGGATGGAAAGTAGAGGTGATCCAGCAAAGCAAATTTTTGTTTCAAAACTGTTTGGTTTTGGGAGGGATATAGAGAGTGTCAGATCAGTTCTTTAGCAGATCCGTGCTTCAGAAAAAAAAATTAGCTAACATTTCTGAGCATCCCCGTTCACATTCCACTATCAGAGACCATTCATTCCAAAAATGTATTGATGTTTTAGGTGTGCAGACAGACGATGGAATGTTTTCTGACTTCGGAAGCGCAACACCTGTACACCAGAAAGCCCAGATTTTCTTTACACTGTTCTGAGTGGCCCTAGAAATTGTTACATTGTTTCTTTAATCATCTCCTTACATTTTTCTTTCAAAGTCTGTAAGATGATTTCAGTGAGACAAGTTCAATGATCAAACACCTCTCGATATGGATGTGGAATCTCCAGAATTACGTTAAGTGTGAAGGCAAATAAGATCCTATACTATACTACAAAACAAAAGGTTGACAATAAAAGCCAAAATAAAAAAATCCCAATATTTGTTAAACCATATATTTTCCAGAATATAAACATGCTTTCACATCAATATCCACAAAAAAAATCTTTTTTATATTTTTAAAGCTATCAAGCTATACTACATCTTTTGTAAGAAATCAGAACTGAAGATACATCCTATACTTATTATTTACTTCCTGAGTGGAATAAAGCTCACACAGATTTGAAAATAGTTCAATAAAGATAAGGAAATAAATATTAGCTTTTTTTAACTGACTTTTTAGCAAATCAAATTGCATGCCTTGTATATGGGATATGACTGGATAAAATTGCTCCAGGCTTCAGTATTATTGTCATTTGAGAAACCAAACAATGGAAACCTATTTTCAGCCAGTTGTGAGCCTGCAGTTGTTTCAATGATGTAACCATACCTTCGATATTCATGAGTGAAGATAAGTACAGAACATTCCTAATCCTTCATTGGAAAATACAATATCACAGTCTCCCTCCCTGTTTCTGTTCATCCCTGCACAAACACAGACAGCTACTCCACAACTGAAAGAAGTAGAGTCAATTGTCTTGTTATGCTCCTTTTGCATTACAGATGCATTAGAGCTCTGCTTAGGTTTCATAATTGAGTTATAGCAATCATCCACATATTAGATTCTAGGCTGAGCTTTGGCAAGACTAAATAATAGATTGAAGAATGCAATTATTGCTTACCTACAGAATTCCTTTGCTTGGGAGGTAAAGCATATCTATCAGAAAAGTTGTTGGTTTTTTTCCTCAGGCCTATTCAATAAATAAACGTTACACCAGGATTCTTACACAGAGTATCTTTGAAATGGGTTTTGTATTGATTTTTATAACTACCCTGTTAGATGACGTTATCCCTTAGTGTGTCATGTTTAGATGGGTCCGCCCGGAGCAGGTCACTGAGGTGATAACTGTCATTTGGAGGGACAGAAAAGCAATCATAGCTTTTTCATTACTTACTGTTTTCCCCTGCAAGTGTAGGATCATTTGACATATTATGGTTTCTGTGATTTAAGCTGCATTCTGAAATTAAGTGCTAGAATATCAAGCTGTGGGTTTAGAAAAATAAACTTCCTGTCAAAGGAACCACATGCCCTGTAGGTCATAAAAAAGATCCAGGAGAAGTGATAGTCCTCAGCATTTAAGAAAAACCAAAACAAACCCCAAACACACGCCCTCCAAAAATTCACTCAGAAAATAAATATGTTTTTATGAGGCAAAAGGATCCAAAATTGTTAAAGCCATTTCAGACTGCACCTCCCATGTAAATGAACAATTGAAAAGCAATTTACAAACTGATCCTCTTCATTTTCCATGCTGAAACAAAAACATTGTAGAAATACCACCAATTTTTTAATATATTTAGTATGCTCAGTAAAAAAATCAACAAAAAATTATTTTCACCGGCCTTCCAAACACTGCCACACTTCCTTCAAAAGTGACCAAGTTTCTAAGGTAAGTCTTATATCCATCCGAACTCATTCTAAACCAAACCTGTATTAATGCATAGTTGCCAACAGAAAATATAGAATGCCAGAGTTGCTAAAATATTTTTATATAGCACAAGGAATTTTTTTTGTTTTTTAACTGAGCCCTTGCATTTTTTTTAAATTAATCAAATATCAAGGTAAAAACCAGCTTGACTAATAGACTAGTCTTTTGTCTCAGTTAGATTTTTATATGTAAACTGGGTTTTCGTGTATTTTAAAGACAAGGCACAGTATCAAAGTGTCCCTTCCCCTGTTAATCTTGAACATTTACTGTGTAAAAACTGTTCATGTACTTAAGGGATCAGCCCTTAAACTGTCAGTTTTGGGGTTTTTTTTCATTTATTCAAGATCTTCATTTTTGGTAAAAATCATACTTCAATCACAAATGAGTTCATGCTTCCCTTACATGAATCTTATTTTTACATGTCTCTGTCTGTAAGTCTCTGGAAGCTCCTATAGTACAGTATAACACTACTCATCATGACATTACATGGTCATTGGACTGAATGCAAAAGTTAACCTGGAAGCAAGGTCTGGCCAACAGTATTTCAATATGCTGGAGAACCACAAAGATGATCATTGGGCTGGAGCACTTCTCCTATGAAGACAGGCTAAGGGAGTTGGAGTTGTTCAGCCAAGAAGAGAAGGTTTTGGGAGACCTCAACTGCTCCTCTGTCCATGGTGGGCAATGCAGAACCACACAATCTTTAGAGTTCCTTCCAACCCAAACCATTCTATGATACCTTGAAAATATCCTAAATAAGTGCCAGGTTACAGAACTTGCTCTCTTGTCTTCTTTCTCACTCTTTAAACCCTGTGGGTGTGCAAGGTTTTGCCATGAGTAGGAATTGTTTCAAGGCTATTATCATAGTCAGGTGATTCAGATACGCTCTAAAGGCCAGAATGTCTTGGTCCCAATAGCTTGAGGCTGAGGAATCCAGGCCACCGCACACTGTGCAGAGGTTTCAAAGATGAGGTTTTGTGCTTTACTATATTTTCAAGGAGAAAGTCTAATCTATTTCTCAAGAAGAAAGCTGAACATTCTTTTCTATGATTCCAGACTGGATAGGTTTCCCAGAGTCTGGAAAAAGACAGGCATATGCTCAAGCATGTCTGTATATGCAAGTTTTCAGTAGCTCCTTCCTTTGAAGTCAATTTGGATTTTGTGCTGAAAAGCTTAAACCAAGATTAGTAAAATAAGCCACCATTCCCTTACCCCTCCACTTTCAACAAAGTAAGCTAAGTAACAAACAAAATAGCTTTCTTGGGGTTTGGTTGGTGTTTTTTAAAAAATAGGCAAAAAAATACTATTTTTTAAAAATAGGCAAAAAAATAAACATTAATATTTACTGAAGTTATTATGGACATTGTCTTTCCAAATCATTAATCTATGTATTTATATATAAAGTATTGTTAACCTTCATTGACGTTAAAATTCTCCACAACAGGGTTGCAGTGTTGCAACTAAAATTAAAGCTTTTAACAGATGCTGGTTTACACTATATATATGATTCTTTTAAGTAATACTGCTTTTAGGTTGCTATCTCAGATCCTCGAGAAAAAAACTGATCATAAATGAGACTGTGCTCCAAAAATTCTTAGACATAAAAATAAAAGGTGATCCAAGTTTCTTTTTGTCAGATATTTGAACTATGGTTGGATATTAGCACTATTTAAAAAAACTACAATATATAAAAACAAAATAATAGATTTTGTGTGAATTGAAAAATAACCATTTGGCACATCTCAAAACCAAACACATTAAAAAAATTGATTGGTGGGATTATTTCCAGTGAATAAGTCTGGTCAGTGTTTTCAGTAATTCTATCACTCATAAGAAAAAGCTGATCAGATTTATTGATGACACAGGGATTGGTTGATTAAAGATAATGGTGAGAGTTGGCTGTTTATTCAGAGACATCCAGCATCACATGGCATCATGGGTGTATTCAAATAACATGCATTTTAATATACATTTAATACATTCAGTATTCAGCCAGAGGCATATTTTGAGAGAACTCAAAACCAGGTTTCTGATGGAGTGCTAGTCACAGTCTTATTAATTATGAAATATTATTATTTCCTATTCAGAAGACAGTCTTAAATTTTACTATTTAGGAGTCAAAAGAACCTTTGTATTTTTCTTTTTTCATATTTGCAGGAAATTATGCCACCAGAAGATATTCAAAACCAGTAGTTTTCATTTGGTGTTTTTTCACTGGTTTTCATATGCAAAATCTTTTGGTTTCTGGATGTCATAAAATTCAAATTGCAGGCACACATATTTCCCTTGGAAACAAATTAAATCATCATAACATTGATCACTGCAGTCATTCCCTGAGATTCTAGAGCAGTTTAAGAATCTAAGCTTTTTCAAATTATTCAAATAAGTCTCACTAGAAATATCCACTGTTAATTATGAGGAATTAATAAAAGTTGTACTGTGTTCTTTTCAAACATTAATATGCTTCCTCCAAAGGGGAACTAAGAGAGTATTGTGAAGCAAACTTTATTGTCCCTACAGAAAGATATAACTGTGGATTAACTGTCAAGGAAATATGACAATACTATCCTTTTTTCACTGCCATTATATTTTGAAAACACAGAATATTAAATCAGGATACTATAATTTTTTTTCTTTCTTCCTTAAATTCAAGCCACAAAAGGTAGTGAAAATTGAGTAAAATTGACATTTTCAACTTCTCAAATCTCTTTCATAATAAAAAATTAGGGATTTTTTTATTATTTCATTAAGAATACTTTCTTTTCTCCCTTACTGGGTCACAGACTTGCCAAATGACTTCACATTGTATCATCTTAAATATGCATTATTGCCTATCATGTCAACTTTCAGAGATATAATCCCAAAAATGTATTCAGGTTGTTTAAAATCCACGCATATAATTCTGATAGAGAAACACTACAAGAATCTATTGTAAAAAAAATCCATTCAGCCACAATATATTTATAACTTGTCACAGACTATTAATATGCATCATCCCAACAAAGACTCTCTTTGTTCCAAACCGAAAGTGGAAGAACTGAGTGAAGCTGGGAGTATTCTTGATCCACAGGCTTCTGCTGCTCATTCTTAAGCCAGCATGGCTTCTTTTTCATGGATATACTTATTTACTTTGTCTTCTTTCAGGAATGTAAAAGGAGTTTAAAGTAGCTTTAGCTGGGCTGCAAGATTGGGTTAATAAGATTAAAGCAAATCTTTTCAATTCTTCAGTCATCTTGCCTTGGGTTTGAGTATGTGGTCTGAGGAAGCCTTTGAGCTTCAACTGAAACAATTTTCACATTTCTCAAGATGCAAACTTCTTAATTAACCCCAATCTTCATCGATAGAAGCCAACTTCTAGAGAGCCATTTTAAATTCATCATAAAATTGTTGCAGCTTCTTGGCAGATGTGTTCTGCCTTTGTGACACAACTGACCAGATGACCCCAGTAAGTCCAGCTGTTTTCAAGGAATGGGTCAGATAGTGAGGAAACATCAGCACAGTGTACTAACATGTGATTTCTAGGTGTTCCATATGCTGAGGTGGCACTACACTTCTGGGTACTTGGATCATAGGTTAGGTCACTCATTTCCCCTTCCTCACATCCACACAGTGTCCGGTTTACGACCTAGTTTACCCTAGTGTTAAGCATGTCACATTCTTTTCCCACTCCTTGTCAGAAAACACTCCAATTTCTTAACAAAAGTAATATAAACAAACATTTTTGAAGAAAAGTTAAATATTTCACAGAAATTAAATAGCTTTACATCCTGTTTGCCCAATATTATCCATCAGAAAAACATATCAAAAATCAGAGAAAAAAAAAGAATATTATAGGGTCATTATTATTTTTCTAAAAATTTTCTCTCACTACAATACAGTGACATAAATTTTCTGTGAGATCTTCTATTAAAACAGCATTTATTTTACTCTTTCTAACCTAGACAAGAATTTCCACATAAGAATTTGGTTGAATACATCATTTTTTGTAATAAGAATGTTACATTTTAGAAAAAGATAAAGAAAGTATTTTCCATAAGTAAACAAGATTCAGTACACTTGACAGAATAGGATGAAATAAAATTGGTGGAAATTCAAGAGCAGTGATTCCAAACATTAATTTACACGTCTATATTTAGCTTATGTTAGTTTTGTCAGTATTTGTGATCCATAATACTGATTTCTAAAAAGCATAACTGTCTGCCAGTACAGGATACCAAATTTTTTAAATGGTTCCAGTGAAGAGATGTATCTGGAGAACTCCAGATCATCATATATGGCACTAAACATGAGCAAACCTGTAGAAACAGTTAATAAAGTATAGAAAAAATGGGTTCAAGAAAATATGTGATTCAGTGGGGAAGAAATAACCCAGAACTCATAGAGAAGCAACGTGCTTACAGTTTATTAATGATCTCTGTAGGACTGAAGATGAGGGTGATCTGGTTGAAGTACTATATTTTGATTTTTACAAAGTTATCTGCCACATCTCTTGTGGTAGGCTCTAAAAGAAATTAAAATTTTAAGGTGCGACACAAATATCTATTTGTGTATTATGGAACAAAAGAGGGATAAATTGTGATTCTGGAGAGGTAGGTCAATAATGCAGACTGCTAGGAATCTGCATTAGTAACTGCAGTGTCCCAAATAGGCTGTCATTACTAAGTTGTTCAAGGGTCTCAAGCTGGATGTCTAGGTACGTGAAAATGCCTAGGACAAATGTTAACCACTATTTAGGAGAAAATAAAGTGTTATTTCAGGTGACATTCTGGTGCCACAGAAGGCAAAGCAGCACTTGGAGACGGAGTGAGGAGGATCTGTGGCACAGTTTCTCTGCAAAGAACAGTTAAAGAGATAATAGATACCATATGGAAGGAAGGTAACAGTCTATAAATAGATTTATTGGAAAGTGATATAAAATCAGAGGTGGCCTGGGTGAATCAAAATACTGCGTTTAAAGGAGTGATACTGTACCACTTAGTGAACACAAAAAGCAGAAGCAGAAATTCCTGGATGTGTTCACAAAAAAAAAAAATCAAAAAAGGCACTGTCCTTGACTCACCAAGTCCACATGCTGCTCATAACTAGGAGGGTGCACAGAGGGAATTATCACTGCTTCCCTAGGCATCTGCTGCTAGTCACAAATGAAGAAAGGAAACCAGGATAAGATGAACTCTTTCATCTGCTCCATCATGGCAGCACTAATGTTTTTATTCAGGAGCCCCTGGCATTAGAGAGGCAAAACAATGTCAATTAGCTGATTAGCATTATCTTGCAACAGAGAAAAGCAGATGCTCTTAAACTAAATTGCTTTATTTGGAATGCATACAGGACTGCAGCAGAAGTTCCCACAGAGATCTTGCAGGCTGGCCAACTGCAGTCCTCCTCAGCACAGCTCCATGTCCATCTTGGGGGGAGTGAGGCGGGAGGGAAGGTTACTGCAAACCTTTTTGATGTACCCATCCAAGCTCACTCCAGGAGCATCTATTTTAGAAGCAAACCAACCATACAATCCTGGTATTACTTGTTTTTTCTTTTAAGTTGCTGACACTAAGCCCACAAAGTTTTTGAGCTAAAGGCTGTCTGAAAATTTATACATGTGAAACAGACAAATGTCAGTGTCCACCTCTATTACTTTACCAAGTTTGGGTTATGTCCTTCATTTATGGTCCTTGTCATTACAAAAATGCTTTGATCCTACAGAAAGAGCCTCTGTTAGAATCAGAGTTGATACAGATCTCTTTATCAGTTGACGAGAACTAAAAGGAGACAGAAAGAATCCAATGACTTTAAAAAACTTTTTAATATCATTTGGATCTCCAGGGATAGTGCTCTGAAATCATAAGGTTTCACCCACTGCAAGGCATCATCAGAGATCAAAAGCAAAGTCTTTGGAGTGGTTAGTACTCTAAAACTTTTGGATTTCTCTTGAGTGCAATTTAGGTCTGAATTTCTTTGATTTAAGGATAGCTACGTTATCACTGTTATGTTTTATTACCATTAAATGGCACATCCACTTTCAGCTGTAATTAAAGTTTTTCTTGTGTGGTAATATAGGGTCTGGTTATAGGACTTTAGCTAAGAGCCAGTGTCTGTAATTCACAGAGCACTTTTAGATTTGCAAATAGGGTCTCTTAATTCAGTTTAAAGAATAATAATAGAAGACAATGGAATTAAATTATTAACATTATATGTACACTCAATTTTATTTCATCTGACTTTTCATCATGAGGACTTTTCTTGACATATAAATGTGAAGGTCTAAAAAAGAGGGAGTTTTTGGTTTTGGCTTGTTTTTTTTTTTTTTGGTTGTTGTGAGGGAATGAGATTATTAAAAGGCAATTTGTCACCTGGATAAAAAACTTCAGCCAGGAACTGAGTGGTACTACAGGCAAAAGCAGTTAGTTCTCACAAGGATTGTGCAAAATAGAGGACACTAATCATCTGCATCTTGTTGCATTTAGGCATAATCAACTGAAAAAGGAAGTGAGGCCTATTTTGTGGAGGTTATACAAACCACATATTTTAGTGAAAATTACGTTTTAAAACTGGACACAATGGCTACTGAAGCTTTTTATCTATGCCCAGTTTTGCAATAGTCTCCACAAATCCACACCACAGATCATGAACCACAAAATCAACACACAGAAAAATACCTGTGTCCCAGAGACATTGCAACCTCATAGCCAGATCCAAAGAGAATTAAAGATGAAGAAATGGACTATAGGTAAACCTATCAGCCTACATCCAAAGCAGTAATCCTGAAACATGTGACTGTTCATGAACATCTCCACAGAAGAGAACAATTTCCAGTTTATTACTCTGTTAGTTCTGTTCTTCTCTATAAGTGAAAACTATACTATGCTTTGGTATTCAAAAGAACACAGTGCTATACATAAAATATACAATTTGGAATGTTTTGTCCAGAAATAACTCTGAAATCTGTTAAGGTAAAATAGTTCTGGTAAATTAATATATTTGAGGTGTCAGATATAATTTGTGATTTCTTTACAAGCCAAAATGGGGAAAGAATTGATAACAATTATTTGTTGCAAATAATCCAACTCTTACACCAACCAATATTGGGTTATTATAGTTTAGGATAAGCTGTTGCCTTCTCAATAATAAATTTGTACTGATTACATATTCTATCTTATTCATTAAGATTTCTGGCATTCACTCCACTGAGACTGACTTTCTCTAAATTGACAAAAATATGAGCTACTGTGTTGCTATAAAACTTATAGCTATATACCTGCCTGTGTTTATTTCTATCTTTAGCAAATATTTTAATTTATTATCCACTTTTATGCATGACACATTAATTATATATTAATTTTATTCTAATCAGTGCATTCACCTTATTTCAGTGTTCCTATATTTCAGTTTCTTTTCATCATGCATTTGACTTGAAAAAACACTGCATTTTTTCCTCGCCTTAAATGGTATCACGGAAATGACACAAAATGACCAAAATAATTTCTTCATTACATCTAGGTAACTGGTTGCAGAGTCCTTCTACTGTCTTCCCAAAGGAGAGCCACCATTCCAGAAGGCCAGGTATGCTGGAGATGACATTCAGTAGTGTCTCTAGGGGAGAGGATCAGTACTCTCTTTAGGAGACAGTTACCAGCCTCTATGTTCAGAATCACTGCCCATGTTCTCCAGCTGTCTGCTCACTTGTTTTTCAGATTAAATTTAACTCACTTAGATGGCTTTATCTTTTCCCAAAAAAATAACTTCCTAAGACATTCAGGGTACCAGAAATGCCAAGATATTTATGCAAATGTGAATAGTTTTAAGTATCACCTAGTTCAGTAAAACAGAGCACAAAAGAGAGGCCAGCAAAATTTCTCACAGCATGCACATCCTTAGCTGTTGTGGTGATGTGCCACAGAGCATGTGGCACACTGAGGAGCCAGTGTTCCCCTCACTCCTGCCAGTGGTGGAGAAGGATCTGAGGACTTTATCAACTCTATGAGTCAACAATTGGTCCTATGAGTCAACCATGGGTTCATGGTTGTAGAAGAAAAGAAAATGTTTGGGAGAGAACTCATCAAATTGTGCAAATGCCTGAGGGAAGGATGCATATAAGACAGAGCCAGGCTCTTTTCAATAGTACCAAGTAGAAGACCAGAAGCAATGGATTCATACCAAAACACAGGAAGTGCCATCTGATAATGAGGAAGAACTTTTTTACCGTGAGGGTAAGCAACTACAGACACTATTTTGTAATTACATTTTCCAATTTCGAGTGCTTTGTAATTTGAGGGCACTGATGTATTTACAAAGCATCTCTTGGATAAAAGACATTTTCCTTGTGTTTTTTTTTTACTGTAATGAAGTACTGATTTAGAACGCTCAGAAGAGTTCACGGAGTCATACATTTCACCTGCTTAGAAATATGTAGAAAAGTTTCTAGGACATTATCTATCTAAAATTGGGGCCAACACAATAAGCTTCCCATAGCTGTTTTTCAGTTCTGCTAGGAAGACTAAAAAGCTGCTGTCACACTCCATTTTATTTGATGTAGGATGCCAGTTTCTAGAAATATGCTGATTTTTACAACTAAATTAGATTACAACCATATTTAATGAAAAAGCAGGTCTCTACTGATGTTTCTAAAGATTTTCTATTGCATAAAGAATCAGCAGTGACTCACATTGCTATCTGTAACAGAGTTTATGAACTGTAAGACACAAATAAGTTAATCATATCTCTGTTGCCTCAATAATATGAATTAATCAAGTGATGAATGGATTGTGGAAATGAATTTATTCTACTGAAATCACATTATATGTTTGTACAGAAAAGACTGAAAATCTACTTTTGAAGCCAAAAAGAAATTAAAATTTTAATAAAATTTGCACTGTAGCTTCATAGAATTGTTGGGCTTGGAAGAGACTTTAAGGCCATCTGATTCCAATTCCCCTGCCATGGACAGGTATACCTTCCACTACAGCAGGTTGCTCAAAGGCCCATCCAACCTGGCCTTGAACACTTCCAGGGATGAGACATCCACAACTTCTCTGGGCAAATGTTCCAGTGCCTCTTTACCCTCTGAATAAAGAATTTCTTACTACTATCCATTCTAAACCTGCCATTACTCCTTGTCCTATCACCCCATGCCCTTGTAAAAGCTCCCTCTCTAGAGTTCTTTTAGGCTCTCAGCCTGCATTCGTAGGAGAGGTGCTCCAGCTCTGATCATCTTCCTGGCCCTCCTCTGCTCTTGCTCCCACAGGTACCTGTCCTGGAGCACCAGAACTTAATGCAGTGCTCCAGGTGGGGTCTCATGAGAGCAGAGAAGAGGGGGAGAGTCACCTCCCTTGCCCTGCTGGCCGTGCTGTTTTTAGTGCAGCTCAGGTTATGGTCAGCTTTCTGGGCTACAAGCACACACTGCCAGGTCATATTGAACACCAACATCCCCAAGTCCTTCTCCCCATGGCAGTTCTCAATCCATTCCCCACCCAGCCTGTATCTGTGCTTAGGATTGGCCCAGCCCAGGTGCAGGACCTTGCCCTTGGCCTCATTGAACTTCATGAGGTTTGAATCCACCTTTCAAGTCTGTCAAGATCCCTCTGGGTGGCATCCGTTCCTTCCACTGTCAACTACACCACACAGCTTGGGGACATGGACAAAATTGCTGAGGATGCACTGAAGACCACTGTCCACATCACTGACAGAGATGTTAAACCCTACTGCTCCCCATACTGACCCCTGAGGAAAGCCACTTGTCACGGGTCTTCACTTGGACACGAAGCCATTGCCTCGCAAAACTGCAAGTGTGACCATGCAGAAAATTCTTTATTCTCCAAGTGGTTTATCCATCAAATCCACATCTCGAATTTAGATAAAGGGTTGTGTGGGACACTGTCTAATGCTTTGCTCAAGTCCAGGTTGATGACATCGTCAGTCTTCCCTTAATTCCCAACATCATAAGCACATCATAGAAGGCCACCAGATTTGCCTGAGTGTATTCTCCCAAGCAAACACATCTGTTATTCCCTGTGTAACTCCACCAAGATTCTCCTTCAGAAGCAAGACACTAGGATGTCAGTGAGAAAAGACCCCCTCCATTAATGTCTCCAACCTGGTCAGTCCAAAGGTCACAGGGTGTGCAGTTCATGGAGTAGTTATCAGCCTCACAATACCAGTGCAGGTACAAAGACCCAACCCTTAACAACCAAAGTTGGTGACCAAATGGGGAAAAGGGGAGGATTCATCTACAAAAACTGCAACCGTTTCACCCTGGACACTTTATGAAGTGGTTTAACATAAAGTGAAACCCCAAGAATGCATCTCTGTACCTTGGTGCCCAGGGATATGCTTTCAGCAGGATATCTTTACTCAGAAATTGTGCTGCAGTGACACAGGAGATTGAATCTGAATGCTGTTAATTAATACTACTTTTTACATACTTGTTTTATTTGTATCAGACAATATGGCTTCCATTACAGTTTAGCTCAAGATTATTTCTAAAATATTTTATTTCTCTAAAAAGAAAAGTTTCACATATGAACAAGCAAGCTGATGTGAGATGTACAGCTTTAAACCAGATGAGAATGTGGCCCATAAGGAGTGTCCAAAACTAAAAGTGCCTCTTCTGATGCACCATTTTTCATAGCTGTCCACAATACTTTATTTTCTACATGGTTTTTGTCATTATATATAAGCACAGGCACAGATGGACACAAACTGTGTGGATGAATTTCTGATGTGAAATGTTTTTACTTTTGGTCCAAAGCTCCGCTAGACCCAGTTGATTCTGAAACAAATGCTTTCAGGAACTGTATTGTAATAACTTGAAGAATATTTCTTCTGTTTCTACTAATAAAGGAAAGGATTCAAGCCACATCTGTAGCGCTGAATTTCGGGACAAGGTGTGCTTGTTCTACCAAGAATATGCCAATAATTCAAGGCAATCACCAGGGTACATTACAGAGGAAAGTCTGAACCAACAAGCTGTACAAACAAAATAGCAATCAGAAGATTTAATGCATTTCTGATGTACATTTAAGGCATTGACACTGGGCCACAGATGTACATGTGTTGTGTTTTATCTTGCTGAGATATGGCTTGGGAGAACCTATTACAGCACATCATCACCCACAAGTACTGGGCCCAGCAAAGGAAAAATTCCATCACACATTACTCCTGCAGATATATTAGAGAAACAAATTGTACTTGGAATTGAAAAGTCACAGGCTTATTCTGTCTTAATAAATTCCTGCCAAAAGGCTAAGTGTAAAACTAAAATACTTCCCAAATGTTGTTACTGTATTATCATCTCTGACATCTCAAGGGCTGCTAGGGGGATCATCCAGATACCATTTCAGAGTTCTCACAATAAATCTGGGGTTTTTAACCTTTTTTCAAATCTGCTTGGTTTTATGTAGCCATTTTGAGTTTGCTGTACTTGAAATTTATCATGTCCTTTTCCAAAAGGTAAAAACTGTTTTATAACAAAAGCTCTGACACATTGGTGGTGTGATGATACCATGCACTTTCTGAAATCACAGATACACCTTCAAATCTTACTTTAACTTTGCCAAAGACATAGCCTGCAATTCTGTGATGCATCAAAAGAATCTTAATAGATCTCGTTCTGCTCCTACAATGCCATCTTTATTCTAGAGTATACATTATATTTTGAACATTTTTTATTCTGTTATCAATACTTTCAAGACTCTTGATTTTTTTCTAGCTTATAGCTTGTCTAAATGTTGCAGTAGCTTATAAAAATATTGTAAAATTCTCTATAACATTTCTGTTTTCTTCTCTTATGCTTTCAATTCTTTACCTTTTTTACTGAATACATGAGGAGTTTATAATATGCTGTTATGAGGGGGGAAACACGCACTAGGGAAAAAATGCACCAGGAAAGAGCACTTTTTTTGAAACTATTCCAAGAAAACAATCTTTCATGTCAGCGAGGAAAACTATTTTGTCCCATTTTATTTCTGCTACAGCTAAACATAAAAACCCAAACAAAAACCAACCAACCAAACAAAAAAACCTAGAGAAATGCACCAAGTGTGCCTGTGCTATCTATTTAATGACTCATTTGCACTGCTGCTTTCACAGGCAACACTTCACAAGTGCTGGATGTTTCCTGGGATTGAGCAACATCAATTAAGCAATGCTTACCCAGGCAGCACCCAGGCCTGGCTGAAAACTTTGGTAGGAAGGTACAGGGATGAGACATCTTGCTTTGTTGCCCATTGCAGTCTTCCAATACCTTACATTCAAAAACCACATTCATCCCACCCTCCTCTGCACGTTGCACACCCTCAGCTTCACTTCACTGAACATAACTGTCTCTGTTCCAATATAAAGTTATATGAATTCTGAAAGAAGATTTAGCAGATTTTGTAACTGAGTCCCAATAAGAAAAACAACCTTTAGATCAAGAAAACCCAACCTTGACAGGTGTTTCTATCTATCCCATGACACTTCCTTTGAGTAAGAAGACTGGGACATGCTGTCTGTGCTTGTCTAAAGCCACTGATCAGGACATTCTATGATGGGAGTTATGAACAGCAACTGGCCAGAACTGGGTCTTGGTGTTTTCAATCCAGAAACCTAAGCAAAGGCATTCCAGGTCAGGTTCAGTATCACACTGAGTTGTGTATCCCAGCAATCATATGTACAGCATGGTATGATGAAAAAATAAACTGAAATTGTAAGAAAAAAGCATTAATTAAATGTAATATTTAATATGAAACAGGAAATTATGTATCCCTTGTGAGTAAATGTTTCCCTTATGAAACACAGTTGTGGGCTCCGTCTATCAGTGTGCTAAATTTTTATGTTTAATACTTTTTTGCTCAAATAATTCAAGGTTCTTAGTGTTAAAATAGTAAAGCATTTATGTAAAAAGAATTGCTGCCTTGTGGTCCAAGAAGTCCTACCATGTTATTCATACAGCAGGAGAAAAATGTGCATAACAATGGTCACCTTGCTTTTCCTCAATCATGTATCTTTTATGTACTTCCTTCCTAAAATGTTCCAGCACTTTTTTATATGAAAACGTGGACAGCTCTAGACTTGCAATGTTATTCCTTCACAGGTGAGGCTACATGACATAACTTTGTCTCCAGTCCTTCACCTTCATCCTTTTCCATGTCCTCGTGTGTTGTTTTGGAGGTGAGGAATTAGCAGGCTACTGAAAGTACTTTGGGTAAAGAGGCTGCTTTATCAAGTTTCTTGCTTTCTGGGAGGATATCTTTCTTTCTTTCTTTCTTTCTTTCTTTCTTTCTTTCTTTCTTTCTCTCTTTCTTTCTCTCTTTCTTTCTCTCTTTCTCTCTTTCTCTCTTTCTCTCTTTCTCTCTTTCTCTCTTTCTCTCTTTCTCTCTTTCTTTCTTTCTTTCTTTCTTTCTTTCTTTCTTTCTTTCTTTCTTTCTTTCTTTCTTTCTTTTTCTTTCTTTCTTTTTCTTTCTTTCTTTCTTTCTTTTCTTTCCCATAAGTGTGGGGTTTTTTACAGTTAAAGTTGACGTGACTACTGCTGAGCTTTGTGTGAGTTCACATTTAGTGTTCCAAGAGACCTCCAAACCTGCTCCAAGCACATGTGCCACCTAAAGTGCTAGTATGTAGTGATCAGGCATTTCAGTCTTTGTTCCAGCACTCTGCAAAACCAGAAGAGCAGTTTGCTGTTGGGGCTGTGTACAGGCTCCTCCACACAGCACCTTTACATCAGCAATCAGGTAGGCCAGCCAAACACAGGTCTTGAAATAATGTAATAGCAGCTTGTCATTTCAGCCGTGATGGAAGTCAACAACTGTGGTGTCAGATATGAAAATGGGCGGTAGAGAGTGGTGATCTTGTTTCTCTGGCATCTGAATAAGACAAAGAAGACAACTGGGTTTCACAGTTGTGCATCAGTGCCTCATAGTTTAAAACTCATTAATGTTAACAGGCCCTGGTAAATGAATGAAAAGAAAATTGATCATTAAATGGTGCAATTAAATGTATGAACAAGACATCCAGATACCAGAATCTTTCTATGTACTAAATGTAGCAGCCTTATATGCAACAAGCTTAAAATGTACACCTGCAGATCTCACTAAATTGTTTAGATTGCACACTTTACTGTAGGTCAGGGCTGTTAATCACCAGAACGCCCCAGGGCAGCCACATACAGCCTTATTTATGGGCAAATCAAGAAACTGAAATACTGAACCGTGCCTGATTAGCTGCACTAATATGCTACTTGTGGCTAATTTCTGAGCTGCTTAATTCGCAGGTGTTTGCCCCAGCCAATAAATCATGCTTTCTACCTCCTCTTTGCACTCATGACCTGCCATGCATATGTGGACCCTGTTTAAGTGACAAGCAGGAAATAATTGATGGTGCATTAAATCACTGTGGTGTTTAGTGAACTGGCTCTCCTTTGAAACAGGCCTTGCTATGTTCTCACTCCCAGGCTCATTTCAGATGTTATTGTAACCCAAGTCTTCTGTGCCACTGCTCGCAACCTTTCAAAGGTACAATGTGTACATTTCCTCATTTTTATTTGTTTTACTTGTAGAGCACATGATTTGCATAAGCCATTGGTATTAAATTTTCCACAACAGTTAATCGCCAGTGCGATGAAACAGAACAAAATTCCCTGGGCTGAGAAGCTGGGAAGGAATGCACCAGGAGCCCTAGCAGCTCCATCCCTGCACTGCACGAGGAGCTGAGAGCTACCAGGGGTTCTCAGTCATATTTTGTGTTGATCATCACTCAGTCTCTCACTCTGATTTCCTTTCTTCAGGTGAGACAAAGGGATCTGAAAATTGAACTCACAGAAATAATTAACTTCTACCTCATTCTAAGTCACAATGTAGCAGACTCCTGCTCTTTCCTGACCCAAAACCACTCAGAAGTTGCAAAATTTCCAAGCTTTGATTGGAAATGCTGTTGAAGGTATCCTGGAAGGCCCAAAAGTAGGAAAGATCCTATTTTTACATCTGTCTTATGAACCATCCCATATTAACATGGGGTTGAATGAAGAAATTTTTATTTTGGAGGAATCTCTGGTATTCAAATTACACTGTACTGAGGTCATAGTTCCTCAGGGAATTCTAGCTGAATCACAAAAATCTTTTCTATAGGGCTTATGGAGAATGTCCTTTGGAGGAAAGGATAAGAAGCAAGATCTAACCAGTTCTTTCTACTATGAGGAGCCTTTTACCACTGTCCATGATAAAGTTCCTTAGCCTTCATTCTGACATCAAAATACAATAATCTCAAAGGAAAGGATTTCAGCAAATAAGTAAAAATTCTGGGGGGTTTGAACATTTTGGCTGGCTGTTCATGACTTACGCTGAGTCCAAACAAAAATTCAATCAAGTGGGTAATGAGGTAGTCTGCTTATTAATGTATTACACAAAGTTTAGTGGTAATCTACAAACCACAGTGTTGTTAGAACTTTTGTGGTGATAGTTAAATTGGGGATTTCTTGAGCTTTTTTTTCTAGGGTTACTTAAAAATGACAATATTAGCTTAGCAGAGTGTTAAATATTTGATGTACATTTACCTGAGAGGTCTTCTTCTGTTAACAGAAGAAAAACATTGACCCTTCCATAAAGGCAGCTAATGAAAAACAAATTAAAAGAAACAAAACAAAACAAAAAAGGATAAAATGCCTACAAGTGACAGAAAATTTTTTAAAGATCATGTATAAGCATTCAAATTAACAGTGAATCACTCCTACCACCAAAATACATTTCTCATGGAAACCGTACAGCTGAACAGAAAAGTAGAGAAAGCAATAGTAAATCTCAAAAAAAGGGGAATTATCCTCCTTATTCATAGCCAACTGAAAATGTTTTAAAAGGCAAAAATTTAGACAAATTACAGAAAAAAAATCCCACATAGTAAGGAACATGAAAAGTGAAAATAACTTTTTTAAAGCATGGGGAAAAAAAACTAATAACAAAACAAGAAACTGTTTGGGTTTTTTTCTAGGCTTGATATGTAATCTATGAAGTGAACAGGAGGTCAAAGTTTATAGAGAGAACTTAAATGCCCTATAGTAGCCACCAGTAAAGTTACCATACTGAGTTACATGACCATGTAGCCTGACCTAGCACAGTAATTTTATGTTCTTATCTTCTGAGATTATAAAACTAAAGTTCTGCTGACAGGGTGTTCTTTCCTGGTCTTATGTTTTTCCTTGAATGCCAAAAGAATGTTTGTTAACTTCTAGGGAAGCTGTAAAGCCATGTTTTGCTATAGACTAGCAAAAGAGTTGGGTTATGATTGGGATTACAAGCAGTTTTTAATAGATTTTTAAACTTCAAGGCCAGAAAGAGGCATTATGTTTGCCTAAAGTAATTTCCTTTGCTATCCAGTTATAGCATTTGTTCCTAAGCAGTTTCTGAATTGGAAGAAATTATTCATTCCTGTTAAAATGGTGTTTGTTTAGATCTAGAGACATTATGAAGAAATAAACATTTCAGTATAAGGGCACGACATTTTTACACTATTACTGAAAATTTTGCTTTGTTTTGATCCCTAGTTTGCTAAGAATCCTACTAGAGAAAAATATAGTGTATGCAATTAATATCATTTCAGTTTTGGCTAAAAATATGTTTTTTCCTTTAAAATTACTTTTCTTGGAAGTGAATGTTTGGGGTCAGGGTTTTTGTTTTGTTTGGCGGGTTTTTTTAGTTAAAATAGATCTTTCTTTTTTTTTTTCTGCATTACCTAAAAATTTCATAACCTTCTTATTAAATATTTTTAGGTGCTTTCTCAGGGATTAGAAAATTGTTATTGAAACTAATTATTAAATCAATTCAATTCAATCATGGATTTATTTAAGAAAGGTAACACTTTCTATGACATGTTCAGTAGATAATTCAGGTAAATAACACTTGAATAAACAAGTGCTATAAATTTCAGCTTGATGATAGGTCACAAATAAATAATAATATGACTGAAATAGGGAATCGAGGAGTGAACAGATTTCAGTTCTTCATTTATAACCTGTTGGAAGTGCTTCAAGGAATAAATTACTTTGTGGTCAGCTGACGTCCACAGGAAAACACCAGCTGAATTTGATGTGGACAGGGATAGAAGATACACACAGACACACATATATTATCAGTATCTCTATTCTGACTTGATATTTTGGGTATCTTGGGATTTTTTGTGCCAACCTAGAGAAATCATCACGATGTTTAATGTTCATTGTCTCAGTTCTGTGCTCTTTTTTAAAGTCCAGGACATTGTGAACATGGTGCATTGGACACAAAAACTGTTTTCTGAAAACTAATCTAAATATTATTCTGTTGTCATTCTGGTAATTTTTGAGGTGTTTCAAAGAAAATTGCAGAAATTTTCATTAGGATTTACACAAGGTTCTGATCAAGATTATGAAATACTATCATTTATTTTTGTTTGCACTTTTCTTGCCCCACTCACTTTCTTTTATAATATAGATAAACCTGTGCCTCACTCATGCTAGCTTCCTGTTGAGCAGACATACAACAAACTGATGCAAGGATCGTAACTGTGTATTTTCAGACCAATTTTTCACACTTCTGAAATAGTCTGAAAATCTAATCTGAAGGTTCTGCTCTTTCAAAAAAAAAATCATTAAATAAAGTGAAATGTAGAAATTTCTTTAAACTATCTTGATTTTTATGTTTGTTTCCTTTTACGAACATTTTTCCTAATTCAAACTTCAATGAATTCAAGAAAGAGACCTCCCGGAGCTTTCAAGCTGCAAAACAGTCACAGGGTGTTACAATAAATCCTACAAGTATAAGCTGAGAACAAAACAAGCTCCTAAGTCCTGGAGAGGTGTATTGAGACAAGAACTAACACTAGGCTGTGATCACTAGTTGGGTATACACCAGTAGCATTTTGATAGAATTTGCTGAAGTTTCTCTATTTTTCTCAAAGTGATGAAGTAAGAAGAGAGCTAAGGTAGTTTGGATAGTTTAGATACCTTCATTGCTCCTCTGCATATTCATGATGCTCTGAGGGTTTTAGAAGTTGAAAACACCCCATGTCATTTTTGTGCTTTAAATTATTTCCGATTTTGGGGACTAACCCTAACAATACAATCTAAAGGCTTCTGTGCTAGAAATAACCAAAAATTATTTGAAATTTTACCCCATATTAACAAAGATACTTATTATTATTTAATTTGAGGGTTTTTTGCTTCACTGTTCTTGAATTACTTTCTCAATTGAAAACCCACTCTTTCTTCACATTCTGGGATCAGCATCAAAGAAATACTGCGTGACAATTCATAAAAGGAAAATGGAAAGGTGTAATGCAACTTAGCAACCCAATCCAACTGTCCTATTGCTGAAATGCAAGCATGGAAAGGGGCTATTGGAACATCAAGAATTATGACTTCTGTATTTAAGAATTAAAGGTGTGCCAGACTTTACTGTCAGAATACATTTTCAGGAGGCAGAAATGAAAGTTTATATTACAAAGGTCACTCAGAGAAGAAGACTGTCACAAAGTTAAGTACATCCAGGGAAGATCAAATAATAAGGAATATCTTTTTCAACACTAAAATGATAGATTGCGAGAATGGGAAAAAAGAGAACATGGCAGGTAGAAAGGGAAATTGAGACAAGAGAAAAATAAAATAGAAGGTAATACAAGTGAATCTGTAGAAATCATAAAAGAAACACTTGGAAACAAGAGTGAAACTTATTGATTAAGCTAAAATTTATTCAGAACATTCAAATGGGAAGATTCAGAAAAATCAACAGCAGTGTCGTCTCAGCTGATTGAAAGATGCATGATGGATACATTTTTTAAAAACTGTCATGTCCTTTCATATAACACCATATGAATAATTTAACAGCAATGACAAGATTTATGAAAATAGTATTATCAGTAAAAATTTAATGCCTGAAACAAGAAATTGTGGGGTTTTTGGGTACTGTACCGTTCTAATTCATACAAATTTACAGCATTTAACACAGACTTGCAAAACTGGGACAAGATCTTTCTGGATTTCTGTCATATCAAGAAAGATGAAAGCTTGATGAAGTTTGGGAATTCTGTGCTAGTTATCATTTAATACAATCTTTGGCAAACAGAATATATATAAAACTGTCAATGCCATATTTACACAGAATAGCAGTCTTAATTATTTTTCATTTAATATTTTTGCGTCCTTCAATGAGCTCATCATAAAATTATCCTTTATACTGAAAAGGAAATTTTATTATGTCATTAAAATGTTACAGACAAAATCATTATATAATGTTCATCATTTTGGCCTTGAAAAATCCAAAAGGAAGAACATGTGCAGACAGAATTGATTTGGTTGCTTGCACACTTGGCCTGAACATGAGACAGACAGTGTGTTCTGGTTTCCTGTGGCATCTGTTGCACCTTGGATAAGAAACCTACCTGTGCTCACCATCTTATGCTTCCACAGAGCACATCGAAAAGCTGTTGAACAAGCACAAGGTAGACAGGATTCCACCAATTTACCGGTGCAGCCCTCAGCTGCAGGATTCCAACTCTTCCATACAGTTGTGGGAATCTCCTGAGTAGACACAGGTGGGTGGGGTGCAAAAATACGGACAGTCTGTTCTAAATTTATGATGCTATAACCATTTTACAACTTCATCTGCCTTAGTATTTCCTATAGGGAGAAGATAGTAGGCTGAATTTTCATGATTTCAATAAGTGTACAGACATGAAGAGCTGAGGCTCAGACACTAACCCAGTGATGCTGAAATCACTAATGGTGAGCATAATCATTTTCAAAAAAACTCACTGTCATAAGGAACAACATAATTTTGAGTAAAATGATTTAGACAATGCAAGTATATATTGTGACCGGAAGAGCAGAGATTATGGATTCAGGCCTTTAGGGCAGATGAGGCTAAGGGCAACCTTCCTGGTAAACCCGTTTGGCTATCTGTCTTTTGCAAATATATCAGAAGACAAATAGCATACTACCTAATAATGTGGGTTTTTCCCTTTTTTCTCTACCAATATTAAAAATTTGCTCAAAGCTAAAAAAAAAACCCAAAGGCTGAAGTACAAATAATCTCCAGGTCAACAATTATTAATAAAAAATCTCCATTTCCTCCTCCTCTACTGGTAAGCTAAATACTTTCTTCCCTACATGTCATGTCCTACCCACAATCATTTCCAAATCTTCCAGTATTTTATTTTAATTATGTGCTACAACATCTTTTACCTTGACTGATAGTCATTTCTTATCTATAGAAAACACATATTTGATGAATATGGCCCTCTCTTAAAAAATATTCTAATCACTGAATTTATGTCAGGAATATAAAACTTACATATACTCTGAGATTGGCTATAAAGTCTGGCCTTGTTCTGCACCATGGATTACCTCAGCTACAGCAATACAAAAAACCTTGTACCAACCAAAAAAACCCATCGTGCTGTGGACATAGTGACTCCAAAATATTTGGAGGTGCTGGGGTCAACTCTTTACCTCTTAGGACTACAACAATTGACAAAAATCACCCAGAACAGTCTTTTCAGTTGGACCTCTCTTGAGGTCAGATTGAAATTAGAGCAAGAAAAACCACAGAGAGGAGAAATATCCATGAATCCATGGCATTACCTCCAGGAATCTTCAGCTAGGAACAGCTGTATTTAAAATTCAGTTCCTTCTAGACTGGAACCCAAGCTACGCTGTTTACTCTGCAAAAACAACTGTGTAGGAGCAGTGATTGTACATGAGAGAGAAATTGATTAAGGCCTTTCAGCTCTGAATAGCATGAAATCTCAGGCTGTTAATCTTGTTTGTCCACCTAAGAGATTTTTATGGGTCAAAGTATTACCTGAAGATATGTCCTAAGCAAGTTCACTTAACCAAGAGAGATGAGTTGGGTCTTGGTGCAAAGTTTTGACTTTTGCAATATATTTTTGTAATGCATTTTTAAAGAAAGTTTTTCATATGTGTGCAGACCATTGTATAAGTACATTAAGACTATAAAACAAAACAAGCAGATTCTTTATGTGTTTTAATCTCTGCAGTGAGAAATATTGGAACATTCCTCTTTTCTGCTCTTCAGACTGCTGTATATCACACATGACTACCAATAACTGTTGTGGCTGTTTTTCTCTTTCTTTTCATTCTTTTTCAGTACATTGTGGCTGATTTTGAAAAACAGATTCTATTTCAAAACCATAAACAGCTGAAGACTCTTAATTAAAAAAATAGATATTTTATCAAAATGCTGCACTTACTTATTGCATTGCAGTTGTGTATGATATTAAGGGTGGGACAGAGCTATAGGTTCTTTACATTCCTATGGATTCTTTTCATCAGTGGGGTACAAAAGGTCTCACAAAAACTGTAATTAGGCCTCAGGGCTTTTTTTCTTCTTGGTGAGTAGTTCTCTGACTTCAGAAATCATGATTGTCATGATAAAATCTACCAATTCATAAGCCAACAACTTACTTGGTCATCCGGTCCTACACAAGTCACAGGCCACAGGAAAGGAGGAACTTGCAGGATCATCCCATCCATCCATCAGCTGAGGACCACTTCTATTTTCTTCATTCATAACAAAGACATATTCCAACTATTTGTGGAGACTTCTGTGCTGGAGATGCCACAAAACTCCCTGTCAAAACCATGTACTTTTTACTTTGAGAGAAGAATTTATTTGACTATTTTTTGTTTGTCTGTTTGCTTGTTTGTTTTGATGCAGAACCAGTATATTTTTGCTAAATATTAAAAAAGTTTATTCCCATCATCGGTATAAAAAATTAGAGTTATGACTCTCTTTCTCTAAGCTAAATAGCCTGGTTTCAATCAATCTGTTCTAACAGGTCACACTGATCTTTTTCATCCTTCTACTAATTTGATTTTCCTCTTGTGAAAAGCATGGTATTAACAAACTGAACATGGTGTGTCAGCTTGGGCCATTCCAACACTGAGCCGGATATAATCACAGAATCACAGAGTTGGAAGGGAACCCCAAGGATTGTCAAATCCAACTCCTGGCCCTGCACAGGACCACCCCAAGGGTCACACCAGCTGCCTGAGAGTATTGTCCAAATGTCATGCTTGGTGCTCTAGGTCACATGATTTTCAAGGTATATTCTTAAAAGCCCATGGTGGTGATTTTCTTTTTGTGACACCATTGGCATGATTGACTCCTGGGGCCCACTGAAACCCCACAAGGTTCTCTGCTTCAGCCCTCCTGCCTAGTCAGCTTGCATTTGTTCTTGCAACTATTTATTCTTACCTAAGTATACTGTTCTACTGATTCAATATTTTTATCTTTTCAGTTTGTCAGAAACCCTTTTTTCTATTCTAATCACGTCCATCTGCATTGGCAGATCTAGCAGGTTCCTAGAACATCTTTCCAAGTCCTTTGCCCAATTCTCTAGTGAAAAACTCAAATCAGGACAGATCTCTGTTGAGAGTCATTCACTGATTCTTCCATTTTGAAAATGTACTGTTAATAAACTGCTTATAGTTTCCCATAAGTTTTGAACTAGTAGCAATTTGACCTAAACCACTTTGGCCAAGCTTAATTTTAAGACCACTGTGCAAAATGCATTATTGAAAGATGTATATACCGTCAGCTTCTTCCTTTGCCTGTCATGCAATTGTTTTGATATAATTTGTCCTTCACAAATCCCTGATGGGTGTTTATTCCTTTCTGTTATCACTCAGATGTTAGCCGATTCTTCCATTATTAGCTTCATGTATTTTTTCTAAGAATGGAATTTTCTTTTCTTGTTTATATATGGAGATGTTCTTTGCCATTTCCTCCTTTGTGGAACTTCCACAAGCTCTCAGAGAAAATGGCTTCTGGTCTGAAGCTGCTTCCTCAGGATCTGTTATCATAATAGGGTGAATTTTACCCAGCTCAGACAATTTACAGCACCTACAGAAAAGCTCTTTCCCTGTTGTAGACAGATTTTTCTTCTTTTTTACCATAGCACTGGTCAGTGTTTAATGTGTGATCAGAGTCCATCCTTATGGCAAAGCTTGCAGTGTGCTGGTTTGTGGTACACTGCCATACTTTCCAGTATCCTTCATGCTACAGCACATCTGCAAGTAGTAAAAACAGAAAAGCAGCAGAGTGAGCAGTTACCAAATTAGTAGAATATATTTAACCCACTGTAATTGACAAGCACTTTGTTTTACCTTATTGTTTCCTAGTTTTGACCTGACACACTTCTTACAGATAAAGGAAAGCTCTCTCCTTCTCCATCTCTTTCCATATGTCTGCCTTCTTCCTTTAATTCTTGTTCTCTGTCTGTTATCGTGAGCTACGGATCTTGCAGGATCTCATGAGATAAATGTTATAAAGTGAGAATGGGAAGCTCTGTGCTTTCACTGAACTAATCTCTACCCTGGTGTAAGGGGCTTATTTGCAGCTGAAAATCCTGGCAGTCCAGAAATAAATGCCTCATAAAGAATTACTTAATTTAGTTAATAATGTTTGAATCAAGTCATTCTTCATTTTCCATAAAACTAGAATAGGCTAGAAGTAATTCAATTATTTTTTACAAGTACTATTGAATAAAGTAAATGTGTAATTTCCAATAAATTACATAGTTACTTGTGGTGTGAAAAATTGTGCACTCAAAACAAGTAAAAAATGTGTCACTTTTATTTTTATAGTATGTCCTTTAGAAGAGATATTAAAGCACTGTTTATTTTATCCCATGGTACTCCATAGAAAGCTGTAGATTAATTTTCCCTCAGAGAAGCCATATAGTATTTCAACCCTGAAAGAAAAAAAAATGCCTTGGAGAAAATCATTCAGGTACCTTGTATAAATTCTTCAGTAATAAGAAATAGGCATTTATGCATTTCACATACAGCCTGTATCTGTTGAGAAAACATGTTCTTGCTCTGTTAAAGGAAAGATTTGGGGTTTTTTCTAGGTCTTTTTGCCCCTTTTTAATTAAAATGCAAACTTATATATAATCTTGCCCTCTTGGACAGTGTTCTTCTGTTTTGAAGCATGTGGTTAGACTTTAGTTTCTCTGGGCAATAGGGAGGACAGAAGAGTCATGAATAGAAAATGAGATGAAATGCCACTCATGCCATGCCATCGCTCCTCTTTTTCTCTCAAAGCCCAAAAAAATCTGTATGTGAAAATGGCAAAGAAACTTCATATTTTTAAATATAAAAAGAGGCAACCTAGAACAGTACAGTATTTAGAAAAATGTAATTACTGTAAGCTGGAATCCCCCTTGGCATAACATGTAGGCACTACCTACATGTAATGCATCCACTAATTGTGCTGCTGCACTGGGGCAGAAGGGGAAAATAAAGAGAATCACAAAATACATATCTCAGTATCCATAAATGAAGCAAATCCACTTTAGCTTTGCTGTGACCTCCAGGAAGCAGAGCATGAAGTGCTTTGATTTATCACTAAATTGGAGCTTGCATCTAGAAATGTAAGTGTGGGATCATTTACTTAAAAGCTGTAGTCATCACCATAATCTTTAAGGAGCCAGATCCTGAGGCAAATTGTTGATGTGCTGATGTACTGAGGCCTGGAAAGCCAGCCAGATTTCCAGGATACTTTACAAATATGGCAATATCGACAGGCTGAAAATTAGTTTCTTTGTGCATGCTGTCTAGCCAAATAACTCTTAAGGAAAGCGTGATAATAGCATAAGTCACCAAATGCATTTCACCAGGCCTCTGTGCAGATGTAACTCCTTGGGATAAAATAAACCAGCCATGCTAGTTTTGAAGACAAGGTGCTTTTACTTAGTTGTGAAACCACCACCTGGCACAATGTAATCTCCTCCTCTGTAGTCGGCATCATCACCAAGACGTGAAACCAGCACCTTCACAGGTGGCACTGCCTCCAGAGCAGCAGCAAATAGACATGGACTTAGTGAAGAAACCTACTGACAGCTAAGATAATCCAGGTAAATCAGCACCACACATTCAGATATGCATAGAGAAACAAAGATCTCTGTGACCTACAAGCTCTGTACGTTTCTGGGCTGTGGAGGTGAACACAATCTCTGCTAGAATTTCTTGAGATGGAATGTCTTTTTGGTCAGAATGTTTTCAGTTCTGGGTAGGGAAGGAGTTAGAAAGTGACCCTTGTTTCAGCTCCACAGACCAATGACCCATCACATTTTTTCAAGTACTCTATTTCATTCTGTGTTTACAGCAAAATTACATAAACAGAGAACTGTTAGTAAAACATTAAGTAAATGCTGAATAAATGTTAACTCTTTGCAATGACTACCTAATGTCATTCTTTGAGTAATCCAAAGAGCAGCAAACACAAAGCACACAGTGAACTAGCTTTTTAAAAGGAAGCAGGATTTCAGGACAATAAAATAATTTTTAAAATCAAATTGCTTAGGTTGTTCTTTTCCCAGTAAGCCAATGCAGAACAGAATCTTCAAAAATAAATGATCGGTATATGATCGGTATGTGCACAGATGTGTACTAAGAGTTGGTATAACAAGTGCTTCTTATTGTTAGAAATGCCTGGAGTACCTTATCTTCTCTGGTATGCTAATGACACATGCTGATTTCCAAAACTGTATCCAGTGTAGGCTAACTACTGGAAGATATGAACATATTTACATAGATGAACAGAACTGTGTGTGGTAATATACTTGCAAATTTATCTTACAGATGTCATTTTCAGACATGAAGACACAATAATCATTTTACAGCTAGCTCTAATTAATTGCTGCCCTAAAATGCTGTAACAGGTTCCCATCAACATATCTGAAAATGTTTTAGAAAGATACTCTTGAATTTTTCAGTCAATGTAGACATGTGATATTTCTGCTATTCATACACCTTCTGAGATGTGTTTCCACAGCACAAACTATATCTAGAATGAACTAGATTCAATTTTTTTATTTTAAATATCAGTGCTTTCCATGTTTCCAGTAGATATACTCTTTTAAATTTATTTTCCTGTGGGGATGGAAAGGGAGCTGCATGGCCCCTTAAAATGTATTTTTGCAAAAAATACAGCAGAGTAAATCAAAATTGGACTATTCCACTGCTCAAAATTAGAAGAGTGGCTTATATATCCTGTATATATAGAAAATTATTGTACTAATGACTTAAAAAGGAATTCAAAAATTCCAGTAACTAAGCAAGGAAGAATCTGAACTAGCCAGCAAGAACTGGTGAGAACCATGATGCACCCAGTCCTGGGCAGAAAAAAGATGAGCCCTGGGTACTCAACACAAGTATCCCAACAACACTGTTCTGCCGGTACAGTTCTCAGGTCCCATATTACAAAGGCATGCACTCTCTTTTGCTAACTTTCTCTGAATTAAAGGATTTTTCATTCATGACTACTCTTGCTTCCCAGTTTCAACAAGAAAATAGAGAATCAGTCCTTTCCAGTCAGCCTCATGAAGCCTACTGGTTATGCTGCATTCCTATATGATGAAGGCTTTGAACTTGAACCTATTCAGACCAAGTCACCTTTCAGTTCACCTCAGTCAGTTTTTTCTAAAGCTCAAGCAAGGTAATTAAAACAGTTCTGGACAATGTGGAAGAAACTCAGGCATCTAAAACAACACACTGAAATCTTTTCCTGAAGTAATTAATGGCATATACTTATTTAATGTAAGTGTTGTAGTGTTAAGAAATCCTGCTGTTATTTTTTTCATAATACTGTATTGATCCAAAAAGTCCACTTTCAGTAGCTACATTTTCACAAGACAATCCATAAATGTTGTTTTCTCTGTTTGTCACATTATGTTCATGGAGCATAATGTTTTTAGCATGTTATTATTTTCGGTAACTTAAAGATACAAAACACATAAGTAGCATTATATCAAGATCTGTCATGGATACAAATGATACAAATACAAATCATGGTAGGAAAAAACATAACCAATATCAGTGGAAGAGTTTTAAACATTAGTAGGACTTCTTGACACACAGCTAAGCTTAGCTTTAGAGGCCTTATGAAAACAGAGGGATCTGAATTGGGAAATTGAGCAAAAATTCTATTAGAATAAGGCCACTTTCTTGTGGAAATTGGCTTCATATATTTCTCACTTATTCCTTTTTAACTTGGTTAATAATTTTTTTAATGTGAAACATTTCAGGGGAAAAAAAGGCATTTTTTCTCTTATTATGAAGTTGAAAGGCTTTGCAAATATTCCAATTTAAAAACTGTAATGAGTAATGCCAGAAAAAAAGAATTACTTGACCACAATTTCAACACACTTTTGCACCATTAGAAGCACACATGACTTTGGCATCTGTACTTGGGAACTTGACTGGTAATATTTTGTGCAGTTTGTGCAATTTTCTCAGAATATTTAGAACATTATGTAAAAAATTCAGAAAACTATGGTGTTCTATTAAAAACTAAATAAAAGTTTCAGCCCACATATGTGTAGTATGGAAATGGTGTGTGGAAGCAGTTTCCATGCTGAAAACGTGTGTGGATTCTCCCTCCTACCATCCATCTGGAACCTGAGCACCTCTGAATAGGAGCAAATTGCATTTGTAGCCCTTGCACTGCTCAGGGCCATTAGCTGCACAAGGGTAGGAAGAAGAACCCTCCTAATTCTTCCTGTGAACCAGGACCAGTATCTCACTTGTGCTACTCCGTGCCCACTTCTGTCACTTTGGTGAAGCAAATTGTCTGCTGATGGTGATTGAGTGGTACCAGCAGGCTGAGGAAGCTGCTGTTATTTATGGAGAAATAATATCTAAAGTGGTGTGTCCAGGTCTGTCCCCAGTGCAAGAGAAATGGAGCTACTGGAAAGAGTCCAGAAAAGGGTCATGAAGATGATGCAGGGACTAGAATATCCCCCCTGTGAGGAGAGGCTAAAAGAGCTGGAACTGTTCAGCTGGGAGAAGAGAAGCTCAGAGAAATCCCACCAATGTACATAAGTACCTGAAGCACTGGTGCAAAGAGGAGGCATTCAGGCTCTTCAGTGGAGCCCAGAGACAGGACCAGAGGCAGCAGGTACAAACAGAAACACAGAAGGCTCTGCCTTAGGGTGACTGACCTCTGCCACAGGTTTCCCAGAGAGGTTACAGAGTCTCTATTCTTAGAGAATGGACATGACCCTAACTGAGCTGATGGGTTGGACTGGATGGCATCCAACCTCAGCTGTTCTGTGGTACTGTGAAGTATGTCCTGGGTCAGAGGTATGGATACATAACAGAAACCAAACACTGTATGATCTCTTCTGGACTCACCCGGGAGGCCATCAGGATATAACATAGGAGCCTTCATGATCTTACTGCTCCCTTCCCTGAGGACTGAGGTTCCTGACGAGGTTATGTGCTCATTCAGTGTTCCACAGATTTCATATTTTTTTAATGTTCTTGACAAATGGACAGTGTATCCTGAAGATTTCCTTCCATTTTAGAAGGATGTCCCTTTCAAGTTCTCTGGCTCATTAATGTCCAACATTCATCATTTCACTTCCCAAAATCAGCATTCTCCCTGAAGGCTGATTTATGGTGAGAGTGTTCTTCAAGTTCTGCTCTTCAGTGATGGACATTCCATGTTTATGGAAAGAAAAAAATCTTTTGAGAGTCTCAGGGCAGTGATATCTTGCATCTCAGCAAATTACCATGGGGTAGAGCATTCTGGTGTTATCTGTTAATACCAGAAGGTGCAGTCTTATAGATTTTTATGTTAAGATGCAAAACAGTGGCACCCAGTGACTTCAGCTCCTTAAGGAGAAAGAATATTTTTTGTATTGAGTCTGTTCCATTTCTGTATTCATCAAGTCACATTGCTGAGCAAGAACAGATCAGTTAATTTTTTGGCCCAGCTTGCTACATAGCCATATTAATTGGAATTTTCCATGAAGGATTTATAGGGCACAGTTAAAATGAAATATACATGCTAACACCTCTGCAGAGGAGATTATTATAGAAAATAGATGAGAAGTAACTGGGTTCCCTTTAGAAAACAAATGTAAATGCATACGCTGCACATTGCAAACCATACATTGTTCAGAGTATAAATTACACAAGAAAAAAAAGAAGACAAGATCAAGATCTTAAATCTGAAAACTTCCAGTTGTCTTTTCCAGAAAAATAATAATGCAAAATATTTTTCTACTTGTTTTTTTCCCCCCACAAACCAGCTACCTCTCAGCCATCGGGTGGTAAAGTTTCACTCTAAATAAAGCATTGATAGTATGGAAAAACAGTTGAAAAAAATCCCAAATGACAGTCAGTTCTGAGTGTCAATCTACACATTTAATGAGAAACTGTGCTCAATTTAATGAATCCTGGTGCTTCTGTCTACCATCATTTTAAGTAGGACCTGCATACACAACTATGTAGTGTCAATTTGGGGTGTATATTGTGGCAGTACAATGCACCTCTGAAGGCAGAACTTCATTTTCTGAACTATTAACCATATAAGCAATTGTTACTAATTTACTGTGAGAAACGTGTGTGAAAATGTATGTGCACATGATTGGCTTGTTGAGACAGCTTGAAAATGTTTAATCAGGGCTGAATAATTCTATGTCTACAGTAGCAGTTTGATTAAAAACAATCAAAAAGAAAAAAAATAATACTTTCACTTCACCAGTGTGTCAGGGGTGAAAGTCTAATTGGATTGTAGTTGAAGATAAACTAACTTCACTGTGAAATGACTAGTTGAAATTTGGCAGGGGGAGGGTCATATTTGGAGCTTGACCTTTGATTCCTGAGTCTGATAAAACCTGAAAAGAAGGGCCCTTCTTCGCAAAGTGTATATCATATGCGTGAAGTGGGCAAAAGTAGGGGAGTGGAGAAAGGAAAAAAAAAAAAAAAAAGGCAGAAAAACTCCTTGAAAGCCGCTACTTGACATCAGAACTAGGTGTCTGATTACAGTGTCTTGGCCAGGACGGTTCACTCATTGTAACCATGCAGACATAGTGTACCCACTAACAAACGCTGACATTTATGCACACATTTATCAGCCAGAAGTACCGGTGCAAACAAAACCCTCAGATTATTTTAGGAATCCCTCTAAAAGCCTGTTCTTGAAATTCCGCACAGAGTTGCCGATTTTAACAATGGTACTTGAATGCTGGCTCTGAGCACCAAACTCACGCTCATTTACAGACAGCCCAAACCTCACCGCCTCTCCCCACGCTCCCTCGCACCATCCCATCCTCTCCCAGCTCTAGTGGACTGTAGCCCTCTCTGCGTGAGGCTGAGAACCGGCTCATGTAAATACAAGCTGGAGAATTTGGGTTGTGTCACGTAGCAAAAACAATGAGTGGAACAAATGAGCCGAGCAGCTCGGAGAGTTGGAAATCTCTAATTACCAGAGCCAGTCACAGGCAAACACTGAAGGAGGGGCGGACTGTTTGCACCTAGTGCCACTCAACCAGGGTGACAATAAATTTATGAAAGGTCAAAGAACTTTCCATATGTAAAACTTGCGGCGGGGGTGACGGGGGCTGTCAGCCAGCCTGGCTGCCAGGGCCGTGGCGATGCTGCCACCTGCCGATGCGCTCACCCTCTTCCCAGATCCTTCTCAGGCTCTGCTCCGCTTCTCCAGCCTCCTTCCTTCTGCACATCACTTGCACTGGATTTCCTGTCACCACCGAACAGAATTTGCAGTGACTCATTTTGATCGTAACGCTGACTTGGGATCTATCTGCAGCAATCTGGCACCTTCTCTGCTGAGATCCCACTGTCCTGCACGCAGCTTCAATATCACTTTGATGGAAAGGCAAACATAAATATTAGTCAGCTAGTCCTTGCCTTTGTTAAATACAGCCTCCTTTTCTAAACAGAGCTTTCACTCATAGCATTTATATCACTGTGGACTATGGCATACTTCTTTCCAACATGCCCTTTATCGCTCAGTTTTCAGACTATAAAAAATGTTTTTCTTACCAAAATGCCTCCTCCATAAATACACAAAAACTTCCACATCCAGCTGTCTTGATGAAAAGCTCTGTAACAGTAATAGATCTTATTTATAAAATTTACACAAAGATATACATATACATGCATACAAAGGCATCCATAAACATCCAGAGGGAAATAAGATCAATAAAACTTTTTAAAAAAAGATAATCTAATCCTATTCAATAAATATGCTCCCTCTCTGAATACCTCCTGCTACTTTTTCTTTTTTTTTGACAAATCATCTAGATTAAGTTAAAAAGTGGGAAGTTTAAAAGTGGGACATTAAAAAGTGGGAAGTTAAAAAGTGTGTGGGGGGGGAAGAAAGTTTGCAACAGCATCCTCACTACAGGCTGTAGAGAGATATTTCATTCTGCAATGCCCCACTCAGGCCATTTTATAGTTCCCTTGTGTGGGTTCATCCACATCTCCTGATGGTCTCTTTGTGAAAAAGGCTCAGAAGCAAAGCTCTCTTCGAAGTATTGTTGGAACAGGACAATCTCCAGCAGAACTTTTAAAATCAACTTGCCAACTAAGTGTGTCCTGCCCAAACACACATGTACAGGCACACAGATACACACTTTCAAGTAGCTGCTGAAAAATGTCAAAAGGTGTTTTGGAAGAAAACCTTGGTCTTTCTTCCTCAAAGTCTTGGCTTGTGTAATTATGTGTTTGAGACTGCTTAGGACAATGGTGTCCCAAGTTTCCTTTTATCCCTGTACCTGCAAATGTGTCTGAATTTTCATGTTCTGATACTGCACATGCCATCATCATGCCTGCCTCTGCTGCAATTACAACCACCCCAGCACTGTCACACTGTACTTTCAATTTTCAGCAGGAGACAACTTATCACCACATATCCCAAGCCTTCAAAAAGCATTTGGACAACACTCTCAGGCACATGGTGTGGTTCTTGTGGTGGTCCTGTGCAGGGCCAGGAGTTGGATGATCTTTGTGGGTCCCTTCCAACTCAGGATATTCTTTGATTCTCCAAGTGAAGGAAAGGCTCCTTCTAGCTGTGCAAAGGCACACACAGACTTGTGGTGACCACCACAATCAAACTCCAGGGGAAGCATGTGCTAGCACCTGTCCTCAGAGCAAAGCCACCAGCTCTCCCACGCTGTCAGCCCAGCACAAACATAATTCTTGTTTATTTGTGCCTGATTAAGAACGCTGCACCTGAATTTTAATCGTGAGAAAATCATGTCCAGTACACAGAAACAGAGAGAGAGGGTGCCCTTGGGAGGACCTTCTGTAGCAATTATTTGGCCTGAACCACTAAATTTCTAACATTGTGTTTAATCATTATAAGACAGATAGACTAAGAGTAACAGTTCCAGCAGTGGACAAGCCCTGATGGTTACCTAAGATACCTAAGGCTGTGCATTTCACCAAACATTTGCATAATGATGCGGCTGTTTAAAAATTACATAACAGCACAATTAAAATGCCAGAATGGCACAGTAGAGCTGCAGCTCAGGTTAACTGATCATGGATCTCTCTGCCAGCTGCTTTCTTCTCTGAAACAGCTTGTCCACTTAAAATGTAAAGGCACGCTCTTCCAGTGGCTCCCACAGTTCTCACCACATATAAAGTCTCTCTCTGGTGGATTGCACAGTGTTTTCTCAAGGAAATATTTCATACTTATAAGGCACATTAGCATCCTAGGATTTGCCATCAAAGCAATACCAGCATTTAAAGGTCTCCTTTATCTGCTGTTATGAAGTTGTGGCCTACATATTGTTTACAAATATATAGGATAATAATAAATATATGCACACAGCAGTTTTCTTTCTTAAAAAAACCCAAACATAAGTCCCACAAAATACTAATTCTCCCAACCCTCTGCTAAGCTTCCAACATATATCCTAATTGTTTAATTGAACTCTGGGCCTTACTGTTAACATCAATGTAGGTATTTTCACTTCAGCTTTAGCACCACTATATGTTATTTAAAATCTGCATTTAAATACCATTAAACTTTGACATCCACAAGTTCTGAAGAGAATGTTCATATCTTTTCTTCCTGAGAAAATTTTTTCTAGTCAAATATCATAATTGAGCCATGAACAGCTGGTGTGAGTCTTATCTGCTTTGACAATCATGATACCAAATGGAAAGACATTACTTCCCTTGCCTCTGATTTTAAAGATTATGAAGGATTCAGACCAGAAGTCCAGAACTTAATATTTCCTTGTTTAGATAAGAGTGATTTGTGAGATCAACCCCGAGTTTAATTTGGGCCTTATCCCAGTTCAAGATATGAAATGTTCCTGGGAGGAATGTGACAGGCAATGGAAGCCCACTCTAAGCTGAATTATAATGGCATTTCCCATTTCTAAAAATGAAAACATAAGAATGAAACTTTCAATTCTTGACTGCAAATGACTTCAAGCCACTTATTTTTGATCACTGGTATTTATTTTTGATAATTGATATTTTCTAGGAAATAAATTAAAAATTAGAGAAAGGTAAAATATCTCCTGTCTGTGTTTCAGAGAATTAAAGATACTAACCACTGAGAAGCTTGGCTCTCATTAAGTATTAGGCTTCCTAATATTTGTCTATTGTCTATTTAAAGTTATGCAAGACCAATTAAGAATGATAATGAACAATAATCTTTCAAGAAATTGCCAACCAGTGGAATTCATTAAAAAAACCTGAAAAACATAACAATTTTTTGTAAATAAACAATTGTTTTCAAAATGAAAAGCTCTTGGTTTCCATCCAATTTCATTTTGTCGAAAAGAACTTTGCTACCATGAATTCTGAGCTGCTGCCAAGATTATTGTAATGTGGAACTCCTCATTTAGTATTGAAATTCATGTTTTTTCTAGAGAAGTTGCAAATTGAATCAGAAACATTGTTTTACTTTGACTACCAAATGAATGCAGCTTCTATGATGTGCAAGAAACATCTTACAACAAGCATATGTCAAGCTGTCTCCAAGCGGACTTTCTTCAGGATAAAAAAGATAAAGTGGTTTTCACTTGCCAAAAAATGCATTGTTGTTTCAAAGAAGTAAATAAATTAAAAATATATATATTGCATTTCCAAAGCATTCAGGAAAGGAGAATTTTCCTCAGCAATAAGAAAATAAATTGAAAGTTCAAAAGCAACTTCCCCACTCAAAAAACACCCCCACCCCCGTATGAGTTGACTGACATGCCTTTAGCTTATTATTGGTGTTACACTACTTAATGGCTACTTCCAAAAATGACAAGGGGAATCAGTTATGTATACATAACATTTTTTCCAAGAGTTACCAGCTTGTAACTGTCCAAAGAGCTTCTGTTTCAGTAGGAAAAAAAACCAAATAAATAGGCCCGAAGATTCCATTAGGAGCTAAGCAGACATTTCACAAGGAATACATGGCTGCAGGTAAAGAGAAATACAGAAAAAAAGAATTTCTTTAAATCCTGAAAAATTGAACTATTTCACAGCTATGTCATAACCACTGGAAAGTCACTTTCACACAGTAATTTATAAGAGCAGGTTGTTATGCAGGGAGCTGTGAGTGGGTCAGTGCATTTCTTTCCCAATGCCAATAGAATTCTTTCCCAGAGAAAGGTAGTGGGACATCCATCAGGAACAGATAAGAACTTTGAAATCAGGCACAGTGCTACTTCTTCCTTGAAAGTTGCAACAACTTATTTCTAAAGGCACACCTGCAGAAAGACAGTGATAAGTGTATCTTGGCTGATTAGTAACATCTACAGTACAGAAATGATAGGCATTTGTCAGCTGTTTGAGGTTTGGAACTGCTCATCTACTGCATTAGAAGGGGGAGAAGGAAGATCAGATCAACCATGCTTTTTACATATCAGAATTCACCATACATTTTACTTTTGCCTGGGCTGAAAGTCAAGAGCATGGTCCCTTTTTCTTAAAAAAAATCAAAATTCCTTTAATTTTTTTTTCTAAACATTATTACTTAAAACTGAAAGCCACAGAAGCAGAATAGTTACAGGGAACAGCAGTGTGGCATTGTGCCATAGCCCCAATAAGGATAAATACAATAAATAACCTGTTTTATTTTTCTGGACATTAGATTTAGATGCCATGAACGCAAAATGAGCAAGGTACAGTCCTCTAACACAAACTTATACTGGACATAGACAAGATGTGTGCCTACACGTTAATTGCTCTGAAGAGAGGAAAAATTTTATGAAGAGAGCCTGAATGCCACTTATTCAAACTGAACCATACCATTCCCATGTAGACGGATTGATGATATGTCTATTAAAAAAGCCAATGCTACATCCAGTTGCAGGCACATCACTCAGTTGCTCATCTCTGATGCATGTGAGATAATACCTTATGGGTGATCTATGTACTGTTCAAAACAGGTTTAACATAGTCGTTACTAGAAACTAGATACAAATAAGTCAAGAAACTGGATTAATTAGTTTGTTTTGCAGGAATCAAATGAGGGGAGAATCAGCTATGGCAAAAAATGTTCTTGTTCTGCAAAAGACGCTGTGATTCTATGCAGTGCAATGTTTAAAGTTTGTTCAATACTATGCAATGTAATAAAATGTTATGTAGCAATAGAGATCTTGCTTTCGCTTGAGGTGTTGTAAATCACTGTTGGTTTCAGTGGTGGCAGGATCAGGTTCTTAGTTAGAAATGATAACAAGCCAATTTTCAATTCTCTCATATATACCAGAGACAGTTGTCCTCTTTGACAAAGGTGCAGAAGTGGCAAGGAAATCTATTCATGTGCTTTGGACACTGGCTTTTCAGAGCAGAAGAACATGTATCAAACAGCAAAGCTTCACATGCATATGCAAGACTGACATTATAGATGAATTTCCTGACCAAGGTCCAAGTTACTAGCAAGGCTTTTACTAAGCCTTTGAATTGTACAGAAAGAGTGTCAAAAATATTTTTCAACCTGTTATAGAGACTGGGTTTGAATTAAATTGCAGATGTTCAATATCCCTGAAACCGTATTTTTTATTAAGAGACAGAGTAGTCCATTAAACTTCTGTTTCAAATCACACTACTTGTCATTAAACAATCAGAGCATGTTTTCTCTTTCTTTTGACCTTGGCAATTAACATATAAACTTTCAAAGCACTGCGCTCAGACCTCTGAAAAGAAATATGATATTGAACACAATTAGAGACATAAAGATGAAGGAGACAAATAAAGGGTATCTAAATATAAAGAAAATTTCTTAAAAACTCTTCCTGGAAATAAGAGACTGTTATTAGAGAGCAGACAGTTTAAAATGAAAAGACATCTGACATTTGCATTGATGCTGTAGTAGTGTAGCTCTGACTTGCAGTAGGTGTAATTAGAGCATTCAGTCTACAGAGGAAGAAAGACCTGTCACTCTGCAGCAAAGCCCCAAGCAAGGCAGGATAGCTAACAATGTCTTATCCTTAAATTACGCTCTGATTTGAAAAAATATTAAAAAAAAATGTTTCAGGTGGATTGTGTAGTGTTAGTAACTGAACCTTTCCCCACTTCTCTGTTAATATTATTACAGCAAGTTATTACATATTTTTTGAAGCCCAGAGGACAGCTCAAGATTCATCTGCTTGAGTAAATGCACTGATAGGATTATTTTGAAAAAGCATGATGTAAGCAGACTCTTTCTAATAGAATGAAACCCCTCAAGGTACTCATAATTAAATTGATTAATTTGGCTTTTGAAGGTGCACTATGTCTTCTGATTTTGAAGGAAGACAAATATCCAAGAGATAGAATATCAGTGTCTTCTCATCTCTTCTTTATTTAAGGTTCAGATACTACCAGCTAACATGAGAAACACCTCAGACAAAAGCTACTTTTTAGCCCTGCTGATTAAAAGGGTTGGAAGTTTGAATTTTCTCCAGTCCTGGACAAGAAAGAAATTCCATGCATTGGAAATAGCTTCAAATGTTCTAAAATACACAAAATGAAAATAATCCAATTGCTATTCAACCTTGAAGAGATTACCTGCAAACCCCACTGTTCTCAAAAATCTCTGTCATCTGCTAACAGGAGTTTAGAATAAAGAGATGAGTTTCTCACTTCTACATGGCCAGAGATAGAGTGGATGATACCTGCAATGATGCTTTCCTACGTTCTTGTAACAATACTGATCTGTCAGAAGAGACAGAGATCCACTGGCACAATTTTATCATTACAGTGTTTGTCATAAGACAGAGAAGGGACAGGTTAATGCTGCTTTCTGAAACACTGATCATAGACACTTGATTGAGACCAAATGCTGAGAGTTTTCTGAAGGATAGCTGATTGTCAGATTGCCACATCTAAAGCAAGCCATGAAGGTTTTGTCTTGCAGGGATCCCTAAATCTCCTGTTTGGAAGGAGCAATAGCTTTCCAGGGAAGTGGAAATCAACAGTAAAAATTATTGACAGTTTCCATTTCTAGGGATCCCCTTGGCTACAGTCACAATGAAAGAGAATTATTTTGGCTTCCTTTGCCAAATACAGGAAAATCCATAACTGAAATCTATGCCAACAAATGAAATATAAGGCACATAAACAAACCCAATGAAATGTAAGAGAAAATCAGAGCTATTTGGCCAGTAAACAATTTAAGATTACCATGGAACAAGGTAAACTGGCTCTTCAAAGCCTTTCTCAATAGCTCTCCTGTTTCTGTTGAGTAGGCACTGCATTAAACTTGATCATCATTTGAACTACTTATGAATAATTGATTTAGGAATAACTTCACTGACAAAAATCTCACAGTTCAATTTGCTATGGTTTGTGGAACATATTTATATTAATTTATAACAATGCTAATCGACAGCAATTCAGGCTTTGGAACCCTTAAAAAAATTAACTGAACGTTACAAACTCAAATACTGTCGATCAACATAATTTAATAGAGTATCTTCCATAGATTAACTAACAAAGATCAATCATAATCACAGGACCCTCAACCATTTCTATTCTCTTGTGGTTATTAAAATAGATGGGATTTTTCAGTATGTCTCAAAGATTAATGAATCAAATTTCTGGTAGATCAGAGTGAGATACTAAATTAGGAACAAGTAGTTCTCCTCAAGAACCCTCACCAGTTGCCTGTCCCCACATGTCATCTTCATCAGTGGAGTTCCATTTGGAGTATCTTTGTTAATCGCAATAACAGAAGCATCTTTCCAGGTAATGCTGTTTAACTTTTTGTTGGCTTGATGTGTGTGCATGTGTGTCCCACAGAAAATAATAAAAAATCTTTTTTTTATGTGAGAGTGCATGTGCATTGTTCTGTCAGACACAAGGACACTGAAAATAACAACCCATGTGCAAATCCAGAATAAAAAAGCTAAGTAGGAGAAGGGTAACCAACACAAGAAGTGGTAACAGAACATAATATTCTACAGAGTCAAGGGCATAGCCTAGGGTACCTGAGCTGACAAAATGTAGAGTACTGAGTCTTCTTTTACCACCCAAGTAAGAGATGTAATGCTCAGTTATAGCAATACTCTTCCTCCTCACAAACCCTTCACCTGATGATGAAAGTTGATCAGGCAGCTGATATAGAAGGCCTCTGGCACTGAGCATAAATTTTGGCAACAAAAATACGACTGTGAAATTTCTTTCAATCAAAGAAGTAAATCCCCAAAATGAACTTAACAGAAAAAAATCAACTTTTTTTCCACTTATCCATTTCTATCCAGTCTGCTTTCCTAGACAACTTTTCAGATTTCCTACATGCCTCTATCACAAAAACCAAAGTCAGAGCAGAGCGGGCATTTATTTGTGTTATAAAGGTACCAAGAAAATACTGGAATTTTGTTCTTCATGTCCCTTTTAAGATATTACAAATCCTCTTGAGCTGAAGAAGCTAGTGCAAAACAGTCATAACAGTGATTTAAGAGGGTCATCTTGAAAATGCCAGATTTATACTGATGGTGTGTTCTCTTCCTGTGAGGCGTTTCACCATTTCCTTTGGTGATGTTTGAAATTATCTAGTTTCTAGAACCACAGACTCCAATAGAGACATGGCATGAAGCTGTATAACTATTTATAGGATGTTTCTATCACATTTCCTACACACACAAAGAATGGCCACCATGGCACCTACATATTCCCTTTCTTACTGTGTCCTCCTGGCATTCTCATGGTCTGGTGGATGGGTCCAATTTGGTAGGACATCAAGAGATGCTGCCCCAGGAAACCTTTCAGCTGTCTGTGGGTGGTTGTAGCACCAGTGCAGCACCAGTGTTGTCCCTACCTGACACCCTCCAGAGAAGAATCTTGGGATGAGAATGAAAATAGGAGCTGCTCAAATGTGGCCCAAGCAAAAGGGAGGACAAACTCACTGGCAGGCAAGCATGTCCTAGAGCAGGCCTGAAGATACCACACAGAGAACACAAGCTCAAATTCTGCAGCCTCTCTCAACAGGCCCATTGTTTACATGTGAGATGGAAGAAGCAAACCAGAGTTGATACACATGGCAGATGACTGGGAAATAAAATTTTTTCATCCATTTGCAGTTGTTCCTCAAATATATGCAAGTTTACTTTGCTTCATGGTCACCAGAGGTTTAGTGTTATGTCATGGCATGCAAACTAGTAGGGTATTCATACTCTCTTTTGAGAAGGTGGGAAATGTAGAAATTAACAATTCGAGAAGTTATAAGACTTTTGTTCAGGAAGTAATATGCACTGGCATGGAGCACCAGGAGAAGACTTGGATTGTAGGTTTATCTGTCCCCTTTTTATGGGTGACCTTGAAAATGCTTAGAGAAAGCTAGAGAGAAAAGCAATTACATTTTTGAAATTACACACCACTGTTCTCATTTATCTTGATAACCACTTTTAAGGAATCCAAAAAAGGCTAGAATATTGCTTTTATAAAAGTTGTAAAGACCTTGGTTCTGCGGAGTCAGTTTTAAAATAAATTTAGATGTTCAAAGATGAATTTTTATTTCCTTTGTCATGCTAAATTGCTACTTTTGTAATTAAAAAAAAACCTGCAGTCCTATTCTGATGACTTTGGCAAAAAAAAGTGTACATGATCTGTCTTCCTTGTTCTGGAAAGATATGCAGCAGCTCAACCTGTGTTGTGCAATCATCCCTACTGCTTGTGTCACAAGCATCTACATTCATCCTTTTCTGTGCATTTATAAGTGTGATTGAAGTGTTGATAAGAAGGTGCATTTATAAAAACAGGACTTTATGCAAACAATAGGCACAAGACCTCAGTTATTCTTATTCCTGCTGGTTAAGCTCCCTTGTGTTCATTTAGGCATGATCTGTCTTCGTGTCTCTTTTACTCTCATTATTGTCTTGCCTTACCAATTAAGTAAGGCACTGAACGGCCTGTTATTCCAGCCTGGGAGGGCTGGGGGTCAGAAGGAGTCATGCTTAATGTTAAGTGGCTGTGAAACGTTAAAGCCTGTAAATTCATAAGGACAGTTGGCCTGGCCCACTGCAGGGCAAGAGGTGTAAGTACTTTTCTGCTTGAATTACGAATGGAGCAACACTGGCTTTGAAATGCCAGGATCCACGCTGAGCTCAGTGAACGCTCCCTAAGTGTGTTGCTTCAGCCTCAGCTCTAATAGCAGGAGCAATAGGGGTTATTTTTGGAAGCTCTTGGCAGACAGATAGAAAAAGAAACTTCAAAAATCATTCTGCCTTTTTACTGAGGACCCCCTTAGGAGTACTACTGGGGAGAAGTCTGTCGACCTGCCACAGCTAATAGTCACTCAGCAGCCTGGCGTAACCAGCACTCCAGAATCAATGCGCTGCAGCTATTCAGTAGTACTACATCTGATGCTTGAAAGGATGGAAAATACGATCTGTGACAGCTGCTTATGAGTGATAGTGATAGTGAACAAAAAGCCTATCGGGTGCTGGAATGTCCCCGCCCCACACGCATAAAGGATGGGAAGGGAATGATGACTTTTCCTAGCACGGCTGCACTCTCTGGCAGGCACCGTCCTGCGTGCCAGATTGGCAACTCCAACAGCTCCACAGCAATTGTTCACATGCCACCTTTGGAGCAGTGGTTTGCTACCCACAGCATCCCTGCTATATCATGTACCACGCTGCTGACTGCACATCAAGAAGTTTTTCACTTCTTGGATGAGAGAATAAGAGACCAACAGACATAAAAGAGAATAGGGTCCAATCTCTTAGTCTAGAATTTGTACAAGGAAAGCAAGAAACTCTTTATAACCAATATGGACAAGGTTAAAATCTAAGCAAGGTTACTTAACTTTGGAAAGAAGGATTTTCTGATGCACCAAAAAAACAGTTTGGCCAGGGTTTTCTACTATGATGTTTTACTAACTGGCTTCTTTGGGATCTCAGTTGCATATTCTCTTGGTCTGCTTGAAATTTAGCACCTAGCAATATTTAAATATTTCTAGAATTATGAATTATTTCTTGAAATACGATAGTGTCTCATTTTGATATATAGTAAGACATTTCTTTGGCAAAGACAACTTTGCTTCTGTCCACTATATGGCTTAGCATTTCAAACTTTTGTGTCCAAATCTAAATAAATACTTAGTCACATGATCTTCACTCTTAATTGTAGAAGCATAACTAAGATTGTTATTTACTTCACAGAAAAAATATTCCCTTGTTCTGAGAGGAAAGCTTTTTTTTTTTTAACGTATCTGAAACTTTTAAAAATATGTCTCAAAACAATTCTCATAAACTAATCATTTTGGCAAGTTTCTATAGAAAAAAGATCTTCAGTACAAAACAATAATGTTATTACTACCATGCAGAATAATAGAATACCTCCCTAAAAAAAAAAAAAAGACAAGAAATTTCATCAGGAGAGAACCTAATTATTAAAGACATTGTAAAAGCAAAGATTACTCTGAATTTGGTGTACAAAGATGAGTTTCATCAAAGGTTAGTTTAATCACTTATCTATACAAGGAAGTGCTGCCCTGAGTTGTCAATAGCTCTTCTTGACCTATTAAAAGTCTTAAGTGAATATAATTTTGTAGACCTCACTTGGAAAGACTCCCTTAATAACTCAAGTATGAGAGCAACTTGCTAATATATATTTTTTACTAGTTATTTTTCCCACAAATAAATATTTTCTGTCATGTTCAATATTTTTATACTGTAAGATTTTTTTATCTTGCTTTAAGATATATAAACTCCCTTTCAAATATTGATATACCAGCAAGAAATGTTTTCAAGACTGCCTCTGCTTGTGATGTTATCTTCATGCTAAGGGACTCAAAAGGTTAAGATTTTAATCCACTGCAAGGGATTTGCTGAATAAATATCGTGTTTGTAAGAGCTGGATTAGGACAACACACTAAACCTACTGCATCTAACCAACACAGTGAATCTTGTCATGAAAATAAACTCTTCTGTTTATCCTTACTTATGCATAGAGCTATGAATAACTCTTATAACCAGCTAGTGATCCTGCCTACATTATCTTGTCTGTAAACATGCTCTGCATGCTGAAACAGCTGAAAGGAACATACAGGATTAGGAAAAATCGTAGAAGCTGAAAACATGTTTTGACGCAACTATGGGAGAAAAAAATCCTCTGCTCCAGGTGAAAAGCTTTATAGTCTGTCTCATCTCCCCTCATCCTCACATTGCCCAGAATTGCCTTACTTTGTCAGAGAGAAGCTATGATGAAAAGCTCCTTAGAGTGACCCAACTGAAGGAATGCCTCCTTCTTTAATTTCCCTAAGACATAAAACACTATATAGGTTTCTGCTTTCAAATTGTTGCTTTTCAAAAGGTGCACTAGGAAAGGTTAGGAAAAAGGTTTATACTGAGGAAAAACACACACCTCAAAAGATTTGTTAACTCGTAAACCACTGCTTAAACTCTGAGTTTCAACATTTGGTTTTTAACCTAGGAGATCTCAAGCGTGTTACAAACCCTATCAGAGATCCTATTTATCATTAATGCATAAATTGGTGGGCTGCTTAGTTAAGGACAGCATCTAGTATTAGTCTGCAGAGGAACAGCTCTTTCATGACATATAGGAATGTTTCACCACAATTGACCAAGAAGGCCAATGGCATCCTGTCCTGTATCAGGAATAGTGTGGCCAGCAGGAGCAGGGAAGTGATTCTCCCTCTGTACTCGGCACTGGTGAGGTGACACTCGAGTGCCGTGTCCAGTTCTGGTGTCCTCAGTTCAGGAAGGACATGGAGGTGCTGAGAGGGGTCCATAGAGCACTGGTGAAGGGTCTGGAGCACAAATCCAGTGAGGGGCAGCTGATGGAGCTGGTGGTGTTTAACCTGGAGAAAAGGAGGCTGGAGGGCACTTTGTCACCCTCTCCCTGCAAAGAGGTTGTACCCAGGTGAAGGTTGGCCTCTTCTCCCAGGCAATTAGTGACAGGATGGAAGGACATAGTCGTAAGCTGCACCAGAGGAGGAAAACATGTGAGTAGCTACCTGGAGAGCATGGACTTCAAAAATAAAAAAAATCAGCCTGAGGTTTTTTCACGTTTTCTCCTCAGATTGAAATTAATCCAGCTGAGAAGCCATGGAAAATTGGAATTACCACAATGAGAAAATATTTCAGATGAGTCTGCACAGCTTAATTATATATCTGTCCAGAAAGTTTCTACCTAAGTGTGTAGAGAATAATTTCCTCTAATAGCTTTAGAAATTTGAAAAGTGAACTCTATATTTTTCTAATTCTACCTTTGCACCTAAATTTTAAGCCTTTTCTTTCCTATGAAGACAAAGAACATACACTGCAACTATCACCAGTTCTCTTCCCTAACCAAATATATTTTACAATTAGGTTTCCTTAGAATCAAATTCAGAGAAAAAAAATGTTTTTACAATTTTTTTGCAATTTATAAGTACAAAACAAACCCCACGGTTCTTATTGCTAATAAAGGCAGCAGTCTCACTCTTCCTTAGGAATTTCATAAGGCACTGCATGATACTAAATAAGTAAGTTTTTAAGCATTCCTTTTGCAATATACTGTTAGAGGTATTCAGATTTGTCTGGTACCCAAGCATATTTCACTATTTACACTTTATTTCCACAATAACATGTAAAAGAATGTGTGACCAGCAGAACTAGGAAAAAGGACAATAAAATGATAATTTGATGTAAAAGTCGGGGCATTCCAGTCAGTTAATTTGCAGGAGGCGTAGCTATCTGAATTTCCATAATATAAAACCGTTTACTCTTCCACTGAGTAGGAATTTATAAAAAACATCCCTGTGGCATGGTTTAAGGTCAACTATAACAGTAAAACATTCATTATCATGATACATATGAAATAAACATTTAAATATAAAACACCTCCATTTCTTTCATCAGCAGTAGTAAAAGCAGCAAATAGTTGGTTCAGCAAGGAATTTTTTACAATTATTTGACAGCATTTTTTGTTGTCTGGTCAGAAACATCAACCACTTCTCTATGAGTAAAGATATAAAGAAGTGAGCACTGCTTAGTATTCATGGATGCTTCTATAAGTAAAATTATAGCATGGATTTATCCATAACATAAAGAACATATTCACTCAAGATATGTCTTCGTTTTATTCCCTCAAACACTTTGACAGGATCAGCAGCATCTTCTCATAAAAAAATGACCACTCTTAATAGAATGAAGAAAAAATTATACTGATGATGAAAGATACCCAGAGCTCATAAAAATGAATCACTATACTGGTTAACAATGTCTCAATTTAAAACAATATAATTCCTGAAAGTTGCACAGCATGAGTAATTTCTTTCATGTGAGCAGTATTTATATGGATTTGTCAGTATTACCAGGAGAAAACAAACAAATTTTAGTATGTGGTCCTCAAACTCACACGTTAGCATGGATTATCCAAAAACTGGAATCATAGCTAACAGCAATAAAAATGTTAATTTATTTCTAATCCTGTAGAAGTCTATTTTCTCTAATAGTTACGGAAATGGAAATGAAGTGGTGTCTAGAATGAGCACACTGTATTTTGCTTCTTCAAAGACCAAGAATTTCAACTGGGTACTTTTGAATAAGTTGTCCAACATATTTTGTACAGGACGTATTTGGGACATAAAAAAATGAACATCCTAAAAGCTATGCACTGGATAAGGCCTTATAAATCAAAATGTTTGAGACTTTTTTAGAATTGCGGAGGTAGGGTTCCTTCTCATGGACTACATGACTTTTCACATGTGTTTATGCATGTATTGTGCTTACTTTTCAGTATTCAGTGTATATGCACTGGCAAGTAATCCATCTAATGTTGAAAAAGGAGGTATGGAGAAGTCTTTTAGAGTGATGTCCTGTAACATCTGTCTTCAGGAGAGACAGGATTTTTTCTCATCTTTCTCATCTATTTTGAAAACTATATGAATCTGTGGACAGAGATACTGCAAATTTCATGTGTTACTATCTGTCTACATATGCCCATAACTTAAAATGGGGATTTTTTTCCTTAAATGTATAACTTCCTCCCTCTACAAATTCTACTGCTCTTGTCTGAAGTAGTGAGTCCAATATTCATATTCAATACCAAAACAGAGGAAGGCCATTTTCAATCTAAATGGTAGAGGAACACTAATGAAATAACAGAATTGAAAAAGAAAATTAAATGCATTACATTACAAAGAAAAGAAATATCCACAAAATCCCCACAAAGTTTGTTGCCTAAAAGTTTATTGAACAGATTAACAGATTTCTGAATTACTTATAGTCTTCTACAGTTACATATACATGCTTTAAATAGTATACATAATGACTATATTCATTTATAATATGTCCATCGTGTCAAAATTTCCAGCTCCCTGAAATAAACCCACGCTTTACTCTTAGAATGTTTCTTCTGGTGGGATTCATTAAAAATTATTTATAAAAGAGATGTGGCAATGTTCTGATTTAAGGTAGGCCAAGGCAGAAAGTTTCATGTTATCACTCTCAGAAAACAGGGTAAGAAACTTGGAACACTTGGATGCATGGAATCATTCTTTTGGATCCCTTCACCTCATCTGTCTTCAGTGTCAGCCCAAGAGATGAAATGCATGTAACTGAGCAGCCTTGTAATTCTGGCACCATTAAGAAGACTGCCTCCCCTTCTCTGTTCCAGTTGTCCTGACACTGGTTTCCAGTCTGTGTTGTCTGATGAAGCCCAGAGTCTGAAGGCCTTCCTTGAAGGTCATCCTTACCATGAGGAAAGATAGACTTTCCCCAGGGGCTGGGAAAAGAAGCCATGTAAGAAATGAGGACTGAAAAGCCATGTTTGTGAAGGATTCTGTTACCTGAATTGCATTTTACCTGTGACCTTTACTGGGAACATCTCCGTGCTGCACCTTCCAGCCATGGCAGCGCTTCAGCAGACATTCACATTGTTCTGACCCAGCTGCCTACACCCTCACAAGACTGCAGTGCTGAATTAAGTCTAATATCTGTGTTCCATTTGTGTGCAAAAACTTCAAAGGCACAAATAAATTCCACTGCTTATTTATGAAACACTTTGGAGCTGTGGCAGTGGACAGGAAGGAATTGATGCACAACCAGAGGATTACTAGTTTGAACTGAAGTGCCAGTGCCAACTTTGTAGAAAAACTGAGATGAAGGCAAAGAATTGAGTGAGTGAACCTCACCCTAAACTTTAAAACATGCCACAAATGCTGTTGTTTCTGGCAATCTGAAACAAGTCTCTTGAAGTTGTTTTCCTAGGATCCACATCTGTTCTCTAGTGTTGGAAAGTCACACTAGGGAGGAGGGGTGGAGAAACAAACATCAGGCAAAGGGGCTTTTTTTAAAAGGCATCAATTCCCTTCTTATTTCCACGGCCTTCTATTTCAGATTTTGAAAGTATAACATGCTTCAGTAATTTGGAAGTATTACTGCCTCCCTCAAACCCAGATTATTGCTTCAAAATGTGGAATTTCTGAATTTCCCCACAGCTTATACCCTTGCCTAAAACTGTTCTGTAATGCTCTCTGATGTTCTGGTTTATTTGTCAAGGCAGATATTTCTAAAGACAACCTGAACTGCCTTATGCCAGAGAAGAGAGATATATTAGTATTTCCAGGCCAAGACAATCAATTAATTGGTAATAACTACTAGAATTTATCAGCCTTGTCTATCTGGTTTCATTACTCAGAAACAAAGCACCAGCATGTCTTTCCTGATGTCAATTCTGTTCATTTTTTCTATATATTTTGCTTAACATTAGATGGCATCATATTTGATTTTATTTAAAAGTCATGCCTCGTATTACTTTTCAGTATATTTCCTTTTCTTGTATCAGGAGAGCATATGGAAATTAGGTGTTTTGCTTGCTGGGCTACATTTTGAGGAGGAGAAAGTGGAGTTGGGAGTGCTTGTTAAGAACACTGGTAGGATCCAGTGGTGGTATGGCTTCTACCTTTGTGTCCGCAGGGGTGTTGAACCATAGACTTTAACATATATTTGAAGTAAGATTAAAACAAGGTGGCAAAATTCACCATTCCTTGCCAGCTCCAAAGCAAATATGTTCTCACATAGGTCATCAGCAGCCACAGTCAGGGGCTTGATATAACATAAATGCTCAGCTGTAATCTTGTGAGGGTTTAGGAGAAAATATTATTTTTCTGCCTCAAGAACAGAAACATCCTTCAGAGAGAGCAGATACTAGGCCTGTCAAGCTTCATTGTTGTTATCTACTTCTTATTGTTTATCCACTTCCAGGATGGAAATGTGAGTACCATATCCCCAAAAATGGACCAGTTTGTGACATTTCACAAACATTCTCAGCCCAAATGGTTTTCTTATATGAATAAATTCCAGACATTCATCCTGAGCATAAACCTAGTTGGCTAAATTAAACTGTCCAGTCCTGACCTTCTCCTTCATGAGTTTTATTCTTCTAGATATTACTGTTTGAAGCCTTTCCATAATTTATGGCACGTTACTCCACACTTTCTTTAGTTTTCAAAGCCAGGTCCTAAATAAAGACCAAAAAACACTTCAAACAACTTAATCCTTCCTAGAAAAGGCTGTTAGCATTCAAAGATGACATTACATCAAAAGCAAAGGTTAAACTCCAGAATACATTCTTTGAATGAAGTAACAAAAGCCCTATTATAGCCTTTGATCACTTGAGCTCACCTGTAGGAAATGTTACACCTTTTTATTAAACTGTTGAATTGTCTTTGCTGTACAAGCTGGAGACATTCTTGACAGGCTTAAAGTCGTTAACACCTCTGAGGAATGCTCAGCAGAGCCTATAATACTCTCTCGTGTCTACGCATGTTAGTATAGCAACTTCGTACTTTCCTAACAGCCCAGGCACTCTTTCCTTTTCTTACTTCTTTTACAAATGTTTTGAAATTAGTATATAGGCAAAAAATAGTATCTTGGCAAAATTATCCGTAGCACAAATGCGCACAGCAAAATATTTGACACTACCAAGAAATAAAGTTCCTATCACTAAATTAGAAAATTTATTGAATTACCATGAGAGGTTTTCTAAATGAATCACCACTTAATTACTGACAAGAAAACCAAACAACTGCATTTTTAACTGGTAGCTGGGCAGTACATTTAGCATCGTCCATTACCAACTGCAGTACACAGAGTCAATTAATTTTTCATTCAGATAACCTGCATTCACATTCTCACACACACTGACACACACATAGCTGCAGTGCTTTTCCTCCCTCTCTCAAGCATTAACTACTTGTATATAAATGTATTTGCATGCAAATATGCATTATTAGAAATGCATATAACAAATATTAGAATTAAAGATCAAAATTTTATCTTTAGTTTCTCTTCTTTTAAAGATTGCTGCACATTTATTTAGTTTAGAAGCACTGCCAAATAGAAACGTGTCTTCTCTTAAAAGTAAGTAAATAAATAAGCTTATAAGGATTTTCTGACAATCCAGACTGTTATTTAGTTCTAATAACAATGAACAGCTGAAAGCTATTTCCCCTCAGCCTCTGTGGATCTTTTTTTTTCTCCTTTTATTCCTTCAGCTCTTTTTCACAGCTCATCTCTTTATATTTAAAGATTATTTTTATAAAGACTAGCAGTCCTACATGGATGCACTCTCAAACACACAGAGAACAAGGAGTTGATTCTCCTTTTCTTCCCAAGTTGTGTCTATATACATTACTTCTTACATGTCACAAAGCTTTTGAATATTTCTAATAACACTTTACCCTTCAGGTTCTGAAACATCTTCCACTGAATAAGCACTCACATACATGAAATCTGACTTCCAGACCATCCTTCTATGCACATACAAAAAAAATTCTTGCATAGCAATGAATGCTATGAAACAGGTGAGGACAAACAGCTGCCAAATATAAATGATGAGAGATTTTTAAAAAGAGCATGTATCCTTTATAAAAGGAGATGCACCTGCTGTCTGTACTGTACCTGAAGCCTCACATACAGACCACAGCCTCATGCAATCAGCAAAAACTAAGTTTACATCCTTCTTCCACATTAGATCTGTGTTTTTCTGAAGAGAACTTCTGACTTACTCATGCTTCTATTCTTGGCCTATTTAGAGATAACTATTCAGTGGAGGCTTACAGTGAGCTTCTGGATCTTAATCCTGTTGTCTCGATTAGTCTCTCTAATGATTACACAGTTTGATTGCCTCAGAGGGAGGTGGAGAAGAATAGGGTACAGTGAAGGGAGCAGTTTGTGTAGTCCCCATTAGCTCCTGATTACAGGAAAAACAAGATAGTGTCATGTCTGAGTTCTGTGGGGAGGAAGGTAATGTGCCTCAGAATAATTCTGTACAATCAAGAGATTAGAAGGATTAAATGTAACCAAACCTTTCCTAAAACAGAAGTGATGAGCAATATGTTTTTAAATGGTAAACATGGTAAATGACTAATTTGTTGACTCATTTGTGAGTGTCTACTAACACAGTGAGAGTACTGGTGAGAATAAAGCAGCTGCCCATACCTGTTTCCATGCTGAATCACATGGAATGGATTTAAGATTGCTGTGCCTATATGACTTTATTCATTGAAGATTTCTGTCCTCCCTTTTCTGGCTCAACTGGGAAACAAAAACTCATGGTTTTATTTTTTATATGGTTTTATTATTTTATTTTATTTTATTTTTATAATGGTTTTATTTTTTAAAACTGTGATTTTTTCTGGACCTTTGGGTGACCAGAACAAATGAGTGAAAACTAGCTCACTTGCAAGAAATTTTCATCAGCAGTTTCTTCTTAGATATGAGTGATTTAGCCTTTGTATTTTTCATAAAATTTGAAAATGGCTTTCATAAAAATTCAATCAGAAAAACAACAACATAAATTTATTTGCTAATTCCCTTTGAAAAATTATACAAAAATAAGCCTAATGCACTTTTGATCATTTCTTAAATTAACAAATAATTATTTCCTTATTTCATTTTATGAAAACACCTCATTATTTGCAGTAATGTATGGATATTCTTCATCAAATGTCTTCAGTGTCTGGAGAAAAAATTAACCTTTTCTGCAATCACAGTGCTGTCAGATGCAGAAAGCAATATTCACTCTGCACAGAGAAGTCCTTTTTAGTCCTCACAAAAACCCTACTGTGTGATACTATTCACAGCAGTGAAAACACAGGAACATATCCACTTCTATTCTCTCTCAAAAGCTTATAGAAGGTGATGGCTTAAACTGACAACAGCAGCTCCTCCAAATCCAAAAAACGCATCCTATCCTTATCAAGCAAACATTGCCTGTGCTTATTCATTTTTAAAAGTCATTTATCCCCAATGTTAGCCTGCTCCTCTCTTCAAGGCACAACATTCAGAAGAGAGGAATAATTGCAGTGACGTATGCAAGCTACATGTCTCAAAGTGATCTGGAAAGCAAATGCAACTCTTTCCTATACATGCAGTAACACCTAAGAGTGGAGGAGCTGTGGTCTGTCCCTTGCTTTCCTCACAATCTCAAAATAAAGATAAGTTTATAAAGTTAAATAAGACTTTATAAGGAGTTTATGTAATTGGTTTAAGATTATGTATCATCAAAAGAAATTAGTAAGGCAATTTCTGTAAGGAGAGAGAATATATTTTATGAGGTTAGGCAGTATAACTGGAAAATAGAAATTTCTGAATTTCTTTTCATTTCTGACGTTCTTTATCAGATGAAATGCTAGAGATCTTGGTTTCCAAAAATGTTTTAGTGAATGTAAGTCAACTTCCAACCAACTCAAGGATCTAAAAATGAAAGTAACAGCATAGGAAAACCGAAAGTTTACACCTCAGGTAGATACACATGGGCTAAAGCTGACAACAAACTCAAACACAGCCTGAAAAAAAGTTTGAATTGCTCTTGGCTTCAAATCCCTGGCCTTCAGTCACCAGGGTGAGTTTCAGTTTAGCATTCCCAGATCTGTATAATTCATAAGCACTGTGCTTATCACAGAATCATAGAATAGCCTGGGTTGGAAGTGACCTATACATATCACCTGGTTCCAACCCTCCTGCCATGGGCAGTGACACTTTTCACTAGACCAGGGTGCTCAAAACCCCATCCAACCTGGCCTTGAACATTCACAAATGGGGCATCCATGTCTCCAAGCAACTTATTCCAGTGTTTCATCACCCTCACAGTGAAGAAATTCTTCATTATGCCAAACCTAAATCCATCTTTTTTCAGTTTAAAACCATTACCCCTTCTCCTTTTGCTAAGGCCCTACTACAAAGCTTGTCTGCTTCTCTCTTCTGAGCCCCTTTAAGTAATGAAAGGTCACAATTGGGTCATCCCTGAGCCTTCTCTTCCCAAGGTCGAACCACCACAACTCTCTCAGCCTTTCTTTATGAAGTAAGCAGAGCTTTCTACACAGACTTTCCACCAATGCCTAAACTGGACAGCTCTCAGCACCACTCCTTCCCCATCTGGAGATCTCATGTTTACTCAACTTGTAATAGAACACAACATGAGTAATGGTGGGGAAAGAGAGATACTGATAATCACAGAAAAACTCACAGGACTGAGTTTTCCAAATACAGGCATCCTTCTTGCTGGCAGCTCAGCCTCATTTAGAAAAGTACAGGTAGCAGCTGAATTACAGATCTGAAAGAACAGGTTAACATGGGTGTTTTAACAAAAGAAAAACAGCGATTTTCAAATAGTCATCCCAAAATTGCATTTTTTTTCAGATCATTTGTTCAGTAACCTTAGTAATCATTAAAGGAGTTTAAGGATTCTTTTGACACATTATGCATCACAAGCAGAAGCTAGAAAGTCACAACACTAAAAAAAGAAGTTGGTTGCCCTAGGCGTGTTTCAGCTTACTGTCAGCTCAGTCTATTCTAGTGTTTCACTTGTAATAGCTCCCTTGCTGTACTTATGACTAATAACAATAAAATATTAACAAAATAGTTTTGCTTGGTGGTGACTCTAGAGACAGGAATGAAAGATGTTGTTGTGTCCTCTGTTTTGTTTCTAGTCTGACAACTAGTTTTGCTCCCATTGCTACTGTAACATTTTGATGACAAAGGGATCAGTGGGAGCAGTACTCCTGTAGTCACGGCTGGTCTAAGAATAAACAGCCTGCTATGCTCTCCTCACCTTAGAGGAATTTTTTTTCTGTAGTGCCCCTTCCTTCTCAACTAGAACTTTGTAAAACCCTCCAACTTCCTCCAGCTTTTCCCACTCTTCCCAGAAGATGCTAAAAGGCACGGCTTTTCATCCTTGGGCTGCCTTGCTGCCCATGTTGAGGTCCCTTTTATCTCTTCCAGCTCCTTCTGCACTCATTCAGCCTCCAGCTGCAGATCTTAGAGCTGCTCCAATTCCCAGAGTCTCCAGAGTGATGTTTTCTTCAAAAACCAACCCTCTCCCCTCTGTACTGCAACGAGGGATGCAAAAGGTTTGCCAGTTCTCAGAAGGTTCTCCTGTAAAAATCACCCCAAAATACCCAACGTATTAAATTTGAAATATAAACCTTTTTTTTTTTTCACTGTAAATACTACTTGTTTGAACATGCCTACAGGTCCTAGGTGAAATTGGGCACTACCCACAGGAATAAACAGCCCTCAATATGATTTGCCACACAAACTTAGACCAAAGATAAGGGAAGCAGATACTATAATTCTGATTACCTAATTTCACTCCAAAGTACAGCTGAATTTGTGCAAAACCTGTGACAACTGCAGCAGAAGTGTTCAGGCTGTACTCTATAGACTTGATACTTTGCATATTGAATTGAGTTTTTATAGTTTTCTGGGTCTTTTGCAAAAGCTTCATGTGGTCCTAGGACTTACAGAATTATGGTCCACTTGTTTCAGCACTAGTGCCTTATGAGCAAGGATCTCTTAAGGGTTTCTCAAACATCTCATTCAAACTAAACTCTGAAGAAAATTTAGTTTCTTTAAACCAACTAAACTCTATGTTTTTAATCTCTTTGGTGATGTCACATGAATGCACAATTTTATGCACAAACTAGGATGGATTCTTAGAATAAAAACAAAGTCTAAGAGAAAAAAACAAAATGAAATTAAATGAAATTAAATTAATTGGAAAATAAAATAAAATAAAATAAAATAAAATAAAATAAAATAAAATAAAATAAAATAAAATAAAATAAAGAAAAATAGTTTGAAAAAGCCAGGCACTAACCAATAATACCAGCGTTGAATTTTGCATTGTCTGTGTAGTTTGTAGCCTGTCATTCAAACCAAATGATGCCTTTAAAATATGTTTTGCAAACAGTGTGACAAGATTGGCAAATACTTGTGATCTCATAGAGATTCCCCTTTGCCCTCATGTTGTGATTCTCACCTCTTTGTGGTACATCCACAGTTTGTCCTCTCAGACTCTTTCATTCTGGTGCCTTTTTAATGTTAACACCAGTCAACTCCAGATTGCAACACCCTTTGGCATTGAAGTGGTGATGTGATTCACATTACCACTGGCACTTTATCTCTTGATAATTGTGTAATTAACTTACTGTGCAATCACCATTGTTTCCAGCAACTTGTTACATGACTGCTGCCTAATTTCCACAAAGAAACACATCTAGGTTTTGACACCATCAAAACATGCGATGCTTGAAGACTTCTGGGCTTCATGATGTCTGCAGGCTTGAAAACCAGTTTGTCATAGCTCAGATGTGGAAGCTGAGTCCACTTGAGCTGTGCCATCGTCCTTATATTGGTAAAGGCAATCTCTCTGTAACTTGAATGAAGAAAACAGAATATTTCTATGATAACTTACACATTCACAAAAATAGATACATTCTAGATACATGGAAACTTCTATCAGTGAAGAAAAATTCAACAAAAACAGATATGCTAAGCACAGCATATATCACAATATGTTGCGGCTTTTATTTTTCTAGGTGTCTCTTTTATATACTGCAGTCTTCATATTTTTCCACAGTTTCAGTTCTTTGCTTCTGTTTTCAACCAAATTACGTTTTTCTTAAGGTTTCTATTCCATTTCTCTAAGCCCTTGCATTTCATTCACTCATTGAGAAGAATTTTTAAATAAGATTTTTAAGTCATTTCGAGAAGAGGCAAATGTGGTCTTCTCATCCCACAGTCTTGGACAAAAAACAGGGGAAAAAAAGTGTCCCCACTGATTCACTGCAAAAATGGCACCTTTTAAATGCTAATTGCTATCTTCATTTTTCTCATGCACAGGTGGATTGCTCATTTTTTAACCAGCTCTGTTCTGTTTTGGAAAATAGAAAAAGGAATCAGGAACTCCTTGCAGTTCAAACTTGCAGTTGAACTCCTTGCAGTTCCCCAAATCCTTGGATTGTATAAGCATTTAATAGCCTACAACCAGACCAAACATTGACATAAATGAGGATTATGTCTGCAGATCAGTAACAGAAGCAGAGTTGGACAGAGTTTTTGGGCAATCTGGGAACTAATCAGTGGGATTTAATCCAGCAAGTGACACACTCTGTGCTTCAATTTCTTAGGCTGGAGGCCAGGGACACCTATTCTGAAGCAGCTTTTTGAACTTCCCTGAGAATGCTGAGCATATTACACTGGATATAACCACACAATTGCTATATACAAACAGTTAGAACTGAGTCTGGATTCAGATGAGACCAAAACCACTTTTTCTATTGAAGACTTCTCCAGTGAGACAGGCCAGAAGGGTGATGTTCACTATTGTTTAAATATCTCCCAAACTGCAGCTTTAATATTAATGGCTTATTCAGGTCATGCCATTTCTTAACGGGTTTTTTTGTATCATCCTCTATGATATTTATGCTAATGGCCAAATGCTTTCAATGAACTTAATTTCCAGCTTCAGTGAAATAACTTCTACACATCTAATTTAAAAAGTAGAACACTTAATTTAAACAGAATATACATAAAAGGTTTTTTTCTCTTTTGCCTTATACTGCTATTGTTAAGCTTGAATCAGATATGAAATCTAAGCTTGTTACTGGGAAAAAAATCCATTCACATTCAAAGTTTAATGTTACTCAGCTCTCCATACAATCACTGCAATAACACTTTATCTGCCTATTATGAGTGTCCTTGACAGAATGTTCACAGAGCTAATCATTTACAGAAAAAAATTAGAAATGAGGGCAAGAGGATATGTACATATTTTTATATGTGTGTGTATACTATGCTCTTGGAGCTGATTTTTTTCTGCTCTGGACATTTGTAACTTCTTACTGAAGTCATAAGGCTTCATATAAGTCACTATAACCTACGCAGGGAAATCAGGGCTTCAAGATTCAGTCAGGTTTATAAATTCTTTCAGTTATATAAATAGATTGGAAATTCTTAAAATAGTAAATGTTGATATATTGATTCATTACTTTATTGATGAAAATGTTGTTATCAAATATAATTCTTCTCAGTGGATATTACAGTGAAATCATATACCCAAACAACAAAAACCTTCAGAAAAACATGGTTCCATTCAACTATTTACTGTTGCTGGCTGAATACACATTCTGCAACTTCTTTTTTAACCTCCTAATGAAACCTAATACTGCAGATTGGAGTCTATCTCCTCAAAACTGCAGCTTATAGGATACCTCTGTGATGCATTAATCTTTTAACCCCTTGAGGCATACTGAACATCAATTACACTGCGCTGTTGCCCAGAGGTGAGATATGTGAGCTGGAGCTAAAGACAGGCTACAGCAGCGGCATCTTACACACAGATCATGAGCAATCCATCTTCTTCAGGATGCGGGGGCAGAACAACTTTGGAAAGCCATCAAGGGGTAATGCTGTATTTGAGTGTATTTGCAGCTAAAACTAACTTGTCACACAAGGGAGAGCTCGCAAATCATCCTGACCCTCCTGACCCCATACAATCTGCAGCTCAGGAGCACAGGCTGTTAAAGAGCCTCACAAGGTCCACACAAGAGAGGCAAAAAGGGACTCTTATAACTACCCTGGATTTCTCAGAGCATCCAGTTTAGGAGGAGGATGGAAAGTAAATACTGCCACCAAAACTGAGAGTTATCACTGGTATTGTTTAAAGACAGAACAAAATCCATTTTGATAAAAAAAGGGGGAAATCGGCTCAAAAACACAATATGAGCCCCCAATTACTGAGATTTCCCAGCAGTTGCAAATAGAAAAAAGTGAAATTTTCCTGCATAATAAAGCTCTCATAGAAATTACAATAATTGTATGCTTGCTCTATATTTCCTTTCAGGCACTGAGTTTGTCCTTAATGTGTGTGTCACATTAAGACAGTAAGAGTTTTTATTATTTATTTAGGAAGTAAAAATCTAAAATATACAGAGTGGTTATGAACCTCAGCTTGCTTAGAGATAGATGGAACTGGTACCACCACTTGTCAGGGCAACCAATACTTGCTGTTATCAGACTAGATGCTTGTGTCACAAATACATGAACACCTTTTATGCTCCCTTCAGTTTCATCAAGGCCTGCCTGGATGCTACGACACACTGCTCTCTATTCAACACCTCACCAAAGCAGCTGGTTCAAGAAACTTCTAAAATACTGATTAAAGGATGCATTGACTGACTAAGGATAACTGTATATTGAATAATTGATGTGATAGAGGATGACAGATGCATTTTCCAAAGATTTTCAATGAGTCATCCTGAGGCTGAAGAAAGGGAATGAGTAGCCAGGAGCCAACAGTGGGGTCAGTCTCTAAAACTAAGAGTTTATTAACTGCTTTTGTACTGTTCCTTTACTTCTACTCAAGAGAATAGTCTGGAAGTAAAGAAAGTCTGCATTTGTCGGTGTTCAAAACTGTACATTATCTTGATACCTGTTGCACAGCTAATGAATTATCAAAATCAGTGCACATTACTGGATAGTTTCTTTCTGTGGAAATAGTGGGTGTACCTCCTCCTGTGGCAATTTTTTTCTTGAGGTTGGTATTTGTTGTCTGTTCAAATAACTCCTGTGAATTTCTTCTCCAAACTTCTTGTTATTAACTCATGTTTCAGCTGACATTGCTATTTACTGTGTTTCAAGTACATTTCCCATTTCAGAGACATCCTTTAATATAAGAAGTGATCTATGCTGGCTAAATGTATAAAGGTATAAATATTTCTCTAGAAATCAGATAGAGAAGCCACTACTGTAAAAGTCTATTAACTCCTGCTGTTTGTTTAACCATTGTCTGTGACGTCCTTAAGTCAGTCAAAGCTGTCTGCTCCTGCTCACAGTCACCAACACCCTTCACAGATGCAGGTTTTCAGAAAGCAAAGCAGTTTCCACAGGTCTGTGGACCTGCCAAAAATTCCTCAGTAACACAGGCACAACTAAATTTGTCAGCTTTAAGATAAGGAACAAATAACTTACTTTTTTCCATACATAGGGTGGTAACATTCACTTTTTTATTGCAGCAGAGCAGGTGCCATCTTCTACTCATGCCCAGTTTCTGCTTAAAGATAGCTGCAGTTACCTCTATTTGACCACCATTTCTACTCTTGCCTTCATGTGCAACACTATCAGTATTTTAAATACCTGAACAAAGGCATGAAATATTTAGGAATTTGCTTGAACTGTATAACCAAAGAATTAAATGCAGTAAATAAACACTCACTTTAAGAAAGTCAAACATTACATAGTTTGTAGGTCTTCCTAGAATTAGTATGTTGCAGCTGCAGAAGCTTGCTGTGATGGTAAATAGATTTATACAATCACAGCCTTTATTCAAGGAGAAAAAAGACTAGATTGAAGTTGGGTATTTTGCACACACAGTAATAGACTTGAACCTGGCAGCAGAAGTGCTGGGCTTGCTGAAGTTTGTGGAGTCACTGATTTTAGTAGGGCTTGGGTCTCATTCCCTCTTTTTTATTTTTAATTATTGGAGGGGTTGGCAGTATCTTTCATTAATGGAGCAGTAAAGGAGAGTCTTAGCTCCTTTAGATCTTTAACTTCTGGATAGATAAAGCTAATCTAAAATAGGCTCCCTCTAGGGTTAATGGATGCAGATAGACATCTCCAGAAGGTGTTTCATCCCACCTAGTTTTGATGTATACCAAGGAAGAACTGCCCTCAGGAGATGAATGTTTCTCCCTGCTGATTATAGAGAAAATATAAATGACTAGTGCATTTAGGTGTCTAGTTTTCAGATAGCTAACTTTACATTAAACAAATACCACTCTGAATAGAGATTTAGATAAAGGTATTTTATAAATTCTTGTGATCTCACTTCCAAAATGAAAATAAAAATGCAGAATAAAGAAATTATGCACCAAAACTGCTGTACAGATGCATGCAAAGAAGTTAATGGGTCTCTCCCAACACCATTAAACTTTTCATAACATTCCAAATAATCCTTATTTCTTTGACTGGTCTGAGCAAAGTAGTTCTATGTTATATTATATATAAAGCCACACAACTAGAGCAATAGTCATTGCTTTCATACATGGACACTTACATACCACCTTCTGTGTGTGCCTCTCAGACTGTCTCACAAACTTAACTTCCCTGTGAGCAAAATACTTCTATTATGTTTCTTATACAGCTGTTGAAACCACAGCAGCACACATGGGATAGATTCTACTGCTTGAGAACTACAAAGTTGCATTTAATGCTCAGCTTATGAAACAAAGACTTTTGAAAATTTCTTTCTGAAGGAAATTATTCTTGGCAGCAGTGCCAAAATTACAACCGTCCTTCATTTTTGTGCAACTTGTGATTGGCAATTTTCATAAAAGAGAAGATTAAAATTAGACATGCTGAGATACTCTAAAATCTTGTCAAATGAATAAATATATTTCTATGGCATTTTGGAGGAAAGTTTGCAGATTAATATATTACATAGTCCTATCCATCATAATACACTATACATAGTATGTTGAAGGAATATCATAGAATAAGTTGGGAAAAAGTTTTCACCATTATTTTGAAGTGATTACCCTTTAAGCATAGTGTTTATTTTGAATTAGAATAAAAAATAAAATAATTTTTGAGTAATTATTAAAATTATTACATTTTATTTTAATATATTAAAATATTTTAAATTATTATTGGAGTGTTTAAAAAATATTGTACCTGTACTTATGGAAAAAATATATTTAATTTCACACATCAAAAAATACCTTATAGCTGCATGATATTAGGTAACATGTATTCTATATATTATATAATCTGCATGTTTACAAATATATATACAGATGCAGAGAGGTTCAGAGGAAAAAAGCTAGTAACATTGGGGACTGTGTTAAAATTTTCAGAAGATTGTGGTTTATTATTTTTATCATTGAGAAATGTTTTTAATATATTTTTACAAGCATATAACTCACTGTGGAAAGAACATTTCCATATGTCATATAAACTTATTCATAAACTTGTTCCTTGACATATCACTAGTGCTTTGTATTTCAAAAAAGACAATTAATCACAATAATATTGACTAGGCTGGAATGCTTTATTTATTGAATGAAAACATCAGATCATTCTGTCATTTATTAGTGCGATACTTTAGCATTTTTGATCATAAAAAGGGTCATTCCCTAATATATGAAAGTAGATGCCTACGACTTCTCATATGTATTCTTTATATATAGATAAATGCACATCTATATGTACATCTATGTTCCTGTATGAACACGGAAATGGCAAGGACTTTGCAGCATATTTTATACTTTTAATTATCGGTAAAGAGTACACAACATCTCTTTCATTATCTACTCTGACTGTCAGAACATTCCCATCATTAGGAACAAATTAGCTGTCCTCTATCCTTAAAAAGGCATTACAGGACTTGCTTTTAAAGGTCCCCTGTAGTCCAGAGAGAAATCTGTGGGCCTCCAGAGACCACTAGACATTGTTTGGAGCCATCCACCTCAGTAGTAAATTCGCTAATTCCTCAGCTTCTGCCAAAGTAAAAGTGTTGAGCCTGTTTGTAGATAGTGTGCCCAGTTCCCACTTCCAAGAAGAAATTGGAACTAAGAATTTTTTTCTGGATAATTTTGCTTAGCATCTCTGCTGCCTCACTTCACTCTGCCCAGAATACCTCACTCAGATTTTAAGGTGGGGTTTCTCCCCTGGGAGAGGCAGACAGTTCGCAGAGGGCTGCTCTTTCCCTGTATGTGACAGTACTTGCCATCCAGTTAATGGGAGAAGAAAAGGTGAAGACACTGGCTGAAAACTCACAACAAAGAACCTCGGGTGTCTGAAGCATGCAAGGAATAACAATACAGGACATTTCTCCCTCTCAAGTTAGTAGTCTGTTGCAGCCACAGGGCTTTTTTCAGCAGATGAGCTTACCTGCCTAAGCACTGCTTTTGGATCTTGGTGCCAGAAATACACAGAAAAGTATCTACTAATTATCTGATAAATGTGTTTGTTCATGTCTGGAGTGCAGCTTATCTAATTGCCAGCGCCCTTCCTATCTTCCTCTAAGGGGTGGGTTTAGCTGAGAATTCTCCCAAAGAGCTTGCTTTTCATGTGAGTAATTATGTGCTTTGCTTGCTTCGAAGGGCTTTTAGCTCATCTGCCAATGGCAGCAAAGGAAAAAAATAATCTCAAGGAGATTCAGATCTAAAATAATACAGAAGCAAAGAATTTTGGATTTGTGGCTTTAGACTTCATTAAAATTAACATAAAGTTATCAGTGAAGCTTGCTAGAAAGTACTAGAAGATCTGTGTTACTGGAAATGCTGTCTTAAGGGCATAAACTTGTAAGGCCAGGTCACTAACCAGTTTCATACTTGGGAGCCAGGAGATTGGAAATTTAATAAAAACAATCAAACGAACAAGAAAAAAATAGGGGTTATTAAGAGTGTAAACTCTTGCAAGCTCTTGAAAACTTTGCAAATCTCTTCACAAGCACTTATACATTTGAAACTCCCATGAGTTTCTGGGTGCTAGCAACTTCAAGGCCCAGATATCCCTTGCTTTATGTTTTGCAAATCTTCAGGAGCTACTACCAACCTGCAAAAGCTAGAAAATAGTTTAGCTTTTTGCTACATCTACTGGACTTAGAACAAGAGGAAAAGGACTCAATCTATTTCACAGGACATATAAGCATTGACTTGACTGGAATATGGCCTAGCTGATTTAATACAGGAGAAAGCATTAATCTGGATAACAATGATAACTTGTAATATATATTACGTACAATTTAAATAATGTTTGCATTTTCATTAGAACAATCATGGGGTTGAAGAAGAATGTTAATACAGTTAGACAGTTATATAAGTTCATTTGAATATAACATTCCATCCTGAATATTATTATGATACAGGCAGATAATACCCCTTCTGCCAGTACATATAATACAGTCTCATCTCAGGAAAACACATTTCAATTCAGCATAATTTGAATGAAGAAAAAAATAGCAAGATTTGTAACATTCACACAAGACAAGCAATTATAGGAGATCAATGCATCTCTATTTTATTTACCAAGTCACCGTAAGTTTTCTCACACATCCAGAGAGAAAAATGGATGAAATATAAGTGAAAAGAAAGTATGGCAGTGTCCAACTCATCTTAGTAACAAATAAGTAAATTTCTGTTCCTCAGCAGACTAGACTTGTGTAAACTCTCAGATCCCCTAATCTGACTATAAGTTTACCCTTCTTACACTTTATCATCCTCCTTATGTTTTTTTCTTCTGAATACATTGTGACTGACATGGTTGTCACACCAAACCCCACCAAAGTGGGAAAATCAAATAAATAATTATTCACTGTTGCAAGTATTGCAAAGAGATGCTACTCCTATAGGAATATATTTTCAGCAAATTGGTGCAATTTGATGTGGAAGTCCTGTTTAGAAGATGTGCAAATTAACCATGAAAGCACAGTATTCCTGGCTGAGTGGAAATATCTACATCTATGTTATTTTGACACTTTATCTGTGCCACAGCAGATGTCTCACAGCAGTGTTCCATGCAAGTGCTGTCTTGTAAGAGGGGAGCCCAATACTGAAACATGGAGACGTTCCATCTTACAGGGATCAGACCTTCAGAGTCTTCAAGCTTTTAAAGAAAAAAAAAAAAAAAAAAGGGTGAGACTAAGATACCCTAAGTAAAATACATTACTGGACTATTATTGCTAATAACCTCTGTCCCAGTTGCACACTCCTTTCCAAAACAAGATAGGAAGAAAGAGATGATTTCTGCTGAAGCACCATGGAGAAAAGTAAAAGCAATGCTGCAACATTTCTTTGATGCTTCCACAAAGAACTACAAGGAAGTATGAAGATTCAATGGGCAATATGGCAGAGAGATGTTCAAAGTTCCCTGATACTCTTATGAAACAAGAAAACTCCTGCAAAGTACTTTTTGCTTTAGCATGAATCTAAAGAAAAAAAAAAAAGCTCTAAACCACAAACTGCCAAGTATCCTGCAGGAAAATTATATAAAAGATCCCTTCCCTCTTCTCTTCTAACCTACTCTACTTCCTGCCTCCTTTCTCACTCTACTGCTTTCCCTTCAGCTAATCATCCCTGAAAAACAAAACAAAAGAAAATAAGGCCTTTTCATATTGAGGAGATGGAATGACCCTCAAATACTACCATCAAGTAGATGCCCTACCCTTCTTGCCATTATTTGTCTTATCTTCTGTTCTAAGCACATGCCTTCTTTAGATAGGGAATTACATTCATTCCACAGTGTCTAGAAGAGCCTCAGGTTTGCCTGGTTCCTCTTACTATATCAAACAACAAGTAACAACCAGAAATTACACCAAACTGTAAAATAAATAAAATTGTGAAGCAACACACTTAACTTCTTTCAGCTGAAAGGTTTGTCTTCACCCAGTACAGTTCGGGAGGAACAATGAAGAGAAGGTGAAATATCTGGTATGATTCATTCCTAAGTGCAGTTACTTACTGCAAGCAAGACCACCTGCACCTGGTCAAGAACTTTTACCCTCTATCAAGATCATCTAAGTAAGAACAATTTTTATTAAAAAAAAATGGGATTCAAGAAAGATAATTCCACAAATTAATTTTACCCCAAATCCTGTAATAATTGACAACCTGATTTCCTCTCAAAATTTCAGCACTTTAAGTGAAAGAATTACCCAAAAGGTAAGCCTTCTTATATATATGAAGTATCTGCAAATTCTTGTTGATATTATTTTGTGAGTTGTGAAGCAGTACAGAATTTGAGTCAGTGATGCCTGAGCCTTGGTTCAACAGGGCTGACATTTTTGATCTATTTACCAAGACCTGTCTCTTTTTACATTAGAAGATTTTTTCCATGTATAAATTCAATATTCCACTTATTTTGGCTTTGTTGGCTATCTGTCTCAGACATTCATTAACCATTTAATGAATGGTAGATGACACTCATTGTCAGGACATTTTGGGTGGGATTCTTTTACTGGTTTAGATTTAGGAGTCTCTATTTAGTGAATGAGCATCTAAGCTTCTGTCAGTGGAGACAAATGTCTCAAATCAGTTGTCTAAACGCAGGCATCTAGAGCTGTTTGGGCTGTCTGGGATGTTTGTAAGGCAGATATGACACAGGTCCTATGGGAAACTTAAACCTTTCTGGGATGGCAGCAAAAAGCAGGTTGGGATACTTTAGCTTGTCTGCAATGACAACCGAGGCCTGTTTTAGGCAAATGAATGAAACCTCAGATCAGTGCACTGAAGAAGAACCCTTCAGTACCTTCGATCAATTGACTTGATTCCACTGATTGGATCAAGGACTTTCTTGTTCTCCCTTGGTGATGGAGAGCCTTCCAAATCAGAGAGAATTTACAGCAAGTTTATATCACTGGTCCGCTACAAAACACTTAAATTCTGTGACAGAGACCCAGTGGGTAAAAACGCAAGATTTCAGTAGGGATTGTTCATAACAATTCTCTCACTTTCAGAAATTGCTGAAATTTTGAAAGCAAAGCAAGATGTCACATGATATTCAATTATTAGATCAGATTTGTAGCAACGATATCGAGCCTGAAAAAGGATGAAATTTTTCCTGCTTCTTTCTGAGAAGCTGGAACATAAATTGATTTGTGTATTGAGACTGAGGTCCAGTCATTTCACATGAAGCTTACATGATATTCTGACTCTTATCATTCAGATTTTCACAACCCACTAACATGAATTAAAAAAGAATGATACTTTGGCTGACCAACAATGGCCTCCTAGGTTGCAGGTATTTAAAAAACAATAATTTTAAAATCCTTGTGCAGATAAGAATCCAAACTTGATTGAATTCTAAAACCATTTGCATATCTAAATACCTTAAACTCTTTAAAAATCCATGCATAAGAGTGTATTTCTCCTACAGTTGCACTTAATACTGAAGAGACACGTAAGTATATATTGCATGATCCAGAACCAACACCAGAAACAGCCCAGACACAACATCCTAAAGGTTGTTTGCAATTGATTTCCTGAGTTTCTCAGGCAGGCTTTGAGCCTGCAGTGCTCAAGGCAACTGAATACTCAAATGTTATTTAGATTAATTTACTGAGTTGATAGCACAGTTAGTCTAACATATGTATAGTACACTCTTAAATTTCAGTAAGAAGTTTCAACTCATAAACCTTAATGTTTTAAAATCAGTAAGTACCAGAGATGCAAATAGAGTCAGTTAAATTATTTCACCATAACAATACAAAAAAATAACTGAGAGTATCCATGCTTTAAAGTAGTTTGAAGCCAGGGGCTTCTTCTTGTGATGGTAATTTACAATGTCATATGAATCTGTCAGCTTCTCTAGATTTAAGTTTACATCTGTGAGTTTTAATTTAAGAATTCTCTGATTTGACATAGATTTAGACTTGACGACACCTAGCACACTTTTTATATATCCTCAAAAATATGTTATAAGCTGTTTTGAATATTAAAAGTACCTAAGTTTCTCATCACTGAATTCAATAAAAACCTTGTTATCCAAATAAAGGAAATCAGAATTAGGTTCTCAGTGAACACTTAATGGATGGCACTAACCCATAGCAGTAATGAATGGCACTAATAGGGGTAGTTGTGAACAAATACTTCTTGGGAAAAGAGTTTTCAAGTCAGTTAAATGAGCATTCAGTTAAATTATAGTTTCAAATTTTTGAGTTACATTCATTACTTTTATTCAGCCCATAGAAGATACAGTTTCCATTAGACCTTTCAGTTTCACTGGCAAAAAAAGAGCTCAGAAAAGCTGCCATGGTTCATTCAGATATATATTTACCTTTTAAAAGTAATTTTGACTCTCTCACTTTATTATTTCTTGTTCCATCCCATCTTGAAATTATTGCTATAGCCACTGTAAACATGAGCATATAACAACTTTATTATAAATTTTGTTCTGATTAACAACCATCAAGCCTATATTTCATTGAAATAATCTGCTTTTGTGAGAAATAAACTAAAGGCCAAGCAATCCTTAGCTGCAGTTATTTTTACCAGCACGCAATTACTTTCATGCAATTACTTCATTGTTTTCAATGCAAGGAAGAAAATTAGGTTATCACTTTGTAATTTTCATATCTTTTTTTATAGCAGAATTTGAAGCTGGATCCCAATCTGTTGTGATATGTATGGACTGATTTTCAAACAGTTTGATAAACTTGCCAAGAATATGCATGTACTGCGATACAAGTACAGCTCCTTCGAAAGGTTGGGCCCTCAATTTTAATTCTGTACATGCAATACTTTCATGATCTTTTCCTTTTCTGTTGCCTTCAAAATATATCTTCCTTACCACTGCAAAAGACACTTCCATATTCACACACAAACACAGACACACATAGTTACCCCTTCTCTTTTCTCTATACTTTCTCTTTCCTTGAACCCCTCTTCCCATCTCTATAACTAATGCTCCCTTCTAAGGAAAAGTTCAAAGACTGAGAGGTTTAGTTCTATTTGGATAAGCATGAAATCTTGTTGCTTATCCCAATTACACAAAACCTCTAAGTCTTTTGAACTTTTTCCTTAGAAGGGAGCACACAAAATTTTATGCTTATTCAGGACACCTGGATCTTCAAACCTGAGCTGGAATTTTATGAGGACAGTCTCTCTCTTATGGTTTAGTACACGTACTAGAGTGAATAATGAAATAAGAGAAAAAAAAAATTGTGAACCATCCTCCTGTCTCATCTCTTTATGTAAGATGAAACAGATTAAATTACTTATCCATCACAAGGAAGCTGTCAGGGTTTTTAATTCACAACCTATTGCATATGCATTACTTTTCAGAATGAACATGATATGTTGTTCCCTCATAATGTATTTTAGCACCAGAAGTTCCAGACTGAGCAGTTAAGAAAAAAGGGAAAACAGTGTAAGGAGACTATTTTTTTTAATCTTATGATAACAGTAGGAAAACTATATCTAATTTTGTCAGCATGTAGGTTTGCATGTATTTCATATTTTGCATGTATTTCATTTTTATGTATTTAATTTCATTTTTATGATTTAAGTTCTGGCATCACAAAATGACACTCAAATTAGCAGGTTGAATAAAATCTTTGAGATTATGATTTTGCCTTTTAGTCTTGAAGCTGGTGTCCTGCTCCTCAGCAAAAACATCCATAGACTAGCTGAGCACTTCAGCTTAAGCTTTCTTTTTTCTAGTGACCACTGTTGGCAAAAGTATGATTTTGAGGATGATGTTAGAGAATATTATTGCAATGCAAGTTCAAATGGTTGGAGTACTGCCCCGCAAGAAGCGAGTGATAGAGACAGCAAGGAGTCTGCCCTTCTGGTGGTTCCTGTATCACACTTCTTAGCTGAGTTTCTTCCCATGTCCCTGGCTATGACAGTACCATTAGAAACATTTTTGTTTCATACCAGTGGTTCTTCCAGAGTGCAGCAGACCTATAATAAAATAATAAAAGTGGTATTATTTAACATTAAATGTCATAACACTTGACAGGTTCATGTAAATGAGGACCTTACTAGAAAAAAAAAAAAAAGTGAATTCGGGACTAAAATAACAACTGATCCAGGTTGGAATCCAGGAACACAGTGCCTGTGACACACATAGACACAAATTAGCTTCTCTTAGTCTCTCTGCTTTTTCAGTCAGGAAAGTGTAATTCTCCTATTTTGGTATGAATTGCATAGTTCTCAGAAAAACCTGCTCTATTTTACCCTTTCTACAGCTGTTGGGAAGACAGAAGGAAGAGACAGAGGGGAAGGAAGGGGAGGGAGGGAGAATGATGAGGGCTGGGCTGAGTGGCAGCACAGAACAGGGCCAGCAGTTCGGGTCCCCACCTTCCCTCCCTCTCTGTCACAAACGCAGCAGAGGTGCTTTCAGACCTAAATGGAGACAGTGTGTTCCTCCCTATTGTCACAGCAAACATAGCAGGTCCTCCTGATATGGCTTCCAGCTTTCTCATCTTCTTGCCTTGTCAGAAGGTTGCCATCATTTAGAAAGGTACACTGCATTTTGAAAGGATTAGGGTATAAAATACAATTCAGTTCTTTACAAAAGAGAGACGGGGAAAAGGAAGGGGAAAAGCAAAGTGTCAGGTGCTACAGAGTGACTGGACGAGGACAATGTGCACAAGTAAAAATAGCAAATTGATTGAACCTCTGTTCCTGTGAAGCAGGGGCAGAAAAAAAATGATACATGACAAATACTGCCAGAGCAAAGCAGGAGGAGAAAAATGTCGTTTATGACAATGTGCAAAGGCAAAGGATTAGGTGACATCAGCAAGGGGAAGGTCACTCCCTCAAAAAAGCACTGGTTCTACAATTTAATACTGACATGGAAAGCTTCGTCTTTACTATTAACTGCATTTTAGCTACATGAGTTTACAGTAATGGCAAAAAAGGCTGCTTATCATTGTAATACCAAAGCCTGACAAGGTGGGGTTTTCCCCTTTTTAGCTTCTCTCTCAAACTTCATGCCAGCAAATCCCCTCAAATAATCAGGTTGCTCACATCTTTCCCCCCCACAAATATGTCCTTGTATGTAGGATTTGCAGCTTTTCTTCTATTCTATTCCAAGACAGGTTTCACCTTTAATGTTTATTATTTTTATGTTTGTTTTGTTGTTTTTACTGTTTTAAACTTGTTGTTGTTGTTTGATGCATCTAATTCACAAAACAAAGGAAAAAACAATTTTTCTTAACACTTTCTCATTTTTGCTCCTCCTGGATGACAGCAAACACCATTATAATTCCTAAAAAACAAGACTATAAAGCCCTGGCACTACTGAAACCATGCAATCTGTTAATTGCTGAGGGGAACTTTACTTAATGTGACAATGGCTGCCCTCAATCAAGAGTTTCAAAGGATTTTTTGTTCCTAAATGGGTGTTATGGAAAGGATATTACCTGACTCAGAAATTACAACAGGATGTTGGCAAGCTCTAAGTTCTCTGGGCAGGACTTCAGCAGTCCAGCTAGATTCTTTTCTACACTGTCAGCATCTACTTGGCCACAGCCCAATCCCATTTATCCTGGAACAGCCATGACCAGTCTGGACAAAAGTGGTGAAAGCAGTGAGCTAACAGCTTCAAGTTCATGTTGCTCCCTAAATTGCTGTAGTCTGTCCTGAACATGATTTGAATCGATTATGTGAAGCATGTGGACAGAAAGCTCACAGTGCTGAGCAAGTGTACAGCACCCCACAAATCTAAAAAATTAAAGGGGAAACTCCTAGTATAGGCATCCAAAATATGGCTATTTAACTACTGAAGTTGAAATAACTACTAAGTTTAAAAAATGCAAGAAGATGGTTGTTTTAATTTAAAAAAAACCACCAAAATTATAACTGTTATCATATAAATGGTTAACAATGAAAAAAAGTGATATTATGACCAAAAAAATTAGTGGGAGAACATGGATGTAATCCATCATACATGGATATCTAAACCTGAAAGCAGGTCTCATAATACTCATTGGAAAGCTACAGGTATTTCATCACTTTTACCCATTTTATGTGAATCATGAGAGAAGATAGAGAAAGTTACTATCCATTATAATGGAAGTACAGAATCTTAATCCATATAATCAAACTTAATTAAAGACTAGGAAGTAATGTAAACAGATCCATAATTTTGGCCTTCCCTGGTCTCTAAGTTAGTCAGCACACTTCTTTATTATCTCTAGAATGTGTATTTTCATCAAGTTTTAGTAAGGCTAGCTGTCTCTCAAAGGAAAAGTTTTAATAAAAAAGATTATTCAAATAATAATAATTGTGCACAACCTGGATTAGTATTTTTTTTTAAATCCGGGTTAAATATGCTCCACACTCTTGGAATAAGAGGTTTACACACCAGCTGAGTTTGCTTGGTTCAGTTGCTCTTATTTTCTGACACATTTCCATTCCTGCCCATGATTCAAAGGCCAATAATATACAAGCAGGCACTACAGTGATAGACCATTCCATAGCTGTAGAAATCTTAAGACAAAAATTTTTGCCATAAGCCTCTTACATTGAAACTCTGAGCTATTAGATAAATTAAACCTTACACTTTGGAAAATTTTGTATCACATTTCTCATCATCACTCATGCGCTATCTGTTACCTCTCCCTACCAAAACCATTACATTGTACTTTAAAGAAAATCAGCTCCTTCAAGCTGAAAATGACAGCCAGTCAGTGCACAGCACATTTTATGATAAGTCAAGAAAACTTTGTCAAAGGCACCCAGACTCCACTTTTTTACAAAATCAGGTTTTTAATGAGGTTGTAATCTTCAAGCAGAGCTGTGCAGGATCTCAGTCTATGAGGCTTTATCCTAAAACTCGTACTGAGAATTTCAAAACAAATTTGAAAAGTCTGCAGAATTAAAGGTCTGTAAACTGACATGCAATGGATATGCTTAGCATACATCAAATGTATGTCAGCAACAAGGACTGGCACTCGAGAGAAATTTTGCTGGACGTTGCAGGTTGTCATCTTTAAGGCTGCAGTTCTGATGCAGACAGCTCATCTATTGTGCTCCACAAGTCTTCAGTTTGTGGATATCTTAGTACAGAACTATCCAATTAATTGCTTGAAGCTGTAGTAATGTTATGCATGACAAGCAGGAAAATTGCTCTGATTAGGCAAAAGTGCGGAGTCAGACCTCAGAACCACACAGTTGTATTTCCTTGTGAATACACAGGACAGAAAAACTACAACAGCTCTTCTTTTTGAGTGGATGTGAAATAAGTACTTGATGCTTTCATTAAAAATCAAGTAAATAGCATTTTTATATCACTGCTGTCACAGAGGGCCACCAGACCCCTTTTACTGAAGGAGAAACATCTGTCTTTGAATGGCATGGTTGGAACAACAGTTTCTCTTTCCATTGGAACATCAACAGGAATTCTCTCTACCGGAAGTACATGGAGAGAAGCAAGAACTTCTCAGCTAGAATCACTGCAAATATACTGCCATTTCTTTCTCTCCTACTCCTGAGAATATTTTATCTTTTCCTAGGAATCCCTCCAAATATGTTTGTAGCAGAGACACAGCACCCCAACCACTTCAGGAGAGCACAAATTTCAGTCTATCTGGAAAAAGGGCATCAAAACTGACACAAGTGAATAATTAAATATGACAGAAAGAGAAATTAAGCTAAATCAGCAAAGTGTTCTACCTTAAGACAGGAAACCAGAGGAAGATCAGACATTCCATAGGCCAAAAATAACAGAGACAAATAAGGTATCATGTGTTTTAGTTTCACAAGTAAAAAGTTCTAGCAGCAAGGCAGAGGTCAACCTGGAATTGAAGAAAACTTCCCTGTTTTTAAGGTGGAGTGGGGTTTTTTTATAACCTACAAGCAAATATCTTGCCCTGTGAAGCACCTTGTGGTTCCCCAGTAGAGATCAGTTTTGAGAACCAGTAGCTGAGGGAAGTTAGTGTGACAGGGTCCCTCATGATTTTACAGTTGTGGGGCTGATGGCAGCAATGATCTTCCCAACACTCAGAGACCAAAGCTTGAACCCCTACAGCCTGCTCTCTTCTGCCCTGCTACAGATTTCTTAGATATAATGTCTGACATAATTATAAACTTTTGCAATCGCTGTAGAACAAAATAGTATAAAAGTATAGGAAAAAAATTAAGTTGCAGACATGAGGTTAAGGTCTTGAGAAATATAATACAAATGAGACGTACCTAAAAGTTCATATGCAGAGTATTGGGGTTACAAAACAGTTTACAGACATGTGCAAGAAAAAAGCGTTTTTCTGGAAAATCTTGGAAAAAAGCAGGAGAAATAAGAGTATAGACAGAAATTATAATAGCTATAGTACTTACAGAGATTTACAAAAATGAAAGATAATAAATGAAAAGAACTGGAAATAGATCTCAAAAAAATGCCCTTCAGTTGTTTGAGTTTCAAATAATTGTTCAGTTACCAGTTTATTATAAACTGCTGAAAAGTATGGAGACTATACACCAGGGTTTTCAAAGAAGTGGTAACAAGACCTAAATAATACATTGATGTACATCTGTGCCATAAATAGCCACACATCTCTATTCATGCTGAGATAAACTAAGTGAAGTGCTGGGTTTGCATTAAATATTTGGTCTGTAACTATATCTGAACCCTGTATCGATCAGTTTCTCCTTTCCCTGTGATAAGCAGCACTCCAGGTGGACACAGAAGAGCTGTCAGAAGTGGCATGCAGACAGCAGGCACATTTCTTGCTAGAGGCCTCTGTTAGGACCAAAAGCAGTTCAGAAACACGGAAGAGAGCCGACAGCAGGTAATCCTGACCCTCTGCTGAAGTCACATTAACTACTTTTGGGTTTGCAAGACAGAGGATGAGACAGTACCAAGACAGGTAGCCTGGGGACAGGCTTCAGGTTATTAAGACAGCTACGGGGTTCGCCAGGAGGAATACAAACTTCGGTGAATTTTCCTGAGGGGAAGGGGGAAATGGGAGTTCAGACCAACCACGTAGCGTGCCCGGTAGCAACAGTTATACAATGGCAGCCTTCAGCTAGCCAGAGGCGTCCATGAAAACTGCACAGAATCAGTTGTGAAATCCAACAGTAATGTCCATTTGTTGTAGAAATTAATTCCCCAAAGAAGAGAGCAAAGGAAAAAAAATCAAACATAGCAAATTTTTCTGACATTACAAAATGAAGTGCAAGTCTATAACCTTCCCAATATGCTATCTCTGTTAAAGTAAGGACTTCATTTCTGATGACAGCCAAATCCCCAAATATTAGTACCATGAAGCATTATTAGATATTGAACCACTGAAGAAATACTGTAGCAGAATAAATAGCAATGCTGTTCTATTTCTTTGAACTAGATTTTTGAAACAAAACATGAGTCTTTTTGTAAGCTACACAGGCGTGACAGAGAAGAAGTATGACTGAATAATGGAATAAAATGTTTTTCTATCAAATACATTAAACTAGTTAATGCAGATGAATAGGTACTACTTGCTTGTTTCCCAGTAGCATTGGCTTGCAAATTATTTGCAAGAGGATGTTAAATTCTCTCTTTGGTATAGATCCAGCAAAACCACTGCCAGATCACACCTCCTGGGAAATGTGGGACTTGGCATGGAATTTGGCACAAGACTTTACAAATGTCAATTTTCCTGTAAAAACATCAGGTCTGTTGTCATGAAAACATCAGTTATGAGTTATTTCTCCTCTTAATATTACTAGCCAATACAAATAGAGAGGGGATGAGATGTCAGTCATGTGCAGCTACGCACTCTGAATTGGATTGTTGTAACAGAATTGGCCAGAATACAAATATGATTTTTGGATTTTGAAATGTATGTCTACGTCTTCGATCAGTACGTGTTGTATTCAAAACTGTCTCTGCTCTGTACTTCAGAATACCTGCCATTATGAAATAACTGACAATTAGCAAACAGGTGGAGCTAGGTATTCACGAATAATCCAGATTTGCTGGGGTACCAAGCAAATTTTTTTTCTTTACAGAAATTTCTTATCAAAGTTATGGGGTTTCATTAATTAATGTTTCCCAAGAACATAAATCACTAGAGAAAAGTAAAGATTTCATCAAGACAATCATGGTAATAAATTCAGTAGTCTGTGATGCTATTTTACCAGCTTGGCATGCAATGAGTTACATTATAGTTTTACTGAATCAATACCGCTAAGGTCCTGGCATTACTAAAACTTTAAATGGTTAATTAATAACTCATTTTAATATAGTGCATAATCTGTGGGAAAGTAGGCACTACCTGCAGCAGGAAAATGCAAGCCACCTTTAGAAGATGGCTATTAAGTCTGAGGAGCCAGAACAAACTTCTGGGCTGACTGGGCTTCTTACTCCACACAGCACTTCAATAGATTTTGGTCACTTCTGTATCTATCAACCTGTCAAGACATAAACGTTCGGCCCTCTGAGTCACACCTTATATCAGCACTGGCATCTCCTCTTGACATTGACAGCAATTACACCTGCACCCTAAGAAAAAACACTGTTAAAAATCACAAAATTGGAATTTTCCCAAAATATCACATTTTCTAAAATTCCCCTTTTTAAAAAAAAATTATTTGACTCTATATTTTTATGTTCAGCCTTTGTGTAGAACAGTTATCCAGGAAGAAGGACACAGAACAAACCTCAGAAGTAAAAGCTTCAGTATGGGACCAGTGTCAAAGTAGGCCAGTTTTTAGGACTAACAGCCTTGACAGTGTCCCTTTAATATGTTGATCTGTTTCTGTAAAGCACATTAAGAAAAGTTTAGCGTGAAGGAAGCTACAAATGTGTTTGATATGATATGGCAATAAGGGTACATTTTGAGCATACTAAAGCTGTCAAAAGTACATTTTAAACTGCTTTTCTTCACTAGCTAAGAGTCCAGTTCATTGAAAAATAAAATCCAGACTTCTGTACACTAGAAGCTGCAGAAAATCTGGTTTTCTGTAACATCTATAACCCACTGTATATATTTTCAAGGTGGAATCTACATCTTTCTTTGAGAGATGTGGATATTTTTTGTCCCTTTGAACCCCTAAGAAACCTCAAGGCTGGGAAGTTGTCCATTCAGAGCCAGGCAAAATCACGTGCCTTGTGAATTTAAAAGTTCTGTATACTTTGTTTTGATGAACACTTCTGAATCACCTCATTTGTTGATTTATCTTACTTCTGATTCACTTATGTCCCTTATACACATGTAAATCTACTTGATGAAAATTCAATGCTGTAAGACATACATATACATCATATTTACAGGTATTGATAAGGAAAACACACTTGATAAAGAAGAGTGAGAACTTGTATCCAAAGAGAACTCACAAGTTATTCTTGTTTTCTGTTTTGATTAAAAGATGTTAATTCAGTGGTTAATGCATATAGAAAATGTCTTGGTACGGATAGTTCAGGAGGCCATTCTTTGTAAAAAAGGGTAAAGTTTAAAAGTCTTAAACTTTATAATGAACTTAGAGAGGAAAATCTCTTAATATTTGGCTTCATAAGAGAAGTAACTGCTGATGTTTTATCTTTACATATTTCTGACCTCTTCATTGTTCCCACTGTTGTCCACTATGAAAAAAGGGTGGAAGTATATTCAGTAGTTTTGCTTTATTGCTTTACTTTTAAATACACTACCCTGTAGTTTTCAGCACTTTTGTATCATTTGCAGTAAAGGATACCATCACCACAAGCTCTGTTTCAACATCTTTTATTACATTGCCTGATGCGATTGAAAAAGCAGACTGGTTTTCAAGCACACAAACTCTTCTTCAGGCCTGCAAATGGAAACAGACAGACTTTAGCAAGCATACCAGTTATACACACATACAAGCCTGTAATGTGAACATAAAGAAATAAATGAATTTGAATACCACTGTGTTCTAACCATTTTCTAGGAAGAAATCTGGAATTGCTTCCAAAATATTTTTAGAAGAGTAAACACTTAAGGAAAGGCATTAAAACACGTGGCAAAGTAATCTACTTTTAGAAGAGGCTTCAAAAACTAAAATTCCATCACTAAGCAACTACTAAGGCTAAATAAAACGAAGACTGACATTCTACAAAATATCAAAGAATGAAAAGACATAAAATATACATTAATACAAAAATATATTTTCAAGGAATATGCACACAACTGTTAATTAATGGCAAATGAGGATCAAATAATTTTCTTGTGCACAGCCACAACTACCAAAGTGTAAAACATGACTTATTGTGCAACATCAATGTGAAAACAGTCAGATCAACAGTTGTTCTTTTCAAGCAAAAAAACTCCGAAGACTTCATCTTCAACCATAATTTCCTTGTACCAGCTTTGATTTATGGTAACATAGTGACCTTTTTGAAATGGGGCAGGGATTTTCCCCAGTTTCACAGTTTTATGATAGAGTTAAATCTCTTTGTATTAGTTTTCAGCATAACTGGGTAGGAAGCAGACAACAATATTTTAGCTGTCAACAACTAATATTTAAGTTACTTTTTCCTCTTAAAATTATAACAATTAGAAACATATCCCTGCACTGTTTATTTTTCCCTGAAACATGCCTCCTACATTTGGCACAACTCTTATATTGATGTCCTGATGGATTTTGAAATAGTAATATCTTTGAAGAAAAAAAAAAATTAAAAAGCTGGTTTTTATGCTAGCTTCCAAACCAATCTACACACTGAACAACCCCCTGAAATTCTTCATATCTGCAGAAACAATGGTGGCTGCGGTAGCTGTCACAAATTCTCATTTTACCATACAACATTTGACAATTTCTCATTTATCTCTCCTTCTTTTTAAGATTCTTTTTTGTTGGAAATGTAAGTTTTACCTAGTCTTTTTACCTTTATGTAATTTTCTTGGTTTTCCATACTTTTTTCAGATGGCACACTATTTCATTGCTCTATTTCATTGCTCCTTTCTGCAAATACAATGTACATAAAGAAACTTGCAAATTTTAAGAAAATTAAAGAAATTTTAGAATTATCAACTGGGAATATAAATTATTAAAGACAGTTATTTTTCTACAATTTCTTCAGCAACATCTTAATTACCACCAAAGGCAAAGAATGGGTAAGTCAAGATTTTGTGGTGCAAAACATCTGAAAACAGCTGCCTGATCATCTGAGACTTTTTTTATATCAGACAGCAAAAATCTTATCAGAACAAAATTCTTCACTACTCTGATTCAATGCAGATAAGTCGAAAAACATGTGCTTCATCCTTGAAACAAAAATCCCTCTGCATTGAAACAAAAATCTTTTTGCACTGATAAGAAACATTTATAAGGAACAAGTCATTAGGTTTGGGGTCTTTTTGTTAAATGCTGCCTAGATGCCTCTCACAAAACAAAACAAAACAAAACAAATCAAAACAAAACGCCCTGAATCAAAATTGTGAGGTAGTGCTCTCAGCCACTGCTGGTGTGTAAGAGTCAGTCCTGAAGCTCAGAGTGCAGTGAAAGAAATTACAAAGCTACAGCAAGAGTCTGCTGCATGCACCTCTTCCCTGAGGCTTTGCTAAAGTGCTGCCAAGCCAAAGTCATCCATCAGCCCTGCCTACCCAGAGAGCCTGGCTGTGCACATGGCTGTGTCCAAGGACCGGCAAACTGCAGCCAACAACAGACTCAGAGGAGTGGGAGAGACAGTTTGAATGGACACTACGTCACAACAGCACACCTGCCAAAGCTGAAACACAGCCACTGTTCCTGCAATGCTGACAATGGCAATGCTGACAGCCTTTGAGTCAGCTGGGAGGAGGAAGCCATAGCCAAGTGTTGTTTCATTAGCAATGTCAAGGTATCTGAAGTACCTCTACTTTCCTTTCCTTTGGTAACAGCCACATACTGCTGGAAGTAAAGTTTTGTGCAGACATAGTAAAATAGTTACAGAGGTGCAAATTGTTGAGGTACTTAGGGAGGCCTCTCAGATCAATATAAGGGCAGCCTTGCTCTAGGGACCATATATTTCATTCCCTTACACAGGAAATGTTCACAGTTTTCAGATTTAGTGCAAAACCAACAAGCCTTGTTGGATAAACCCTCAGTCCTGAAATCATTTGAATTGGTGCAAAACCAGCTTTGTACCTTTGGCAGCCAGCAGCCACAAGTGAGAACGACTGAGTGTGATGCCTTGAGAGGCTGATCTGGAACAGACACTAACTAGACACAGCTAGAGAATAACGTAGGTATTAATTAAAAGGCCTGAAAGGATACATCTTGGGAAGTACAAGAGCCTGGCCAGCACTATACCCAAGATGAACCCAAAATGGTCACAAAATGGATGACAGGTCACAGGGTTTCACACTTTTATAAGTTTTGGTACATTTGCATATTGGGGTTAATTGTCCAATTACAACTTCATAATCTGAAGTCCCATCCTCCTTGTTTGCTCTCTTCAGTCCATCACTGTTTATGCTTTTTGGGTCTGAGGCTTGTAATGGTTGTCCTTTGTCTCAAGCTGGAAAAAGATTGTTTTGTTTACCTACTCTGTGAAGAGAAATTACTAACACTTTGTATGAAGCTCAGAGAAAAACACCAAGGCAGCCCAGAATCTGAAAAGTATAAAAGCTAAAACTTAAGGCATCAAGTGCATCTAGCCAAATATTGCCAATTAAGTGACAACCACCAGAACTTTAAAAGAACCTTTTCTTCTGTTTCTGTGCACCATCTTTAAAGTATTAACTTCATCATTCATTTACTATGAAGGTAACTCATTCAGATAATTTACAGTAGATAGGGAGTAGCAGATTGGAGCAGACTGGAGAGACTATGCACACTATGCACACATTTCCTACCTGCTACCCCAGCCCCATACAAAATACGGGAAATAAATGTGTTTCTTATATAATATTGCATGTTCTCTAATAAAAGCATATGACTGAGCAAACAAAACAAACAATTCATTCTTAAGGGAGCAGAATTGTAGAGCTTCAAGTGCAGAAAGAGCACAACATGAAAAGCAAGTTTCTAAAAGGTAGTGCTATCTCAGAACACAATACTTCATATTTTTGCACACAGAAGTACAAATAGGAGAAAAGAACAGGGTGGTCATGTAACAGCCTTCAATGAAATAAAAAAAAAGAAATCACAGTGAATGACAGCAGCAGCAAAGGAGTGGAATATTCAAGACTAAGAATAAAAGAAATCTCCACTGAAAGAAATCTTTAGCAAATTTGTATGAAGACAAAGTATTTAAGATTAGACAAGATAAGAGATCAAAAGGCTGAAATAATGCTTGTTTAACTGGGTTTATGAAAGGACATATTAAGAGGTGAGTTGCACAAACAAATTAAGTTTATGTTGTTTTGACATATCCAACAAATGGTAGTGAAAACCACAACTACCATCAGTAAACAGCAGCAGGTAACCAGCTCCAGCAAGGGAGTGGTTCAGGAGATGAGAAAGATGATACAGATCACTTGAGAAAAAGGGACTGGGAAGAGCAAAGCCTTGAAGTATTGTAGCTTTTGATAATTCAGATTTCAGCCTTGTCATGGTACTCTATAATCAAAATGCAGGTAACAACATGACACAGAAACAGACAGAAAGCCTGAAGTTATTTTCACATAAAACAGGGAGTTGCCATGTAAATTGCTGAGAACTATTTGGCCTCCAGAATTTACCTGGCCTCCTTTCACTCCAGGACTGAACAAGAAATATCAGGCTCCCACCAGGTGTCTAGAAGTACCTGCTGGAGACAAGGCTGCAAATATTTCATTTCTTGTTTTCACAACACTCTTACTACCTGAACTTCTCTCTACCCCACCCTGGCATTCTGCACTGACCCACTCTGCAGGTAATGCTCTACTTATCTGAAAAAGTTTTTTTTTCTAGGATAAAACCCCTTCAGCCTATCTCCCCAGTTACTGGTCAAGAGATTGCTGAAGAGACCCCAGTATCTGCTAAATTCTACACTTACTCCCACTACTTCATGCACTGTGGATTTAAGAACACCACTGTGTTGCCCAGTAATAATATAAAATATTAAAATTTACATACATTTCCAAGTGCAGATTGGTTCAGCTGGCAATTCCTAATAGTTTTAGTAATCTCAAATGAAATTATTCTGGCTTTTAAGTGATCTTTTTGAGTGATTTTACAACAAATTCTTTCAATTTATTTTTACACACATATTTAGGAGCACATACATTTAGCTGCTCTGTGGTCAAAATGCTAATTTTGAGTTTCATTCTTTAATTTTGTTTTTTAGAAACATATAACTGCTTAGCTTCCAGACAAAACCAAATTAAGAATTATTTTAATGCATAATATAATATATATTATTCAATATTCAATTCAAATATTATAATTTGATTAACAGAAGGACAACTAAATTTATTTTAAAAATGCATTTTAAAAAATGCTGCCATTTATGCAGCTGATTTGCTACAAAATATTATGGAATTATTTCATAGCTTTAACTGCATGCACTTCAATTTTCTTCCCTTTTGTATATTCTGTAGGTACAATCAAGGCTTATCAAAATTAGCACTTAACAAAAAGTCTGTCCTTACAGCATTTTTATAAACTAACAGTAGTTTACGGACTGCAATTAGCTAAGTTTATGGTCTTGCTTTAATTTATTCATTTAATTGCAATCAACACAATCTCAGTCTGAATTATAAGACCTAAGCTAAGATTTTGAAAAAGCTGCAGATGGTAAGGATAGATAAGAGAAGGATAAAACAAAGATTTTCAATATTCTTTTCACCAAAATCTAATTATTAAAATGGTTTGGGGTTTTATCTGGCCCATATCTCTTCTCCAGATGTGAATTCTTCTATTTTAAAGATACTTTTTCAATTTGTGCTGTAGCAAAACAAAAGCAGTTGAGTTTTCTCCTTTCTGGTGTTTTTGGTATTTTCATTTCAAGAAAATGATTCAAGTGGTCTAACTTTTCACCTCTGCCTAAATCAAGATTCTCCATCCCCAAAAATTCTGGGTCTGAATTTTGCTTATAAGAGACACAAAAGGCCCAGCTTGGTCTGACAAAAATTAGAAGCACAAATTACAAATTAAAACAAAGAAATAAAAGCATGTCTACAAAGTTATCCTATAATTTGTAGGAGGTATAGCACCTGTAACCTAATAATGTTTATGATATTTTGAGTAGCTTAACAGCTTACCATCTGTTTTGCCTCTCTTTGCTGTTGAACACAACAACATATAATAGGTCAGAATTGTGTCTGGACCAATTTTATGATGTCTTTAAATTTTCCATTCATCTTTTTTTTTTTTTTCCTACATTTGGTATGTAAGAAAAATTGCGTCAGTCTGTCCTACAGTTCAACATAACAATGCTTCAGGATTGCTACAGAAAACACTTTTATAGGCTGAGATCATGGAGATGTCTGCAACACTACTGTCTGTGTTATCACACAGCCATTAATTATTAAAAATGCCCTGAAAACTGTAACCCTACTCTGAGCTTCTGGATATTTTATTAATACTTTCAGTGGAAATTAAACAATTATCTTTATTACTTTAATATCAGAATTTGCAACTGATACTTTCCAATAAAAGCACATCCTTTAGCTTTGGAGAAAGGAGGCTAGAGGCAGGGGTGAAGGGAGATACAATGACAGGCATTTACTGCATTCATTCCATTAGACAAGACAGCAAATTTCTGATAGGAAAAACAGAACTTTATACAAAAATGAAAAAGACACAAAGAAGTAAAACTGGAGAATCAAGAAAACTGTTTCTTTCTGCTTCAAACATGATATACAAGTTATCTATCATCTGCATGAAATATCTGATGTTTTAAGATCTCTGTTTCATTTTATATTTATTTATGAGATTTCAACTTTTCACTTGGAAATTATTTACACTTTTTATAATGAAATGCAATTAAAAATCATTTTGTTTCACAATAGCCTCTGGGGGTTAAAACTAATCCTGGAATTGCAGGAGCAGATGGAAACGGGTATGGAAGAACTATTAATTGTCAGTGATACAGTTTCACTGCTCAGGAGAACTGCAAGAAATTACACTAAAAGTTCTAGAGGAGAGCTGTAGGATTTTTTTCTCCTCAGGTATTTTTTTGACTCTTAAACAATTATTTTCTTTTACCTTCTCAAATTTCCTACAATTATTTGCTACATGACCAAGATCACTAAATAGTAAATTATTTTTTCATCATCCATATGGTCACCTCAGAGATTTAGGAATCTAGTTTAGGCCCCATGTGTGCCAGTAAGAGTTTACTGGCAATGTCAAGAACTCCACTCTGAACAGAAGTGGACACGTAGCAGAGAAAATCTAAATCTGAGGTGACGCGATGCCACAGACAGTTTGTGTATGGATCTCATCTCAGATGCTCAAATTCTGCCCTGGGTCATATATATAAGGTCTGACATGTCATGGAAAAATGGAAATTCACATCTTGGTTGATGTAAGGAAAGGAGGGAACATCCAAATCATATTAAAATTTACTGCAATGTAAAATGGACAGCAGAAAAAAAAATGCCTTTCCCGTAGGTAAGCTTCCATGTCTTGGTATAAAGAAATTAATCATGAAACACTACCTGTGGAAAGGAGAATTGATTTTAACAGTCTTTGAGATGGCAAAGTTGAAATCAGAGCTCACCAATTTGCAGCATCTTGGGACTAATCACAAAAACTTTTTTCTAAAATCAGGACCCAGCTATGGCAAACTATACTGCAGGCGATTTTGAAGTCAAAAGATTGGATGGTTACCTGAAATCACTAAGCTACAAATCAACTCTGAAAGGCTAGATTTCTGTCTGAATCTAATATTGAACAAAGTGGTTAGGAGTAACCTCTGGAAAGAAATCTCATCAGCACCATTTCTCTATTTGATCAGGTTTGTGAATAAAGATGTAGATTTTATACAAACTTGTTCATTTTGGAAAATTCTCAACTTGTGTTGCTCTCTATTAGAAGCTAGAGGATAAACAATTTTTACACTGCTCATGATTGCTCTCACTGATTATGGGCTAGACTGAAAATATGAAGCGAAACAGAAGAAAAAATGTTTTGCTCTACTGGAGTCAATAAGAAAATAGGCTTTTGTTTATTCCAAGTGGTTCATAAATGTGCAAAAAGATGTCTCTAAAAAAACCCAAAATAAAAGAGAAACAAACAAAGAAAAACCTTTAAATGTCACCATTTCTCCATTTTATTTCACTGAAATATATCAGGCAAGATAGTAATAGCAAAATTAAAACTGATGGGAATTTATAGTTTTACATTTTAGAGCACTTAATATGAGAAAGAGACATTTTCTAATTTTTTTGTGCATGCTCTCAATTTTCATGAAAGGATTATCAAACACATTACCAAATTTCGGGAGTGGAGTCACTATATTCGTGTCATTAATACAGTCACTAGTATTGTAGTAATAGCAATAGCATAGTCACTACTAGTAGTATAGAACAATTAAAGATTATTTCAGAGGAATTATCATGGCCACCTGCAAAGTGAAGCCATATGGTTTTCAGTTTTAGATGTGCTTAACCACAGATTGACTTTTACATGGCCTACTTGTCATCACATATCATGCTTAAGGAAAAAAGAAGAAAAAAGAAATGAAACCAGAAGTAGGTTTCTATCTCCTTTTCAAAACTTTGAAAACAAAAATATATTCATGCTATGTGTATGCTGACAGCTGAAACATCAACAGTCAAGAAACAGTAAACAAAGGAAAAGCAGAATATATTCACTTAAGTTTGGGCTAGCTCTAGAGCTGTGGTAATTTAAATGTACTGTCAAAATTAGGACGGAGACCCTACTTCAAAAAACAGGCAAACAAAGAGAAATCCCAAAATGACAAGTCCATAGGTGACACTCAAGGTGTTTTTTACATGAAGGTTCAGAAATGCTCCACTGAAGTGCGCTGATCTGGCAGCTGACTTCATTGTTCATGCATATGAACCATTGCCCTGGTGAAAAGCTCTTATAATTGCATATGCTAATTCAGTTAGTTTGGTATCAAATTTCAGACAGAACAGTGTCAAGCTGGAAAGAGCAACCTGCAACACTTTTTCCATTCATGAAGCAGCACACCTGAAAAGGGTAAAATTCTTTTTCTCTATGTACTTTGGAAATTATAATCAAGACATCATCAGATTTTCTCACATCATAGCAACCCTAGAAGAGGTATTTTAACAATGCAACTTATGACAATCTGTTGCTTGCTCTTTACTAACCATTTTGTGATTGCATCTCCCATGGCCTGCATGTGAATCTCCAATCTAAGTCAACAAATTACCATGATTCCATGGTCACATGTAATTCCATCTCTCACATACTCTGTTCAGGACTTTCCTGTTACAGAGGAGTACTATCTGCGTATGCTCAAAATAAGTATGTGCAAGACAACTTGTCTGACCCAACTTCCATCTGAATGTTTGGCATCTAGTCAGAGATAACGTTCTACACTCTCTCACATGACAGTGGTAGATTTCCCCCAGGTCTCTTTGATCCTTTCCTGAAACAAATCACATTGTATCTCCTGATTACAGAAAGAGCTTAATGAACTTAAAGTTGACACAGGAATCTAAAGTGTGTTAGATAAGTCTCAACCATACATGGTTCAGTTTTCTTACTCAAATTCTGGATCTTGTTCAGTTTCCCAAGGCTGTTGCACAGTAGATTTGATATCCTGAGCATGATGCTCCAGGGCTTCTATGTCAAATTCTTTGAGAAGAGAAGAAAGACGAACAGAAGTACTTCCTTCATTCATGCTATAGATACAAATAAAGACAAGGGAAGATGATCTTATCATTTTAACAAGTGAGAACAAACCTCAACTATGCTAGAGCAACTAAAAAGATCCCAATCCTTCCTTTTGAGACAGAAATAAGCTTTAGGAAAATTGAAATTTTTGAGATTTTTCTCGCTGAAAAAATTTTTCAAGATCCAAAAAATGCTTCAGTGAGGTAGATGCTTATCAGGAGATGCCTACTCCAGATTTCTGAAAGGGGAACATAAAATCTAACCTCAAACAAGATGCATCTGTGTTGCACTTGTGTTACACCAGCTCTCACAAAATAGAATGAAAACAAAGCCTTGCTTTGCTTTCTTTCTGGATGTTATGGTTGTTGTCTCTCTTGTTTTTGTCTTCTTCCATGTTGAAGAATCTGTGCACTGTATTTAGGATGTAAGTAGGCTGTAAATTTCCTATTCGTTAATTTAAATTTACCATTCAGTTCCAATTAAAAAGAAATCACAAAGAAATATTACAAACTTATGGCAAAAGACATTTTAATGAGCTTTTAGCAATCAATCATTAATTGATATTCATCCTTGAATTGAAAGGATGAAGACAGGTAGATGGAACTATGTCACCCATGGATCCATGGACAATTGTCACAGTTTTTTTTCCTCTTTATTTAGCCAGAGAAGTTACATTAGAAAGAACAATAAAAACAGATTTTTAGTAAGTAGACCACAAAATTTACCTTCTTTTAATGAGCATGAAAACTGCACAATGAAATCAATCCCATACAAATATATTCAGGGGCAATGGAATATCATTAAATGTATTTCAGTCCACTAGATGGTAAGTAATGCAACATTACTACGGAGGTGTCTTTTTGTAAAAGAAATAGTACCAATAACTTTCAAGTCTTATATCTACCTTCCTGAGATCTGAGAAAATAAACTAGACTACTCTTGGTTCCTATTGCTTTATTATATCACTTTCTACTAATTGAGTTAACAGTAAGTTTATCTTCTCAGTTCTCTTTCCATTTAAAGTGATAATGTCCAAGTCACTCATAGTTTTGAAAAATCCATTACCTTACAGCCTCAGACATCAAGAAACACTTGCACATCTCATCAGAGCTCCAATGCTAAAATCCTAAAAAACCTGTGCCTTCATTAGTGAGTGAGATATTCCCAAGCAAGGACGAGAAATGACAAGCCAGAAAATTATACGTAAAGGTAGAACTTCAAGGAATGGTCACCCAAGTAATAGCTGGACAGGTGAGTGTTGGGCCTATTTTTTCACAAAAATCAAGGAAGAAATACAATTTCATAAATAAATAATCTGGTCATCAAACCATGTTGGCAGCAATTTCTGTAAAAGCAATTCCTCTCTCTTCTTTGGGACTTCACTTAGGCTCCAATTTTTCATTACAGATTCTTACAAATAGAGGTGTGAATTTCTGATAGGAAAGCTGAGCATCCATCCAGAGTGTGCCAGGATTCATGCCAGAAGCAAATGCATAAGAAAACACAACTGACAGAGCATGAGCTGTTGCACATTCCTCTCAGTTTTATTTCATCACTAATACTGCACATAGTTCAACTTTGGCTAGGTTACTATAGGATGGGAGGAGAGAGGCGAGAAAAATGAAGTATCTTTCATGATTTCAAAGCTCGCTGCATCCCTCTTCCCTTCCTTACATCTCTGAATATACCTTGCGCTTTCCAAAGATATAATTCTCTAATCTACCCACTTTAGACAAAACCACTGCACGACATGTGCTCATCTCCCTCCTTTGCCTGTGCTCTGAGAGGACTGGACACAAACAATCAGATGCAGAAGCTGAGTATCCATTAGCAGAGCTCTGAGCCTCACTTGGTAAGTCTCATGAGCAGCTAATGACTCCTGGCTTATGCCCACCTGGGCAGATATTTCATCTCCACCTCAGTCTACAATACCCTGTGCATCAGCTGCTCTTTGACAGCCTGTTAAGCTGATACAGGCTCCTATGATATGTCTGTTGAGAAATTCATGATCAGCAGTAAAAGCATATCAACCACCTTATTGTTTTGTAATGCTTTGACATATGAAAAGAAATATGTATATATAAAAGATTTGAAAGTGAGAGCTTGCATTCCACTTTACTGTAATTCAAGGCTTTCTATTTTTACAGTGGCCAAAACAAGCTACTCCTGGTGACTTGGACCCAATTCCTCCACAAAACTTCCCCCATCACAAACTGCTCCAGCCTCACTGGTCATCAGACCTTAAAGTCTAAGATCTAACTTCAGAAATAAGTCTCCTCCTGGACTAGAGCAGAGCTGGCAGTTCAGTCAACTAGTTAATGTCATCAAAGAGCAGTGCAGCTGGAACAACTGTTTCCCTCTAAGCAAAACAGTTGTTTCCTCAGTTGGTGTCTCTGCTGATGCCAGTGGACAGAGGTAAAGACTAGAGGTAAAGACTAAAGGTAAAGACTAAAATGCCTTCCTGAGCTATCAGCAGACAATCTGACCGACAGGAAATATGGCCATCCTCCCTTTCCTTTCATTTTTACCTTCCTGACAAACCTTCTTGTTGAAAGGAAACCGGTGTTTGCACACACCACCTGTTACACACAGAGCAGGTGCTGGGATGCAGGTGCTGTGATGCTGTGTCACAGCACTATTTGGAGCTAAAAGCTGGGACTGCCTCATGTCTCAGCACTGCTTGCCACATTTCCCACCAGGATTTACATGAGTCAATACCTAAAACGTGGTTCTGAGCCCACCTGTGAATGTCATGATTAATACTACTCGTAGAAATACATTTTAGTGAAAGAATTGCCCTGCTCTATGCTATGACTAACTTCACATGTAAATTGTATTTATGGCCCAAGCTCTTAACTGATCAACTATGTTCAAGTATTTCAATGCTCCTGAGGAGTGTTAGCTGGTCTGGTGGCTTCAGCTACTATCTGAACTGACAGCAAAGTTATTATGGAACAACAAGAAAGTCAGAACAAACTCACTAAGGTAACGCTATAAGCACTTCAGCTACACACCAAAGCAACCATCCCATGTCTCAAATTAACACTGAATTTCCATAGCCATCAAATTTTACCAGGTGCTGCTTCATGAAAGAGATTTTACTCTGGTGGGGGAAGAAATGCCTACAACTTGCTGAGTCTTCTCATGGTCTAAAAACCCTAAAGCTGAGACATTATAAAACAGAAAAGACATACTAGTCCATTACCACCTATGATCAGCCCAATGTGCACTGCTGATCCAGTCTGATGCTTGAAGCCAACAGCAACAAATGGTGCTTTGCCCATTACTGAGGCTCAGACAGGATGACTTGTAAGGGGTGGGGTTATCACAGAATAATCACACCCTTGGTATGCTGGGTACACAACCACATCTCAAGTCTTGTAACATCCCGGAGGTGTGATTATCTGCTGTCATGCTTTAATTCTTAATTAAAACAAGAGCTGCAGCTCAGATAAGATCTGTGAGAGGATTATGGTCATTCTTGGTTAGACAAGGGGGAACATGTATCTTTGGAATTAAAATTCAGGCTCTTAGGTGAACTCTGCAATGCTGAGCCGTGCTTGAATCCACCTCATCTTAGTTTTCCCTTTAATATGGTTTAACCAGTAGGTAGAACACACAAAAAGCTGCAGCTTCTGGGAACCAAACACTTAATAACACCATGAAGTGCACAGTACTGCCATCACTCAAACATTTTTGCACTTTAATCAATTTTAACTTAAATAAAACTATAAATTCTAAATGTGCTTCTAATGATGCTGGAAGACTAATTCTTGTTACTTAACATTAGCACAAGTCACAGCAGCCATGAAAATACTGGAAGAATGTTTTGTTGAAATGCGTACTAAACTACTCAACTTGTACATATAAAGATGGATATACAGCCTGGGGAAAAAATTAATATAAAGCACTTTTGTGATTTTAAAGAAAATCTTATTTTTAACAAATATTAACCCAACTTAAAGTCTCTTTTAAAGGTTACATTTGCATTTACAAAGAACTTTCAAGCAATTTAACTACAATGAATTTTAACAAGGCGTTTCCTGTTCTCATTGCTTGAGTATTTTTAAATTTTATGAGACTCTTCTGGCAGAGTTTTGTAGCCGTTAAGATGAAAGCCTGGATGCATGCATACTTGAAAAGTGGAGGAGGAGGAAAAAGAAGAATAAAAAGAAGAAAGGAAAATAATCAATTTGGTATCAAATTTATTCCGAAGACGAAAAGTGCATTTTTTTCTGATTGTGAAAGAAGACATGCAGGGAGGTCAAAGGTCAAGCAAAGAGGAGACAGTATTGTGTAGGAACTGTCACGCATCACCACCTATTTTGACATGCACAGGGCCGTTTGTTGTCTGTCGAACATGCAAATTAAGTGCCTGCTGTCATAGCTAGCCGATATCTGAAAGTGGAAAATGAGACCACCTGTAACCAGTGAATGGAGTGATGGACAAGCATTCAGAGCTCGTCATTTCCAACGCCATTCACACCACCTCCGAATTGCATATGACATGTAAAAATCTTTTCTTAATATTCACAACCGGGAAGTTTGGGGAATTATGGAGGCTTCAACTGCTGCATCTAATGGGTTCTCCAAGCAGACAGCTGTGACTGTGAGCTGGCTTGATAATTAGGTGTCCAGGAAGATTTTATGCTATGAATCAGTTAAAAGGGAGAAAAGAAAAAGAAAATAATGGCAAGCAAAACTCGCTGGAATGGAAATTATATTAACCCTTGCATGTCTTCCTCAGCACTTGGCTTTTACAATTCCCGTGAAGCAAGATTTGCAGAAACCAGACACATAATAATTTGTCTTCTGTCTCTGAGCAGCACTGTCTTCCACTCAGAAAAATTACACTCCAACTCTGTTTGATGCTTTGTTTTCCTGAAGAGAACTTAGAAGCATTAAATCTAAATATGCCAATCCCTCTTCTATTCAAAAGCAAAGACAAGGCTTTATTTGAATTTCTAGTTAATATGGTGCATAGGATTTTAAGAAACAGATTCATTGTGCTAAAGTCGTGTCCTGTCATGTGCCTGTACATATGAAAATCAAATAGTTTAGCTCACTCTTCTGTAATCCTTTGCATGTTATCCCTACTTTTGTATGCATATCTGTCTTTGTGCATGGGATGCCATAAACACTTCAGGCAGTGTAACGCCGAGAAAAGATGTGATCTTCCTGATTCTCACTTCTGCTTGATAAATAAATAAAGCTGCTCCAAAGCACTCAGGATAGGAGAGTTTAGATGGGCCCAGCTGCACGATAAGCTCACAAAACCTGTTATTTTATTCAAGGCTTAACTAATTAATGCTTGTGTTCATTCCTAAATAAAAAATTAAGCTCCTCAGTTTTCAACTTCTGTGCTGCATTCTGAAAGCCATTCTGGCTGTATTTCCAGACATAAAGAACACATGCATATGGTACAGTCAGAATTCAGGAGGATTATTCAACACAAAAACCAGAATTCAGCTGTGGAATATTATCCACCAGTACTTCCCAATATATCTAGAGTATTTGGGGAGACTGTCTGAAGTCCTGCAATGCACAGATTGCAGTCCTGCTCCATACTCCTCACAAGTGAAGCCATGCACCCAGAACAGAACAGGCAAGTTACTAGTATATTAAACAATCTTTTATGAGACAGACCACAGAAAACCTGTATTTAAATTGGATTCATTTTTTAAAAAGCTTTTTTATTTCTATTGTGCCAAATTATAAAACACAGTAGCTGCTCCAACATTGCTCCCAACCTGAATTCACTGCTGCTCTGGCTTTAGATCTCCGGTGATTCTGTTTTCCTTCCTGTGGAAGTGAGAGTTTAGAAAACCTCAAAAAATACCTGTTAACCCCTCCGACTGAAGCAGAGAGGGATTAAAAAATGAAGGAATGAAAAGAACTAATGAATAAATATCCAGAGGAAAAGGAGCAGAAGAGACACTATTTTAAACCTACAAGTTTTCTTGAAGGCACTACTTCTCCTAAGCTTCCATAACCTCTGTGAAGAAACAAAAAGATCCCATTTTCGAGACACAAGTCAGCAGGCCCCATTTGATGATTTACATCTCTAAGCCTGCTAGGAAACAACATTCAGGAGAGCCTGAATCAGACACCATTCAGCCAGTACTACACTGGTGGGCACAGTTGAAAAGTGTGCAAGGGCATACCTAAACACAACACCGAAATACTATCACTCTGTTCCTTCGTTTCTCCCACATGTTAGTTCTCTGCTGGGCAGACAGAAGTGAAAAAGGCAAAAAAGCTGGCATGTTGTCTGTTTTGTCCCTGTACACTTTCTTCAGAGTCAGCTTGTTTCTCTGTGCTTGAAATCAAGATCCACGCAGTACTTGAAGACAGGAAGCACAAGAATGGCATCTTACTAATCATGTTCTAATCTACACACAAAAGAAAATCTAAATCACTGACAGTTAAAATCATCCAGTGTGTGCATTTCCACAGAATAAAGTGTTTGACCACAAAGCCGGATTAAAGATTCCCTCTTCAGAACACCTTCCAATTACTATCCATGTGCAACACTCCCACACGCCCCTGCAGTGCTTTTGCGACAGCTAGACTGTCAGTGTGAACAGGATTGAAAATATCCCTTGTCTTTGAGCATATTGAAGCCTTTTTATCTATTTTAACTCTATATAAAGTGGAAGAATAGCTCACTGAGCTTCTAATATGTCCCTGAAGCAGTCGCTTCTTGCAACATCTGTGCTGACACAAGCAGGAAGGCAGCATGCTGCCATGCAAAACCAACAACCTGCAGCTTCAAGCAGGACTTAAACTGGCATTGTTGATGAAGGGCTTTGTAGCTGGGACCTACAACCAGGGCCACAGGGTTTATCTACCTACTGGATAGCTAGGTTGGAGTTTGAGATCTTAGGAGCTCCACATCTCAGAATGGCCCTAGGCTATCAGTTCACCTCCAGGAGCATGGGTACACCAGAGCCCTGGTACATGACTGCTCCTGGGGGATAACAGATAATCACCAATAATAACAATTTTATTTATACGTGTTTTATTTTGCTGATGTTATAGGATTTAAAACAAGCTTTGTTTTCTACATAAGTACTCAGTGTGACTCAACCACCTTCAACATCTGGCAAAGCATTTCTCAAGATGCTCCAAATTTCAAGGTCTAATAATTTTCAGAGGTCAAAAATACTCTGTCAGGTAATATGAGGTTTTACATCCACTACACAGAAAGTTAGGAACGGGTCAAGGTCATCAGAAAGCTCTACATAAGAGTGAGAAGAAAAATGGCCATCATGCCTTCAGGTCAAACCAAGGAAAGACTTGTTCATCACAGTTGTACTGCATTGCTATAAGACTACCAAGTTTAATTCAAGCTGGATATTTCCTAAATTTTTTTTTCACTGAAAATGCTTTAAGCAGGTCATAAGGTGGTACTCAAGGTTGTCCCAGCACAGGTCTGAGCAGCAGAGACATGAGGAAGTTTAAAGGGAATCCTGTTTTCTAGCACATTACCAGGAACCTGAAACAATCACGTTTGAAATGTCTCCTTGCAGTACTTCAGGCCACGTGTTGCCACTCTTTCCCTGCAGTAAGCAACATACCAAGCAGAACACTTGATTTGCCTGTCAGCACAGGTAACAATGGCAGAATATTTGTGGGAGAAAGATCTCATGACCAAAATTTTGTAAATGTGGTAAATCAGACTCTTTGGAGTGATTGGAGGAAAACAGTCCATGGGATAAGGTGTTACACTGCCAGCCTTTTTTTGACTTAGACGTGCCCAGGGAGATGTAAGCCACCAAATACTCATCATTTCTAAAAATTCATCCACTACTTGCATTCCTTCAATAAGTATTTTGCCGCCAAATCTGAAATTTGTGTTTCTGCAGATCTTCTAGAGGAGGTTTTATTTCTTTTTCCTAATCTTTTTCATGAGTCTACCTTGAACACTAATTCTGTTGGCAGCAAGACAATCCAAGGACCCAGAAATTCTCTTTATTCTGGAGAGACTTGTATGTTGGGCAGACATATAAGGCCCCTCACTTCTGTATGATATTTTTTAATAGAAATCTGCTTATTCTATAGAAAAGAATCTGTCACTGAGAAGCAGTGTGACTGAAAAGGTACAGTAGCTGAAAACTGAACTTTATTGAACTAGGTTCCATTTTAAATAAATCAAGTCAGTAGTTCTTTCTATGTGAATTAAATTTGCCCAAATGCAAGACCTATTTACCATTCAAACATGAGTCGATTTACCCCTAATGTTAACAGCTAAGTGTGACTTTAAAGTGGTGTAGGTGCACTGAATTTTCCCTCCTCACAAAACAATTTTTTATCCTAATTAAGTAAATAAAGCTATAAAATTTCTCAGAAGATTTCTAGTAAAATTTTCAAGCTACATTAACTGCTTATTATATTGTTATCAATGTTTAACCACTTTCTGTATTATGGAAAATCACCTCTACAGGAAAAACACTTTGCTTGTTTTGATATACACAGTAATTAAAATATTTAGTTATGCTTAATATTTAAAAGCAGCACCAGAAAATTTTATCCTTGTATTAATATGCACATGGTACTTCTTTTTCTGATTATATTCTTCAGTTTCCAAGTTAATATATTGAAGCTTTCTACCAAAAGAATTTGCAACAATAGATTATGATCGTAATAAGGAAAAAGAAAAGTACAAACATGCCTTTCCACTTACTTTTTAGATAAGCTTCACTTTCCATCTCATTTTTTAATTGATGTTTTTATAAGTATTTTTTCATGTGACTTTATCCAGCTATTTTAGAAATACCCTGTTATCCTAATTTCTTAGTATAGGTTTCTGTAATATGTACAAGGACAAATTAGAAGAAAATACAGCATGACTCTAAAGCATGTTATCAGAGGAAGAAAACACCAACAAACTAAGCAGCACACAACAAAACAAGTGAGCACTATGCATTGTGATGAAGTCCTCAAACTGGAGTTTTATGATGGCAGCTTAAAGTTTCTTACATGCCCTTGTGTTGCAGCACAGAATAAGCCAGGGACAGCTGCACCAATTCTCCACAATTAGTCAAGGTCAGACAGTGGAAAGGGAGGACACTCACTATTTGTCAAGAGAACAATGGCAGGAGGCTCAGCCTTTCTCCACCAGGAATGACTGTTTGCTACACACATTCAATCCATGGCAAAATTATGCCTGGCCCTTTTGCTGTGTAGAGGAGAGGGGCAACCTTTCCAGACAATCGAAGTGTAAGAGCTAACAAGGCAGAGCAACGGCACAAAAACAAGCTTGTTTTAAGTGCTGAAAGCATATGTTCTTGACATAAATTAATGTTTTGACACTTGCAGAGACAAAGGTATTAATTTCTACAAGCTTTGAGTAAAAAATACTAAATCCACTAAAACCTGTTCCTTTACACTAATATTGGGGTTGCAGATTTTTAAAAAAAACAACATTCTGACAAGTTATCAGCAATTATTTTGCTCACTCTGAGAGGTTTTGTGTGTCTTGGGTTTTTTAAACATGTATTTTTCATAAACCTAGAAACATATTCAGAAAAATAGTTAAATTTTGGGCAAAGGCACTTCCCTCAACATTAGTAGGCAACCAGAGGTGGAAAACAAGAAAAACTATTCAAAGTATCTGCCATTAGCAGGAGGAGCCAAAAAAGAAAAACAAAATATTTTTAACAACAAGATTTTGTTTCCCTGTTTAATTAGGTGCACTCAGAGCTGTATTTTGAGTTTCTTTATGACACAGCACAAATACAGCAAAGACAAAAAGTAGTTATAAATAATGGATATGAAGGAGTAGTTTTGATACAGATCTCTCACAGTACTGCACTGGAATAAATGGATTTAATTGTGCAAAATCTGTCACTTGTTTGAACAAGTGTGGGGATGCAGAATAGGCAGACATTATGTGCAACCATACGAAGACCACCTTTTTAAACAGCACACTATACATTTAGATATATTAAAATTATTCACATTCACTGCAAAAAACATTTAAGCAAGGTTATGGCAGTTCTGGATGCTAACATACTTTTAAGGTTTTTATCACATTTGCATGCCTCAAAGACAAACAATTTTTAGATACTTAAGGCGAGAATTCTTACAATTAAGGAATTCGAAAGCATTACTTAAAGTACATATAATTAAAAAACATCAAAGAGCTAATATGCTGTTTCTGGACACCACCTGAAAACTAGAACACACTAGCTTTGAAAGAAAGGAATTTCTCCTTCAGGTATATTTTGCAGCTACTAAGGTGCAGAAGCCACACCTGTAGTTGCACACTGCCATAAAAGAGGGAAAGATGGAAATCTATGAACGATTCTATGAAATCCTTCCTCCCCAGTCAGAAGAATAAGGTCAGCCCCAGCCGTGCCGACTTCCTTCTGTGTCACTGTCCTGCAGACACATCAGGATGTTTGCAAACATCTCTTTTTTTAATGTTCACCATCTGTTTGGGTTTTTTTACTCCAAAAAACTTTTCCCTGTGATCAGAAGCAGCATCAGCCCTGCAGTTAAGGAACCATCTGTCCCAGCAGAAAAACTGATTTTGGAAAGATTCAATAAGAGGAGGAAATGGGAAAGATTTAACCTTGAGTTAACTTCACATTTCCAAATATCCTACTTTCATGATAAATCTCTACTGAATCATATCTGAAAAACAGGTTTTTAGTATATTAACTTTAGAACATCCCTTTTCACCTGGAGCAATTTAGAGAAATGTTTTAAATTAGCACAAATTTAGTTCTTCATATATCTAATAAAGACTGAGATTTCACTGTAGGAACTGTGCCTGTTAATTGAGACAAGAAATTGGTGCACTACCTTCTGATTCTAAATCCTTAATGGCACTTGGCTATTTCATTGTTTACAAAGCAAGGCATCCTTGACTGGTTTCTTTATCACATTTCTGATGTCAACTGAATAAATTAGAACAGGAAAACGTCAGAGTACAATGTACCTTTTCAAGCCATTTGGCTTAGTGAAGCAGGATAGATTCAGGCAAAATTACCTCTTTTCCAGTCTGGTGGCTTTGCAGGAAGTTTTTTCATGTTTAGCAGTCCCTTCCCATCCTCTCTTTTTTTAGAAAGCAGCCTTAGGAGGCAAATGACATTTATAAATGGAAGTAACCACTTAGGTCACTTTCAAGCTGCTTGTCATACACCTTTCCTACTGATAGGTACAGGTACTATTTCCTGTGATGAGAATTTAAATCTGAAATTTGTTCATTCTATTCTTCCTTTGCCCCGATCCAAAGCAGAAGCTCTGCATCATCCTCCCCTCAGTGGCTCTTATCCATTCGCTAGAAGGTGAGGACAGGCCCCATGTGTGAAAGTAGTGCTGATCAATGGAAAATAGTCAATGTCATATAACACTGAGCTAGGAAATGATTAGAAAAAGGAAGACATAATTTGTTAAGTTATTCCAGTCTTTTCACTAAATCTATCATAAATCAAACAGACCAAAAACCCCGCTTGGGAATTACTGGATCTGAGAAAGAACTTATTCAAATGAATTCATCTGGCTAAGGGCAACTGTTATTTAACTGCATATTTTGAATTTTTCAGTATGAAAAACTAGATATTTCTATTCCACACTGACTTTTCACATAGGTGGATGGCTGAATTTTGAAACCTCAGAGCACATTAGGAAATAATATTTTGTGGCATTATCTAGAGAGTTTTTTCCCAAATGTGTCTACTGCCATATCCAGTATCAGTACCTGACTGGTTTGCAAATTTTTGCACATAGTCCAAAAATGGATTAGTATTGCTTGAAACTTTTATCAGATATAAACTAGGAAAGTGATAGCATTTTATGTAAAAGTTCCCTCCACAGGAAAAAAAAAGAACAATAAAAGCTATATTAGTGCTGAATAGCTAGTAGCTTACAAGATATTTTTAAATTATTTTGAAGTTACTATGTCACCTTTTCTCCAAATATGATTAAAATCCAACTAGAAATGTTCCAAATTAAAGCAGAATCTTTTAATCTTGTTCTTTCTGAACACTGTGGCTTTAGAATGTTACAAAAATATCTATTCAAATATACATGTTCCTCACAAAGAGTTAATAAATGCTTTTTACATGGTTGCAGACTGACTAAAATTCCTCAGTTCATAGCATAATTTAACAATAGACATGTACTCTGCTTAAAACTAAGTCTAAATTTGATGGATGTACTGTTTATCCACGTAGTAAATAAGAGTACTGCAGCACCAGGTAGTTTATAAAACAGAAGTCACCAGTGGTAAATAAAATCCTATAAACAACATTCAGAACAGTATCCGACCTGTCATTTTGACAGTACATTTATGCATTTGACAGGGACTGTCGTTTCCTAAAGAGGTTAATAGAGTCACATTTATGTATCACCGAAGTTGAACTGATCTATACAGACTGTCAGGAGAAGGGCAGATGGATAGGTAAATTAGAAAATACTAAAATAACTTTCTCGCTGCTATAATAATGAGGGAAAAGAGGAAGAACTAGGACTCTGAGGATCATTAACTCCCTTCTGATACCATTCATAGTGTACTAACTTAGGTCCCTATCAATCCAGAGAGCCTGAAATACAGGAAAGTCACCTAAAAAGACCTGGACAAATTATAAATGGATGCATAGTTACAGTCCAAACACATTCTTAATGCACATTTCTATGAACTATAAACATCACATTATTGCCAAATTCATTCATTCTAAATTCTATGCTGTAATGAAAAGCCTCTGACATAAATTGGTTTGGAAAAGGGCAAATTAATCTAATATCAAGGCATTATGGACAGATCAAATAAAATATCTTCATTTAAAACTAATAAATCTACGTTTAGCTTAACAATATTCATTACTAAGAAAAAACACTTGTGCAGGCAAAAGCAGTTCACACAAAATTACACCATAAAACAAATTATCACTGGAAGAATTCGTGTTCTTTAATGATGACAAGAATGTTCATATAAAATCCAGAAAGTAAAATCTAGATATTCTCTGAAATTTGATACTAATCAAGATCAGAAATTCAACAGTGAACTACCCTTATTATAGATGACACAATAACAGTTACAGAATAGACTGAACAGTTATGTAGTATAAAGCTGAAAATAAACTTTTATTTTCATTATTCAATTCCTGAGCATGTATTATTGGATATTAGCAGAAATTTCTGCTACTATAGATCCTATGTTTTGCAGAAACACACTTGTAATTATTTCACTCTTATCAGTTAGTTGCCTTAAATACTTGCCAGAAAAGAAGAACATAAAATAGGTGCATACGTCAAAGTATCTAATTTAAAATTCAATAGTTTAAAAAAGAGAATTTTGAATCTGCATTTACAGGCTATTGCCTCCAACATCTGCTATAACCAATGACTAAGATAAGACCTCAAGTTCTGGTATTTGATAAAGGGCCTTGACTTTCAGAGGACAAGTGCTCGCCACTTTCTGAGCCATTAACTAGAAAATTAAGGGCTGTGTTCCTCCATCCTGGCAGAAGCATACCATATGATTTAGGTGATGAGCCACTGAGCTGGAATTTCAATGATCAAAAATTCACAATGAGATCCTTGAGAATGAGCTACAGACCAAGACCAAGAATTATCCACACAAGTTATCGGGTGAATAGTTTTGAATAATGAGCACATATAAGAGTCTTTGCTTATACAATATGTGAAGAAAATAATATCAATTCTGGAATAAATGATAAAATTAAAATTATGTATCTGTCTTTAAAACATATTTGCTACATTATAGTGAACTGTAACCCTGACTGTAAAGGGACTGCCCTTTGTATTTCTAAGTGCAAAGTTTTCACAATGGCCATGCACAGCAAGAATAAATGTCTGAATGGAAATGATGGTGCAAGTTTGTTGTGGAACTAAAAAATACATTGCTTCTTTGATCAAAGGTCAGGCTTAGATTAGCACTGCAAACACACACAGTCTGGGCATAGATGAGAAGTATTTCATAAATCTAGCAGAAGTGAAAGCTGTCACTGGTTTCTTTTTATGAGCTTGTTTGATGAGAGTAGCCTGAGGTACCAATTAAAGGGAGTTACTTTATGACATTATTAGTGCAAAGTGTGTTCAAAGGTGAGCCTATTTGTCATGCCTGATTAGCACCAAGTATGGGAAAAAATTAAAATGGTAACAAACCAAGTAAAATCTGTTTTTAAAAAGCTCCAGTCAAATTGATTTGACTTTCACTTGTTCAAATACAAATTCAAGTTGCTCAGAGCTTTGTTTTCTTTTGCAGACTTTGTGTAATTAGGATTCAGAATACAATTTCCTATCAACTCACAGGTACCATGGCAGATATTAATAATATAGTGCAGCTAATTTTACTGAGCATTTGCATGAGAAGTTTTGATTTATTGGACTTTCTAATCATGCCATTATTTCTCATTCTAAACCACTTGACTAATTTTCTCACCAGGCCTTGTCTGAAAAAAAAAAACCAAAAAAACCAAAACATATAAACCAAAATTGTCAACAATTAACCTAGGTGGCAACTAGGCTTGCTAACTACATTTTGCACATAACTCAAAATTTCCTTTAAAAACTCCAAGGCTTTTGCAACTCTTCTGGAGAGTCTAGAAGAATATTTTTCATCCCAAATTCAGGAAACTCTATGAAACTTTGATAATAGAGCTCCTATAAAGGTAACCTTTTCCTAGGCTATAATAGTGGGTTTTTCCCATTTCCCCGCTTCCTTAACTAAAAAAGTTTTATTACCAATTCCCCTAAATTCATGATTTTGAAATCTGAAATTAATCAAAAGTAATTGATTTCAGTAATTTTCCTCTTTATTAAATCTTTCTTCCCATCCTAGTGTGGATCAAAGAAAAAGTTACAAACTCAATCATATTTTAGAAAGCTCATGGGGATAAGATGTACCTGTTAATTTATATATTAACCCTCAATTTTTTTTATTATTATTAAGTGCAATCTAAAACTAATTGTGTTAAAACATCACTCTTTACTCATAAAACTTCTTACAGTGATATCTGGACTTTAACCTGTGAAATCAACTCCTCTTCCCCTCTGTCCTAAATAGGACTCAACAGAAGCAAAAAAAACCCCAAAAACCCAGCATCAAACTTTCATAGTTATCTCCCTTCCTCCACAATATTTATTCCTCACTTTATTGTGAATCCTATGTGCTTACATTATAGAATTCTGTAAGGTGAACAGTATTTCTGAGATAGCAATATTCTACATGAAAACAATGTGCTTGAAACCAGTCCAATATTAAAACAGTGTTTGTACCTAATTAATCTTAATTAATCAGGAAGATGCAGATACAGTATATGCATGCCATGTACCAAGAACCTACTCTCAATTGATGTGCAGTGCATAGTCCCCTGCAGATGTGCAGACCAAGCACACAATGCATGCTACTGGCTGGCACCCCCTTTTATACAGGGATCTCAACAAATTGAGATTTGCTCGATGACATTTTGTGCCTGCCCAATACTTAGCATTGAAAAGTTTGTTTTCTATTTCTATACCCTTCTAAAAATGCAAAAGGGGTTTTCATTAAAACTACTACGAAAACAGACTCCTGTCAGTGAACTGTATATGCAGCTCATGTTCTTTCATTTTCCAAGGGAAGAAATTATGGCATGCTGCAAATCAGATTCTCAGCAAAGTTTTTTCCCAGAAAAACTTCTGGACATTAAATGTGCCCTTGAATATTCATTTTGGCTGCCCAAAACTAAAATAAGTTGGGATTCCAGTGTAAGACAAAAGAATTCCATTCAACTGCATTAAAAAAAAAACCAAAAAACAGAAGCCAAATAAACAAAACCCCAGTCATCAAAAAGAAACATTTCTCTCTTGACAGAGAATAAATAAACAATGTTTATTTTAGATTTAGCATGCCCAAACACATTTCTTAAATGTACACCTATGCATTTTCATGGGAGCTTTTCCTAAGTGTCTGACAGTCATTAGACAAGTAAATCTGCAGCAATTTCCGTCTCTCTTTCCTCACCCTTTCCTTGTCATGAATAATCTGATCTGTTACTTTTAGAAGTAACATAATTTCTGATCTTTGTCCCTTGTTTGTCTCTTCTCTACCTTATTTATAATGTGTTCAGTGCTGTCCATTTGTCTTCCAACTTTGCAACACAGAAGTTAACAACTTCTGCCTGTGTCCTAAAAATATGGAAGTCAGAAGAAGTGTTGAGAAAAAACCCCACACTTTTCAGCTTCAGCACATTAATCAACAATGACTTTTGGCTCCAATGTGGGCGTGAGTCTTGAAGTACTTCTTATGCCAATAATAGACACTTCTTATTCTAATAAGAGAGAAAAAATGAAATACAGAGACAGGCTTGGGGGCCAGGTGAAGACAACGTACAGACAAGAAAAAATTGTGGGAGGCCTATGGAATACCAGGTAAATGTTATGGAATTTCTCTGCACTACTTAATTAGGTTAGGGCATGAATGCAAGATTATGACAAACAGGTAATTAAAGTATCTTGTAAAAAGTTATCTCTTCTAATAGAAAGGCCTACCAAAAAGGCAATAAAACAGGAGGAGGGAATCCCACCTAAGCAATGTTATGAATTAATAACAATGGTAAAAAAATTCTTTCTTTCCTAGAAAGATTGGATTACAACAGACAAAAGTTTTACACACCAAGAGTAGCAGCAAAGTGATAGCAGCAGCAAAGTAATTTCTCATTTTCCTTCAAAGACTTCCTCTTATTATTGTTTATGGAAGATTGACTATTGACCAGTTACTTCACATAAAATCAAACTAAGGAAATTGATACTGCATTCTGGCCTGAAACTATGGAATTTGTTGCCATTCTTGGAGGAAGAAGCCAATCTATGGTCTGTCTCTGGCTATTACCAGCTCTGCCTTCAATGCTTGACATTACTATATTATTACAGCATTTTACCCTGTCACCAAATCTCCAATACCCTGACATTAGCATTTTTGTCCAGTGACTCAAAAAGTGTCCTTTTGGTAAAATATGTGGGTGCATTGCACCAGCATCAAAATATTATCCTTTACAAATCTTGGTATAGCAAAAATATTCTCCATTGGAAACATTTATTAAGAGAGAAAATAAGATCCAAAGAATGAAAAGCAGATTCAGCTAGAAGTTCTTCCAGATATACTGAAGTAGCTTGTTAAAAAAAATAATTCAGATTTTTAGGGAGATCAATAACAACCAAAAGCATTGAGATGCATTAAGTGTGAAATGTTGGAATGAGGTTAGTCCATTGGGGACTGGGCAATATTTTGACCTTTCTGCCTAACCTAAATAAATACTCTTGTATTATTTCTCTGTCCAGAAGATGCCCTGAACATTTGTTGTTCTGTGCTACACTAAAGCATGAAAACAAGTCTTCTATTTTTGGGTCAATTACTTGTAGAGTTGGAATGGACTTTTCTCCCCCTTCATCATCTTTCTTGAGGTCAGAACAGGTTAGAACCATCAGGTACCCTCTACTGCTCAAGTCAGGTACAGAGAAGTGTGAAAGAGCATGAGCTGTGGTGAATGCTGAGCATCACTGCCCACAACAGTGTAATATTTCTAGATCAACAGCAAGCATCACAACCAGCATTAAGGGTTTGTAGAGAAGGAATTTTCATCATTATCATCTAACTTACAGGACTACCCAGTACAGAATAATACTGTGATCATTTGGAGGTATCTTGACTCATCTTTTCCCTAATATTGCTAATACATTTGGATCTGACGATATCCCAGTCACTCTTGTCACTTGCTCAACATATGCAGGAAGATACCAGAGAAACAAATATTGTAGTAATATTCCCACTGTGCTGTGGACTAGGTACCCAGGGAAAAATCCAGAATTCTGAGTACATCACTTGCAGATTTCCCAGCACACAAAGAAACTTGATTTCAAACTCAGTAATATTTTCTGTGTCTCAAAACCTGTGCACATTGCCACCCACATGCCAACATAGAGGAAGGACTAATGAAGACTGTATACTTTAAAAAAAATGTTCTTTTGAAGCATTATGTACAAGACACATTGAAGCAGTAAGAATTATTATTACCCTTCTTGCACACTCTGTTTAAGCACATAAAGGGACAATCATCTAAACCAGTGTCACTTAATGTTTCACTGCCCTAGGGAGTTAGTCTACTCAAAAGTAATTCCCAGACACCTAGCTCTCCATCCATGATCCCTTCATATGTGTTTCTGCACTTCAAAAAGCCAAAACTTCTCTGATGATTTATCTTAAAATGCTAAATTGAAGCACTTGGGAATGAACATAAGATAAAAGTCCGCACTTTTATCTTGAAATTAAAAAAAAAAAAAAAAAAGTTACACCCAAAACTTACCCCAGCAATGACTGCTGGCATTACAACACAGAAAAGAATGGACAGCTAATTTTGGACTTGTTTTTGTTATTCTCATTTCTTTCAGATATTTTCAGTTCTAGAAGACCTGCTTCTTTCTTATCTGTTGCAAAATATCACAAAATTCTTGATTTAATGTCTGTTAACATCCGCTTTGAACTCTTTTATCACTTTTTTTCCACCAGACTTTGTTTTCCACATTTAGATTCACTAGTCTCAAAGACTGAGAGCACATCTTCATGGAGAAATCAGGAGATATAAAACATAAAGGAAGTCAAATAAAAAAACTAAAATAAAGGAACTCAAAATAGTCTGTGAACTTTCACTAAAGTTTTTTTGCTTAGTTTGGGGTTTTTTTTTAATCTAAATATATTCTAATCTTACAGGATTATCCAACAAAATTTGACTAGGAAGCCCTTAATATCCTTCCAGCAATGTTGATAGTCAAGGTGACAGAAGTCTTGCTCAATTTATTGTGCAGTAGTTGACCCTAGTCAATGTATTTATGACTTCTGTTGAACTGCAATTCAAATTTAATTGCTCCCATTATGTTGCAAACTCTGTTTGTATACTAAATGGTGGAGGACTACAACTCACAGATAAAGGGATGCATTTAGAAGAAGAAGCAGTCTTATTGTGAAGAACATGTAATAGCTTCCGAAAGCTACTTAATTAATATAGAAAATGCTTTCAGACCTTGAAGAATATAATTGGCAAGCTCATCTCATGTGGTGAAAGTCCAGAATCTTTAGGAGAAACAGAGAATTATTTTACAACAAAACATTAGAGCATCTTCTGTTCTTTACAGCGTGGGTTTATAGAAGAAAACACAGAAGTATCCCAACTTTCCACTGGTACATATGCCACTTTGCTGTTTAAAAGCTGGGATATTGAGTAATATTTTGATCAAAAAAAATATCCAAACGTTTTCAAACATATTCAGAAAATAACTAATTTTTAGTATAGGACAAATTTTACACTGCCATAAAATGACAGTTATCTGTATGCATTTAAATAAAAACAATAGTGAATGTAGCACAATGGAAGAGCCATTTAACCTGTGAATTGCAAGGTTATTTTTGTAGCTGTGTCCTGTCTAACCAGTACAGCACATGATTTATGGTCTCCAGCAGAGCTTCATCATCATTGTTCTCACCTTTATTTCCATCATAGTTAATTAAAGGGAAGGTCATTGTCACCTTATGTTTTAAACCTTCTTAACATAATATATCACCCTGAGTACGTCTTAATAAGGGGAACTGTGAAGGAATGCTGTTATAGGAAAAAAACTTTGGAGCATAATCTATCCTGTTAACAATTACAACTTAGATTTACACATAATGAAAGTTAATAGGCAGACAGAATGAAGGCTACATCTTGATACTCATTCAAATCTTGATTAATTGGCTGTGTGATCTCATGGAATAAACAGTAGTATGCTTTTCTTGACTTCAGGCATATGTATGAAGAGCGAGTTTCCAAAGGAAAGATCTTCCCTTGAAATAATTTTAGCATACAAAACACTGTGCCAGTGGGAAAGAAAAAAAAGAACAGACAAAAAGCAAAGCACATATTTTAAATATTACCAAAGAAACCTCTTTTGATGTTAGATGTACAAAATAAAACACCTTTAAATTGAAGATTGGCTCAGACAGATTACAAAATATTCAGACAATGAAGACAATGGCTCTAAATAAAGTTTCAGTTGGTGTTAGCTTTTTTAAAACTCCTAAGGGAAAAATTCAAACTGACTTAAAATTATATCTCCTAAAGAAAACCAACTCTCTAAAACACACATAGATCCAGGGGTGAAAATCATTTAAATATATATTTAAATCTTAACTCCAGAAGAGCTCAAAATATCTTCTGTGCTTAATCTATACTAAAAATTTGATAACTAGTATGCTGTTTATATAATTGGCCAAAATGTGAGCCAAACATACATGTAAAATGGAGCTCCACAGCACTACTGTATTAGTTAGCTACAGATAGTCATAGAAAAACTGAATGCTGATTTCGTGGCTTTCCAAACTTACGTTCATTCTAGAAAACAAAGCTCATTTCATTATAGTACTAGTAGACTGTATTACAAGCCCTACAAAAGGAAATGCACAAAAGTACAGCCCTTGTCATTTACATGTAGAGTGCCTCCTGTCCCCATGTTGTAAGCACAGCAGACTTGAACTTGCCTTTATGGGCACACCTTGCCTAGCTGGAGGCAAATTTGCACCGCAGCCAGATGGGCTGTCCAGGTAAATCACGGACCACAGAAGCAACCTGTCAACTGATAGCTAAAAACTTGGATCCAGACATGAAAGTCTTGTTTATCAGCTGACCTAGAATTGCTAATTTTGTCTTCCTTACTATACAAACAAAAACTTCTCCATCAGTGCAGAAAGCAATTTGTCTCTATGGGGTCAAAACCATACTAATCCAGGATCTCCTCACTGTGGCTGCAGTGCTTCCAGTACTGCCTCTAGTATGCATCTCTGACATGCTGATACATTTTTAGATGGTGGTTCTAAAATTTGAACTGTGCCTCAGTGGTTTGAGGAGTCAGAAAACAAATTCATGGTTGACCTGAAAGAGACATTTTTATCAATCCCTTCCAATGACTTAGTTGGCAGCTAACGAACACTTGGACAACTTACCTTTGACATCAGCAACACTTTTGAGAGTACATCTCTCCGGACCCCAGAAATGGGATATTAACACTCTCTGGAAACAACAAAAATACGTTATCTCCCTATTTGTCTTGACTTGCTTCTGGCAGCATTATTGAAAGCCCTAGATTTCTGAGATAGAGATCAGTGAAAAGAAAAGTCAGATTAGGTGTAGACGTTATGAAAGAAAGGTGCTATACACTCAGCACCTTGCTGAGAAAATTGGGGCACTTCAAGGCAAACATATTAGCATATTCATGCAACAACAAACTTCTTCATGCATGTGCAGTATATTACTGTGTAATTGTGTGGGAGGGTGGGTCAAACAATGTACACTGTATTCAGTCACCATAGAAGTAGCCTTCGCCCTTAATACTCTAATGCAAAATTCCTCTTAAACACCAACAAATAAGTTTGGCTAATAGCATAAATAACTTACTGCAACACTGTTGATCTTTATATTACATCCTGTGATGATGTGATACATAGATAGTGTTTTTCAGGAGCTCCATTCTTCTCTCTATAGTGCAGCCAAAAAGCAACTCAGGCAAGTGAGCAGGGATGAATTCAGCTCTTAAGATTCCTCATAACCAGTTGTTGCCTTAGTCTACTGTGAAGCTCTGTGTCATATTTATTACAGCAGTTCATTTTGCTTCAGGACAGAAGTATGCCACAAAGCCTAAACCCAATGTTAGTACTTTAAATATCCGACCAGAAAAATGCATCAAAGGAGGCCTCTCACCATACACATTCATAAAAGGAAGAACCCTGGCCACAAAGCATAATCCACACTACACTTGAACTGCTGGAAACCTGAAAAAATAACCAGATGTTTTACTTCATGTTCCAGGCCTTCCAACTGTATTTAATTCCTGTCTGTTATTGTATAAAATGAGAGGTTTAGCTAAAGAATATCTTTTGCATAAACAGTGTATTGCTTCAGCTCCTCTTGAGATGTGAGGAGACCTCTTAAATTTTGAGGCCTTAACATTTCTCTCTTGATAATACTCTTAGCAGTCTTAAACATATAGGTAAGTCAAAAAAAAAAAAAAAAAAAGGCCTTGATGCCAAAATACCATTGAAAAAATCTGTATTTCTATTACATATTTGGCAAGTCTTCTGACCTCCCATTAAGGAAGGTGTGTGCAATTCACTGTGCCAGCTCTGACTGACATACAAAGATAAACCTAGCCCCTGCTTTAGAAGCTCCTGCTGACTAACATGTTGTATACAACTTACAACTTCTTATCAAATCTGAACTAATTAACTAATTACTAGCTGCATGAAACTTCTTGGCTCTTCATCCACACGTCAAAGATCTGTAATTAATACAACCTTCACAGCTCTTAATGGTTTTGCACCCCTCTTTAAGCAATATATTCACTGCTCCTGCATTTTCGGGGGTTCTCCATTATCCTCTTTTCCTCCTCACACATGGCTTGGTACTAATAGGAAAGAAAGGAAAAATTACCTATATTTGCTTTGGGCAATGACCTGCACTGCTTCCACAAAAGCTGAGGAACTGGAGGTGTCAGGCAATCAGATGAAGTGTCTATCCAGGCATGGAGGCTGCACCTTCTCTCTTCTGATGGTACCCAAAGCGGAGTCCAAAATCAAAGTTAAGCAATGTGTCAACTCTGACAGACATCCTATCTGCTGAGAAAGATTATGTTATCAAACTCAGAGAGTCTGCCTCTGAAGGAGGGACAGTCTTTTGAGGAGCAGGTGTGGGAACTGGGGTTGTTTAGCCTGGAGAAAAGGGGGCTCAGGGGAGACCTTATTGCTCTCTACAATCACCTAAAAGGAGGGTGTAGCCAGGTGGGGGTCAGTCTCTTCTCACAGGTAACAAGTGACAGGATAAGAGGAAATAGACTTGGTTGTGCCAGGAGAGGTTTACACTGGATATTAGGAAAAATTTCTCTATGGAAAGTGTTGTTCAAGCATTGAAAGAGTGTGTTCAGAATACATGTGGATACAGCACTGAGAACATGGTTTAGTGGTGAACATAATGATGATGGTGGTTGGACTTGATAATCTTAGAGGTGTTTTCCAATCAAAATTGATCCTAGGATTCTACACAGACATGTAAATTCTTGTCTTCAGCTCATCTGAATTTTGCTGACACAGATTTTTTCTCATGTGGCAAAAAAAGTCTCCTTTATAAGCAGTTTTGAACAAGTTTACAAGGTTCACTGCCTACAAACTTGACAAAATTTTAGTACTTCCACTAAGCTGCAATATCCAATCAACCCTGACACTGATTATCCAGTAACAGCTCCAGCTTGTCTTCACAATGACTCTTGAATAGTTTCTCAACACAAAATATGTAAATTGAGAGATGTCTGAAGAGAGAAACCTTAGGATCCCCCTCATACTGCAACTGTCCTCTACTCAGGTGAATAATCCCCTTAGCAGTACCACCCCTCTCCTGAAACCTGGCAATAATTCTAGCTGCATAAGAAAGGAAGTTCCTTAGAAAGGTGCAAGCAATTGAGAATGTAGTAGTGCAGCAGTTCAAGAAGCAGCAGTGGAACAAATAACAATAACAGGAGGTTTTCTTAACACTTCTTCCATATTCCATGGTACCATCCAAGTCTCCTTTGCCTCCTCCAGAAATTAGACAACAACTAAATATCAGCTATGTCAGGGAAGACCTTATGTCCAGGTGGTCATCTGCAGCAAGAATGGGATAAAATACAAACTGTAAGAAAGGTGAGTCCTAATGTGCCCTAATTTATAGTGGAGAAAAGCATGAGCTTTTTGGCCTCAGGGACCTGGAGTCTTTACTTGACACTGGTATTTAAAGTGACAGATGATTACCCAGAGATGGAAATAACATGACATTAAAATATTCCCTAAGAAATACAATGTTTGATACCCTAGCTCAAGAAACCTACTCCAAAATAAAAATAAAAATAAATAATAACAATAATAATAGTCAGGGTGGCTTGGGAGGCAGCATGGAAAGTCTGGTTAAGTAAAGCAAGTGAAATGACTGTATGTCTAAGAGGAAGATCTGCTCTAAATGACTAACAAAGCCATTTAAGGGTTGGGTAGAAATCAGTAATGAGACTTACATGGCAACCACAGTGAATGAACTTTACTTACTGACATGCCTACATATCCCTGCTATGAAAGATCTCATGATCAATACTGTATCAGTAGCTGTATACCAGTCTACAGAGACCCATTCTCACATTATAATTATCAATACATGCTCAATTAATAACCAAAAAAAGCACACTCACAACGCATTGATGACCTTCATAGGTAGCAAACAAAGCTTTGTGCCCCCTAAAAACTATGATAATTTCTTCTCCAGTGTCTCACTCTCAAAGCACACCTTTTTCTATTTCCACTCAAGACTTAGGAAATTCACATTGTTCAAAAGTACAGCCACAGAGTACTTCAACAGATGAAATATCACCTGTCAAAAAGCCCCCACATTTTCTATATTTTTTTGGTTTAAAATATGACAACAATATCACCTATTAATAGTCTGAGGCTGTATTTATATGATTCTTTAATTTATCCTGATTGTTAAGTTACAGAAATCTAGCTGGTCTCACAATTGCCTGCCAGTTCAGCATGCTCCTCTCCAACATGACTGATTTGTTGAAGAAAAAAAGTTTAAAATTGTGAGAAAAGTTCAATTCTCGGCATTACACAATGGGGTAGAGAATAGCTAGCAATAAAAAATATATACATTTCAAGCACTGTTTACTATTTATATCTTTATAAATCATGTATAGCATCCTGCTCTATTCATATTTTTACAGCATAAATTACGTAGGTGACAAGTTGTGACAGTCACACAAAATCTGATTTTATGACATTTTTCCACTTGCTCTCTTTGGTATTAAAAAAATCAGGTTAATGTCATTCTGCTTTGTATTTATAGTTCCTATAGAATGACATGGAAAAATTTCAGAGTAGGTTAGTCACATTGATATGCATTTGTTTTCCTACATAACTGAGACTGCTTACATATAAGATCAGTAAATTTACTGTAATCCATGTCTCAGCAAGCCAGCACTATTTATACTAATTCATATAAAAATCTTGTATACTAAGAAATGTCTATAAATATTCTCTTTGGGATTTCTAAATTCACCTGCCTCTTTAAAAACTATTGCTCTTTCTCTAGTGACTCTGAAGTGAAAACACACTGAAAATATAAAGGACTATTTCTCCTCCCCTCAAAGCAATCATCATTGTGACTTAGGGAGGTAGGACTACATGAAACATTTCTAAGAGGATGTAATTTACAAATCAAGATTAATCAGTTTACGTTTTTCTCTGATTTACCCAACAAAATCCATTCTCCTGAAAAATAAAGGAACACCAACTAACAACATTTGTTGCCTCGTATATTAGAAAACATAAAATATTTCTTATGCTGCCAACACCTCCATAATAGCAAATACAGGCACACACTAAAGAAACACTGAGTTTTATTACTTACAATATGGCAAGAAACACACCCTGTAGATCTTCAAATTACGGCACAAAGTTATAGAGAAAGTGATGATGTAGTTGTCTGGCAAACCTGAAAGCTTTCTTGTTCTCAGCATAAAATTGGAAAGTAAACTATTTCAAGGTCTATCAGAGTCAGCTAAACAAAAGACAAGAACTCCTAAGAAAAAAATAAATACCATTAGATTTGCTTTTCACACTGCACTGGTTTAGTACAGATGGTGATTGACCAAAATTTCAGTTATTGCACATTAGGATGTCCCTGAACATCCTAAAAAGGAAACATGCAATCGCTTTTTGTAGTAACTTTTTTTGCCTATTATTATTATTATTATTATTTGGCAGATTTGAGACTTGTTTTCTTCTGGCTTAGTTTTAGGAGGGTTTATGAATATTAGGGGGGGATGCTTATTTGTTTGTTTTTCCAGTTATTAATATTGCTAGTTCACAATGTGCATTACCTGCATAATGCATGATACTCCCTTATCTGGAAAGCAATTCCTGTTCCTTTTTCCCTGTGAAAACAAACAGAAGTTAAGGATTCTGTGTTAGCAGGGTTTTAAGACTCATTGTCCAAAATAAGGTAGGTGAGAGGAACTCAGGATAGACCTCCAAAGGATCTGTAGCATGAGGTAAAAAGGAAACAAATAAACCCTTCTCACTAGCAGAAGGTTATAGAATAATTTCAAAATTAGCCCACTAAATATAGTACACTTTTTTTTGAGGTTCTTGGACTTTTTTTTTTAAACTGTAAGTAATTCCAAAAAAACCCATGGTATTTTGATTAAGCTGAAATGCTGCCCAGCACTGCAGAAGCATTTTTATCTCTATACCAATACATTGTTTAAACTCACCTGCACACATCTTTTCCATTTCAATTTTTGTCATAAAGCCATCAGGCTGTTTTTGAGACCAATGAAATATTTCTTAATTACTTGCATGAAGGCAAAAGTCCTTGCTTAACTAAAGCTACTAATCTTTAATGAAACAAATCATTAATTTTGTTGTAAAAAGTGCAAGGTGTTTCTTGTATCTCTCATTTTCCACTGCCAAAGAACACTAATGGCATGCTCTAAGGGAGCTTGCAAAGGCACAGGCAAACATGCAAAAACTACTCCAATGATGGGAGGCCAAAAGATAAGATCTCTTACAAATCTAGGCTGCTTTACTGTAGACTTTTCAATACACCTTAGCAAAGAACCCTTTTTAAATCTTTCAACAGGTTATTTCTGCCCTTTCATTTCAGCCAATGGTACTCCAGCCCTCCCAGCATGTTTTTCAGAGAATATGCCAGAACATATCTAGCAGCACACATCACCATGTTTATTAGAAGACAGTCCCTACTGAGTAAGTACCTGGGAAGAAATGCATTAAGTAAATGCAAACGAAACTAGTAATGACTATGCAACATGTTAATCTGAAATAACTACTATCAATATCTCATGTTAATTCTGTCTCAGAGGAGCACCTTCTTGTATGACTACCATATGCTTTTATCCTCTAAAAATGTCGACTCTCTCTAGTGCCTATTAGAAAGATTTCTCCCCGGCGTTGTGATCATGTTTCAAACCACTTATACTCTTGGACAGCCAAGGGACTGCATTTGCTCTATCAGAAACCTAATGCTGAATACTCAATACTTCAATGTGTCAAATTTATGTGTGAGCATGAATTAAAAAGCACCAGGCAGTGAACTAGCAAAACTTCAAGGAAAACACTCAGCACTGCTCCTATTTAATACATGTATCTCCGTCAAGTTGCCATCTTTCATTGGTTCAACACCACATTATGTCCACAACATACTGCATTGGCTCTATAAATATTTCATCTTCATGATCTTTAAATAAGACTTAACTAAAAATTAGAAAATTATATTTCAATTATGTCAGCTTAGAAAATGGAACGCGAACAACATGGACTTTTTTTCATTTGAAATCTGTTAGGAATTTATTTTCTGTTCCCAGGAGGAAAATAAGAAAAGAATACAACAGAATCTCTGTAATTAAAATTGTCATATTTCGAGATTCATAACCAAGCCTAAGTATTATGTAAGTATGTGGATACTCCCCATAAATTCTTGCCATGTAACACATACCTCATGCACAGTGTTTCCTAGAATTTTCCTTTCTCTTTCATCGAGCACTACAAGTTTCCTATCCCAGTCCCAAAAGGAAAGATTCAAACAAAATTTTCTTCTTCTCTTTCCTGTGCAACTGCTTCACTCATGTCCCCTTTCATGTTGGTTCTAGACACCAACCTTTCAAGTCTGGGTGCAATGTCTGGCAGAAAGGAATACACATGGCAGAAAGAGCCTCTCTCCCACTCCATATGGAAGGCATGAAATCCAGGCAGTCAGCAAGAGTTTTGTCTGCTAGGCCACAGTTTCACACAGCATGTCCATAGTTGAATGACAGACACAAAAGAACCTGAAAAGTGCTACGCTCTTAAGATAGATGTCATGGCTGACAGTTATGGTATGGAGCTGTCAGCTGGGAGCAAAAATACATTCACTGCCAAAATACTATTCTCCCTCTTCACCCCAGGGCTGGTACGGCCCAACTTTCAAATAACTGCAGGCCAAGATTTGGTGCTTAAGGAACGAATTATGAAAACCCATATCTTCAGATAATTCATTCGTTTCCATAGATCACCTCTTCAAGTTTTGTGAGCTCTAGGCTAAAATTACAAGTTTGGAGCATGCTTTGTCAAGCTTGTGCTGATCAAGGGAACTGACAACATAATTGTTTTATCAAGATGAGTATCTATTTGATGTTCTTTTAAGATTCCGCCCAGCTGGACTGCTAAGCAGAAATTTATGAGGTTTTAGAACAGATGTAACCAGGTTTAGAGCTATGGGGATCCTTTTCTTCCTCCAGATGTACATATAGTCATGTACAAGAGTTTCAAATTTAGTTTCATCTTTCTTTCTCCTTCTTCCCCCCTGCCTACCCATCTCATGAGTTGATAATGCCATGGACATTTTAATTAATCCACAAAAATGCCTAAAATAATTTAATATGTCTTGAGCAGTGAGGGAATTAAAAAAATAATAGTACTTTAAATACTTTCAGGCCTACTGTATATTGTTTCAGACCATGGTTATCCCCTAAAGGTGCTAGCAAGTTGTGCAATCTTAACATCTACCAGTATGCAGAATGCATGAAAGAAAAGCAGTAATTTATGTTTCTAAAACTAAATACAGACTATTTAAACAACTATTAGGTAAAGTGTATTTCACTGTATGGCAATATTATGAAGTCCAGAAGAGCAATTAATGATGCGCAAAGAAGTGTGAAGATCAATGCTATACTTTTAATAAAGATATCTGAATAATTTTCTCTATGTAATGATTGCAGTCAGCCCAGATGCAGAGGAAGTTAAAATCACATTGTCATTAATTTTTTATATATGAATTTAAAATACTTTATCAAGACAATCCCTTGGAGGAACATTTAAAATAATTGCATGCCTTCATTAGTTAGTAGCATTTCAGAATAATCGTTCTCTAGAACAGGCTCTGGAAGAACTTTTATGAAGTTAGGATGAAATCTTTAAATTCATCACATGTACAACATTCACTGAAGTTTAATGCGATTAAAGGAAATTATTTAAAGTTATTTATATAACCCAGTATTATATATATTTATCTTTGGCACAATTCTCTTCCAGAGAAACAGAAGAAAGATGATTACGGTTGGAAGACCTGCAGGATGGGTTTGGTGATTGAACTTTGATTGTGTCATCTTTGTATGAGACAAAGGATTAGTCTTTTACTAACAAGTTTACCATCCAGCAATCATGGGGGGATAACTACATAAAGAAATCATTCAGTGTAAGATACAAACAAAACTCTAGTTTACCAAGGAAGACTTACAGTTAACTAAATACAAATGTATTCTGTGATAATACTAAATCCTAATTATACTGGTAGTACAAATAATAATAATTTTAAAATATTAAAGTTATTATTTCCTTATTTGAACAAATTCACTCAAAGTATCTGCATTAAAATATTGATACCTTAATTCTTAAACTCTTGCATTCTTTCCCCATAATTTTTTTCCAGAAACAAGGGGTAATTGAGTCTGGATATTGTTGAAGTATTGGGCTGACTAAAGTATTGTCTAACTACAGGCACTGTTGAGGTATATTGAAATATTTTTTATCTGGTGGGATAAATTTTGTGTTAGTTAGCTCTAGAGTTCTTTCTAAAGCTTTTAACACTACAAGAAACATATCAAGGAGTTCAACTGTTATTAGGCTCTGAAGAGCTACAATCTGAGAAATAGTAATTTTGGAAGAAAAGTAGAATTATCCTAGGTCTGAGACCAAATACTAGATAGAGGTTTTAATCCTGATTTAACAGTACTCTACATCTTGAAAGATACCTTCAAGAAATGTTGATGGCATCCAAATTGAAGCCAGGAAAGGTGCTCTTCCAATACACGAAGCAATGACTAGCAAAGATGCAGGGATATAGTCAGATGAAATAATTCAAATCACAAGGTAAGGACCAAGTTCTGCTTCCACAAGAATCAAAGGAGACTTGTTCAATCTTTTTTTTTAATCTGTTTCTTTCTTGTTGGGGTGTTTTTTCTTCCTTTTTAAAGAGCAATAACAAATAATTTACCTCACCATATCTTCTGCAGTTTTTCTTTCTCTCAATTAAATTCCTGTTTTCCTTCTGTCTTACATTTTTTTCACCCAAGATTCTGTCACTTAAGGTGCTTGAGTCTTCCAGAAATGCCTCTTCCCATTGCTGGAGAATCTTTTTAGGTGATAAAAGAGGATTTTACAGGCCAAAACCCCCACATATGAGAACCAGAATTCTATATTCCCTGAGCTCTTATGAATAAGAAATCTTCATCTGTGTGCTGAAGGGTAAAGACAACTGTAATGCAAAAGTTTATGATGTGAATAATTGCTCCCTCATCTCTTACCAAAAATAGATTTTGTTCTGGTTTTGAAAAGAATAAAAATAAATAATTATTTAATAAAAAAATTTACTTATATGTGGAGGTTTCCATTTCAAACTTCTTTCTTTTTTGATATTCTTTTAAATAAAATGTCAAGTCATTACATTATCTGGAAAAAAAATTTAAAAACCCAATTATTTAAGCTTTGACTAAATTTCAAACACACTTTTACAGTGACTTTAGTAGAAATGCATGATGCTTAAGCCTGAGCAGAATATGGTTCATTGCAAATGTCTCCTGTTCCATCACGATAATTTCATTCCAATAAAAGACAAAACTGTTGTACGCATCCATATTCAAACACAAAATGAAATACATACTTGGATATTAAGTTTTGTTCTTTGACTCCTGTGCAAAACTCTTATTTATTTTTAGTGTATAAACCTTTATGCATGAAAGGAATATATTGATTTTTTTTTCTGTTAGCTTAAATCTGATTTCAGAATTAGCCTGAAACAAATATTGTCTTTTGACATATTATTTAAATTTCCATCAATAGACATTTTAGAAGAAAACCTAAGTATAGAGATCTTACTCACACACACAGTTTTCTCTCCAGCACTAGTATAAATCAAATCAAAACAAAACAAAACAAAAGATTAGATGGCAATACAAAAAAAGGTAGGATTTCTATAAGACCCCATCTTGCAGCTATAAATGGAAAAACATATGAACGTCTTCAATAGAGCTGAAGTTTAATATTACTATCCAAATTCCATTTTATCCCACTGTCACTGCCACCAAAGGAGGGGTTTTATGTTGGAGATAATATGATACTGCAGTATAAGCCCTCCTCAGATTTCAAACAGGTCAACTTGTCAAAGCTTTTTAAGGGAGCCAATTACATTAATTTTCCACAGCAGAGAAATACATATTTCATTTCCATCTCCCACTAGAGATGGGGCCCAGGGATTCTGTTTCGAAAGGCTCTTATCACTAAGTAACATTCGTACCCCCAGAGGAACCTTTGGCAGTCACTGGTCCATTGATATAATTGAGCAAGGTATGAGCTGTCTGACACTGCCATGGCATTGCTCAATAGCACTGTGCACTAAGCACTCGGAACAATGAAGCTTCAGCAGACGGCCGCATTGTCAATAAATTTCAATTACACTAATTGCCAAGAGTTCAATGAGTGCACTTTCAAAGGGGAGGGGGAAGGACGGATGGAAGATTAAAAAAGAGCCTATGTCTACCAGAGCTAAAGAATAGGATGCAATAAATAAACTGCAGATTCTAATGGGGGCATTAATGTATTTTTTTTAACATGGCTTAACAAGATTTTACAAGCTGTACCAGTTTCAGGCATCCTGTTTTACATTTCTTTCTTACTGTCTCCAAACAACCTACACAGAGACTCAATTATGTGGCATTATCTTTCAGGGAAGAATCATTTTCTTAGGTTTTTATGTTGTTTGTGTTCTGCTCAGGATGGATAATGCATTTGAAAGCAGAATGCTACAATGTCAATTCCATGAGCAAATGAGGCTTCTCACTGAACAATCATATGGCAACAAAATGCACCACCTTACTGCAGTGATACAGTCACATATTCTAAATTAATTAGGGATACTTACATATACACATGTGTATTCACTCTAATCACCATTAATATTAGGCTCACAGCAGTGTACAGAGTACAGATATAAGCAATTGATACATTTAACTCTTCAACATAGATTATTTACTGCAGTGTCTGAGCATGCATAAAAATATTCTAGTCTATTCTGAGATAAATCTAGGAACATTTTGTTTAGCTTATAGGCGCCAGGACCCCAAACAAAGTATTTCCTCATATATGTAGTTCTGGTTTGGTTTTTAATACAGCTTTCTGTGTAAAAGGGGCTCAAAGCAAAAGACATTTTGCTTAGTATTTTTTCAAAACTCTATAGAAATTCTAAGTGAGTAAGTTAAATGTTTAAATTAGCAACTAGATGATGAAACCTTAGAGTGAAAACTTAGAGAACTTTTAACAGTTCCTACTTCTGTAAGAAATGTATGTATAAATGGACTGAAAAAACTACTTATCAATATCCAAAAGGAACTTAAGGAGGTTTTCAGATCATTCTTCTGCTCAAAGCAGTGTCAGCTCTAAGGTCAGAAGAGGTTACTCAGGACATTATACAGTTGCATTTTGGAAATGCCAAGGATAGAGTTTGTCCACCCTCCCTAGACAGCTTGTTCCAATGCTGGACTGGACTTATGGGGAAAAAGATTGTCCTTATATGTGCTTGGACTCTCTCATGTTTCAGCTTGGGCTTATTGCCTCTTGTCTTCGCACCATGCCTACCACTGATCTTCCAGTGAAAGCCCTTGGTCTAAACACTTTGTAAGACAAAGTGCACAACCCAGATAGGTAATTTATATTACCACAGCTTAAGTATAGCAATATCAAGAAAAAGATTTGAAAATGGACCTCCTCCAGACCACTCTATTGACTCTACCAGCATTCAAAAAAATCTCTCAGCTTTAAAAAATCATACAAAAACTACAGAAGGTTTTACTGTAGGACAATTTTGAAATCTCAAAGAACTCTGCAGAAGAGAATGACAGTTTCAAAATCAGTCCAGGAAACAAAACATATTAGTTGTAGTCTAATATTTTTCAAGATTATTTTCTTTAATAAGACTTAATAAAGTCTAATAAAATTAGTTTGACCAAATTAGGTCTTCAGCATCTCAGCACACCACTGAGAGTGTTGACAATAATGACTAAAGCTGTAATGGGCTCCATAAGACACCAGAAGAATTTACAGGACACAAGCTCAGGGCACAAAATTTAGAAACAGTCACTTACCTACACAGGAGATTTTTAACAATTTAGTTGAGAAACATGAGCAGAAAACCTTATTTTTCTGGGTAAAAGGAACAAATACTTTCTAGCACGAGAGAAGGAAATGGTGGAACAAGTGTAAGACTCAATTGCCTCCTCTGCTTCGTTATGTTTATGAGTTGATAGACATCTAAAGTTTAACCCCTTTTTTACACCTCAGAGGGACCAGATCAAGATTTGCCCGTGGCAAATGAAGGAAAACTAAGGAAGGACTGAGAGCAGGACTTAAACCTCCCAGAGGCAATATTACCCAGAGATTTCTGCAGCTGGGATGATAAGTAATGCAAGCCCAAGAAACACCACAGCGTCACAGTGTAGGAAAGAGGCTCCTCGCTGATATCACAGATAATAACACTACATGTGCAGACTAGAGGTGAATGAGGTATGGCTGAGGATGAAGGCCTGAGACGACTGGGGGAAATCTGGACAACGATGGAATAGAATAAATAATAGATACTTCCACCTTGCAAAGCAAGCCTTACACAGCAGAAGTAATAACTGACATTTAAGAGCTATTTCCAGGAATTTATGAAGATTCTGAAACACCCAAAAACTGATCTCAGGCATCACAATATATTTAACTAAAACCTGTGCTGCTATAAAGGCGTCAGCTGTTTTTCAAAATTTACTGCAAAAATGAAAACACATTTGGATGCATTAGGATTTTCCCTAATCTAAAGAAATCAGGTTTATTATCAGTCACCATCAGATATCCCTTTCTCATACATTTCAAACAGCTAATGTGGAAGTGGAATTCAATGTGAAAATTCTAAGGAGTCTTCTTAAAAATCAGTGCACATATAAAGGAATAATGCTCAAGTGGTTTTCCACCCAAAAAGCTAAGTAGTGCTGTGTTCTTCCCACACTGCACAGCTCTGTTCAGTCTTACTTCACTTTGCACTGCTGCTTATTTAAGGCAAGGTGTTGTAGCCAAAGTTCACAAAGTTTGTTTCTCATACAGCTCACAAAACACCTTGTTCAGGTTGAGAATTCTTTCTCAGGTATTTTTGTTGATTATAGCACTTCTTTAGAAATTTCAGAAGTCTAGAGCAAAGTTGCAATGTCAAGTGTTTTGAAGTGGAACACACCAGACTGTTTAGTTTCAGCTGCATTAGATATTCTGATCACAGAACATTTTTGTTTACTTATGATGATATAAATTGTAACAAAAACAAACCCACACATTTACTCTTTAAAAAAAGAAAAAATATTTCCTGCTCATGAGGAGGTTTTTCAACTTATTTTGCACAAAAATATTAGATGTCAAAACTGAAAAATCAGCCCAAGTATGTCACTATTTTGCAGCTGTCCCAAGACTGCCATAAAAAAGTAGAGAGTCTGGCCAAAACTGTTAGTTCATCTGGACATTTATATTCTGCTAATCAAAGTAAAGGAATTGTTCAGAGATTTAAAATCAGGAGTCATAATGATCCCATATTTCAACTTCCTGCGTAAGAGAAGCTGTACAATGTCACAGAATCATTTCTGAGGCAAGACTGATAAGTTGTGGTTAGATGGAAGCTGTTCTTAATAAAATATCTGACCTTAATCTAAGAACCTAACAATGAATATTCCACTGCAGTTATTGGTATTTGCTGGTATTTCATTTTACTTAAAACCTTGTATGTAGTTTCCATTGCTGCTCTTACCCACATGCACTGTTCTACCTTTTGAAATTTGTTAAGATTTTGTCTCAGAATTTTAAAAGAGCAGTAGGAATATATTTATACAAATCAAAAGAAGACAGCGTCAAAGGTGCCCTGTGTATCTTTAACATGAAAATGCACGCTGAAACAAAATCTTAACATTGATGTGAAGACTAATTTTAATGTCAAGTAGCATATGCCTTTCCTGTTTTCCATAGGTTATTTTGTTTATGGGTTACAGGAAGATAATGGAACATTCTATATGAAATGGATAAATCACACATGAATTAAATTAACACATATAAAACACAATCATTATTATATTTATTATAATAATTATGGAAAACTATCCATCCACTGGAAAATGTTTTTCTAAGATCAAATTACACTGTGAGGTACTCCACTGGTAAAACAATTTATGAATGAAGCCCATGATACATAACAAGTCAGGAAAATCTCATTTTACCTCAGAAATAAAGATTTTCCCTAGTGTAAAAGAAGAAAATTTGCTGGTGGAATATAACATATACTGAATAATGGACCAAATATATAATATATAAAATTATTCCATTTTTTAAATTTTGGAATATGTTTCATGTGTGTCAAAAAATAAGTAATGGCTAATGCCATCTAGACTATGATTCAAAGTTTTTTTCAAGAAAGAGAAAATTATTATTTTTCTTATGTTATTTCATCATAACAGCATAGTATGGTTTATATCAAAAAATTGTGGTTGTGTATTTTCTGAGCTTAATGAAGTAAACTCATTGAAACAAAATAAATTTAAGCCTAAATCATTATAACTTTGGATTACTAATGTTTCAACTTGATTTGTTTGTCAATGTCATCTTTACTATCAATTTTTTTAATCCATTGTACTGTATTCTTCAAATTATAAAAAATGAAGAACACATTTTCCTGATTCAGTCCCACTTTTGTAAGAGACCCATGAGACTAAATGCGGTTGTTACATGATTCCTGATGTCTAAGAGCTTTTTTTTTTTTTGCTTCCTTATATTTACATGATATAGTACTAGTTCCAGGATAATAGGACATAGCAATATGCAACTTTCTGCATGATCCCACAACATTTTAAGTCGCTTTTGTTTTCCACAGACATGAATTAATTTTATAGTATTTACTATGTATCCAGATTGGAATGAAAGCTCTCTTTTAAACCCTAAATATTTAGTTCCTTTCAGAACTTATGTTTTTGAAAAAAAAATCTGCTAAGTGTTGTTGAAAACTCTGGGAATCTATGAGAACAGTCTCCTGTCCAAGCGTACTAGAAAAGTATGATATATTAAACCTGACAAGATGATGTTCATTAATCTTTGAAATGTAGTCGGGACACTGGTAATTCCAAGAGGCATTACATTAAAATGAAAAGCCCCCTTATGGCAAATGAAGGTGGTTTTTTGTTTCCTGTCATCATCCATTTGTAACTGCCAATAGCCGCTAGTTAAATCAATGCACCTGATAAATATTGCTTGACTGAGGAAATCTAGAGAATCATCATTCCTTAGCAGTGGGTATTTATCTTGTTTTCTTATTGCATTTATTTTTCAGCAGTTCTGTACTCTGAAAACCTGCTCATACCATTTGGTTTTTCAGCAATTAACATTGGCCTAAGGGCAAACTGAGCAAGGGAGATGGTTTCAGACCAAAGCATATACTACAACTGTTTCTTTAGCACATTTCCTTACAGAGGTTTGTTGACAGAATTTCATGAGTCCTGATGTTTTTACTCAACATCTACCTCTCTTAGCTGTATGGTAATGTTTGTAAGACTTTGAAACAGAAAAGCCCCATTTCCCATCCAACTCAGGAAAAACAAAACTAATACCATCTCTAAAACATGACTCTAGGAATTGATCTATATCCCAGAAGTAAGTGAAGACTGGATCCAGGCAATGATTTACCACCTCTCACCTTTAAACCGTTACAAAATTCAAGAGAAACAGAGGAAAAATCTTTTACTGTTTACTGCTTAACCTTTTAGCTGCAAGTCACACAGTTATGATTTATAAAGGCAATACCTAAAAGTAGGTGAAGGTAAAAGACATATACTTGATACAGTCTTTTAAAATCTCATTTGTTTGTTGGGTTTGCCTATAGTATACAAAATATGAAGTGCAAATTTAAGGCTTGTTTCTATTTTTTTAGCCTAAACATTTCTGTCTCTTCCTTTTAAAGGGGCAGTATTTTTCAGAAGTTCACATTGACTTTGATTGTTCCATTATGTTACATGTCTAGCCTCTGGTCCATACATTTGGGCAATCCAAGATTAGTGATCACCAAATACTGATATGTATTGGTGTATTTTTTCTTTAGGGGTAAGATTCCCAAACTATTAAAGTGCTTCTTTCAGTGACTTGCAAAAAAACTTTTAAGATGCTAAATTTGCATAAGTAGCAATGAGAAGATATTTAGTTTAACAACAGAAATAAGACCTTTCCAGTGATTTATTGATGTTTATTGCCCTGATAGGCATTGAAGTAGAGACAGCAGTGCTTTGAGTGGTATTCTGAAGCACAGAGTCAGGGGTCTTCTCTTCAGAAATTCCCTACTTGATCTTGACCAAGCTAACCTGAACACCAGCTCCCCATCTTTACAATGGGCTGAAAATTCCGTCCTACAAAGTACAAGTAGTATGTAGGTATGATATTATATAAAATGAGACGTACAGCTAGCAGCCTTGAGAGCTGTGAAAATACCAACAATATAATACCTAAACCAGATAGTATCTCAAGGCGAAGACTTATTTCACAAGTATGTTATTTGGAAAAAAAGAAGCAAAGCACATGTTACAAATTTGCTAACAGTTTTAGTCTATAGTTGATTATATCCAGTTGTTAAATCAGTATTTTCTCCCAAGACAGAAGATTCATTAAAAATTCATTTTGCCTCATTAGCTGGAAATGCTTCTATTTTGAGTTATACTCTTACCTGTGTTTTTAATAGACAGATTTCACTCAGAATTTGTAAAAACATCTGTAATAAAAGCTTGGTCCAGAGAAACACTTAATTCATGCATAACTTGAAACATGAAAATAATGTCACTGAATTCAGTCCAGCTGGCTAGGTATTCATGGTTACACCCATGTGGGCATCTGTGGCCTCTCAACTGAAGTCATAAATCTGCAAGGTTGTCCTGTGCTGCCATACATTTACACCACATCATGGAGAAGGTTACTCTAATGACTGAAGAGTCAAGAACAAATCTTTCAGTACACACAACATGGTTTGCCTGAAGACAAACGGCAGGGAAAGGAGGGTGTGGATACAACACTGCTGCCTGGCACCACACAAATACAAAATGAAAAGCAGCCAGAGAACTGCTGGTGTTCTGTGTCGCACCCTCTGTGTGACAAACACAATATTAATGCAGAAAACATCATGCACAAGAGTCACAAAGAGAGCTGTTGAAAAAAATCCTATCACACTTAGAAATAAGAGAATGGAAGCACTGATGCATTTTGTCAGGAATAACCAACATAAATAGCTCATATATAAATTCTTGCATTCCAATTTCGCATCATCTTTTAATATCATTTGGTAAAGTCTAACACTTTTATCATTACTGCCACTCTGTGGGCTTTATCATAACAATGGTCATCATCAGGATGATTTCTGCAGAACGTCTTAAGGTCTGGCTTCAATACAAACAATACAAGCTTACTCCATCCCACTCATCTACCTCAGCCTGCAGAAACTGAAGGACAATTCCATGCCTCAAAAGCCAGCTTTAGCGGAGGTGGCTTTAGAAACCAAGTCCCTGCTGCTTGGCATTCACTATCTTTCTCACATCCTCATTTTCAGTTAGGAATAGCTTGCTCTCATGTTTGACAATATATATTTCACATTTGGTAATTATTCTTCATCACATTATCATAATGTACCATGTCCTAAGGGCAACAGCCCTTTGAGATTCAGTTCTCTTGGCCTCTCCCATTAATACAGGCCTACTGGCTGTTTTACATGATTGAGGTTTGACTCACAGAAATACAAATAACATAAATTTAGGCCACTGGCTTTTTAATCTCCCCTTGGCTCCCCAGCAAGGCAGATGACAATATTCTAATCTGTTTTCCATTATAATTAAGGCTCTCATTTAGTTTATGGTTTTATAATTGAAGCACCACCCCTCAAGAAAAATCACAGGTTCTTTTCCACTTCACAGGAAAATCAGGAAAATTCTGCACATAGAAGAAGGGGCAATAGGCAGTAACAGAAAAGACATTTATAGAGAAAAAAAGACATGTTCAAAAAGATTCACATTTCTAAGGTAAAAAGCATCTCCACATAGCACAACTGGGAACGTGTTAGAGAGCATTGAGCAAGCTCCAATTTTCTTTGCATCTGGTGCAATAAAATGAAGCAGTGCTCCATAAACATATGAGTAGAATTAGCATGCCTCACTGTGCAAGCTGTTTTGTCCTACTGACAGGGTCGTCTGTAGCCAACTCATTTGACACCAGCAATGGGTAACGCATGCCATGCCCCATGACATGATTTAAGCATGCTCATCACAGTAAACACAGACCCAGATCTAAAATAGAGTTTCCCTTAGCTCAAACCTTTTCACAAAGGTTAAATCTTCATGTTGACTTTGGAGAGCTCTACATTTTTTGGCTGTCACTAGTGGGCTGTACCCAGTCCGTCTCTTTACAGCTAGGAAATATGAACAAGGGCTCTCAGCTGAGAAAGGTGAGAAGTAGAGATAGGCCAAAGGCTGGTCTACTCATCCCATACAGAAAAAGCTTGGGTTTGTTCTGAATAACATGATTTAATTTTTAGTAATACCAGAAGCCAGAAGTGTGTGTTTGTTCTTCCTGTTGTGAGCCATTACTGCTATTTCAAAAGGGGAAAACTTCAACTAGACTACTGTCCACCTAAATACACAATGGTGATGAAAAGAAGACAGATAGAAAAGCTCATTAGTCTTTTCATTAGTCACAGACAGGATAACATAGGATCCCAAGGAAGAAGAAAGTGGAAATACAGGATTATTTTCCATCACTTCCAGAAAATTAAGGGGAGGGAAACTTGAGGCAGAAACAACAAAGTGGCACACAGACAATCTGGCACGTATATCATGAGCAATGAGGACAGGACTGAACTGTAGAACAGTAGTTAGGATTACTGTATGTGTCAAGAGACATCATCTGTCAACATGGGCAAACCAGGCATGATAACAGCAGTGTGAACAATGAAGTGAGGTTAAAGGACTTCCCCTTCTTTCACGGTGCCCAGAGCTCCTGGACTACACAAGGGCCAGGATCACAGAGCTGTTGGAAGGTAATATTCAAAACAAGTGTTTGCCAAAAGAAGTACTACTATATTGACATCTTGGGGGGCATTTCTGACCTGCATTTTCCCAAGTAGCTGTGCTTTTTTCAAGCTGCTGGAGTATGCTCAAAGCTGGTGTGTAGTGAAGCTGATGCTATTGTAGCCGACAGGTGAGCTGGCCTCTCTGAGGGAACACAGAGACACACATCTTTATTAAAATAAGCCAGTCCCTGTTATCATAAGGTTGCTCCACAAGTCAGAACACAGTCCCAGCAAAGACAGTGATAACAGGGTACTCTAGATCCCTTCAAACACTATCTTTACAAACCAGGATATGAGTAGCATTAAACAGTAGCTAACTGCTGTTTACTGTCAGACACACATTTTAACATCCACACACCATATGTCACTTTCTACATCCCCACCCTCCCACATATTTTAAATTCAAAAGAGCTGTCAATCCTTATCTAACCTTTGGTTTTTGGGAAGTGGTTCCATATTATTTTCCCTTTGGTTCTCAGAGATATCAGTTTAGGTATTACTCCAACGATATATAAAAATAATTACAAAAAGATGTTGCAAGAAAGTTATTTTCATTTGCTTCCAGAGAAGGGGTTAAAAACCACTTCACTTCAACTACAGCAGTGTTGTATAGGAAAGAACTACACTATGAGATGATTATGACTTCACAGCTAGGGGAGAAATTTTTACAGGAGTTACATGAGAGATTTACTTTCTGCCATATGGATGATATAACAGAGAATGCACATAGCACTGAGAGTGTTCAAGGGAAATATGGGATTCCTGTATCTACTGCAGAGTATCTGTCATCCAGTGAAGCCCACTGTTGGGATGGCTCCAAAACTTCTCTGCAGAAACAGTGTTTAATATTTTTGTTATTATTGTTCTGACAAGAGCAATAAACATTTCAACTTTTCAAACAGCAAATTAAACTAGCTGTTAAGAAGGCTTCAAACTGAAATTATGCCACAGATAGGAAAAAAAAAAAAGTTTGGCATTCTTCTACTACGCTTTTTTTTCTTATTCAAAATAAAAATAAAAAATTTTAAAAAAAGAGTAGTTTTACTCATTTTCCTAACTGTTACTCTGCAACATCCTAAAACTGCAAGAGGTCCTGAAAGAGCAGATTAGTAAAAGGAAGAGACTAAACCACAGATACTATGAATTTCAATGCAAGGAGAAAGATAGGGACGAGAAAAAAGCATGTTAGCCCTGCATCATTTTGATTTAGCTACTTCATCAGTATACAGTACTTTCCACAAATGGAAAAAAAATCAGGTAAACATTGTTCTACCTTATATCATGTTAAAGGTAAAAATTCTGAAGTTGCTTCTATTTCAGTCAAATCGTTTTGCCGGTTTTCAACACAATCTACTGAGAGGTTATCTGGCTTCACCAAACAGCTGAAAGACTTAGGAAGAGAAGACAGGTTTGAACAGGCTTTCTCAAAAGCAGTGAAATATTTCCAAAGATTATTTATATCAACAGTGTAATACTTACTCTTTAAGCCATAGCAGAAGAGGGTGCAAATCAGTCTGCATAACCCTAAAATCTTACCACCAACTACTAACTGAATTTTAGACTCAGTTTTTGTAGTTCTTAAAGGACATATATACCCCAGTGTAACAGTGAACAGATAGAAATTTTTGTCAGGCAAACTGCAATGCCTGAATTTACCACTGAGCTGAAATGGATTTAAAAGTGAAACTAACTGCAATTTTACTAATTCTGCCATTGTAAAACAGATAAGCCTTGTAAATATACAAATTAATTCATAAATAGCATCTGTAAAGGCACTTAGGCAAATTGATAAAAATACATTATGCACATTAATCAGTTTGATTAAAATTAAAAGAAGGCATCATATTTATGTTTAAACTGGAATCACTGTGGCTTTGGGAAGAAGAAAATTAGAAATAAAATAGGACTAAGCTAACATTGGTTAATGCTCAGTTTCTGAGCCATAAAATCTCAAAGCAGATGAGACAAAAAAAAAACAGACTGAAGACCTAGACAGTTTAGATATGTACTCATGCTTCAGAATACACAGGATGTTACAGTATGTGAAGATCTTATGTCATAGTGATGCATTGTTATCTGCCATTCATGAAAAGCCTAATTAGCACAATTATCTTCTGCACTAGGTGTGATATCTTTAGAATTAATTCACATTACACAGTGGATGTCAACACTCCAAAATCTTACAAATTCCAGGACACAGAAAACTTACCTCGTCAATACTAACTTATTTTGCTATATGGTTGAACAAAAATGTGATGCAAAACGATGGTTGCACCATTGTTTAACTCTTGATTGGAATTTCAAAAATTTCTTGTGATTCTGCAGCCAAAATCATGCTCCAGGCTTACTGACACATGGGTCAACTGAGGCCCTTGAAATACAGCAGTCCTAATATTTAGGAATAAATGCTAAACTTAAAGGCCAACTAGAAAAAAACTGATCAGGAATTATTGCAAAATACTCTTTAAAAGAGAAGACACAGAAGTAAAGAATCGCTGGCAAATGAAGTAGAAATACTAATTAAATTAATTTTATGATAGAATTACAGCCATAGACACAAAATTCTGACTGATATATTCTATAGTTAGAACAACCAAATTAATCCAATATAAAGATATATGGGAAATTTTTTAAAACACTCTCTTGATACTGGGTTTTGAAGTTGTACTTGTCTGCCTTCAAGACACTGAGAAGAAATTGAAAAACTGGGAACTACTCAAAGCTAAATTCTTCCAAGTGCCTGGGCTGGACACAGACACCACTTAATTATCTAACTTTTCCATTTTACAGCTGGAGAAATGGAGGAAAAGACTGAGGAACTCCTCTCTGGATCCCATGTTAGTGGTTTCTCAGAAGCTGCGTGGTGCCCATGAGCTCACACATCTTCCTCGGTGCAATGATTTCAAACATACATTGCACCTTCAGAAACATGAGTCTGACCTAGTGCAAAGCCATGAGGCAAATAAACAGAAGACAGAGCCCACTGTAGTGGAAATAAGACCCAGACAGAGGCAATGAATGCTAAATCCAGATCTGACCACAGGACTTGCCATTCTGCCTCAAACTTGATACCCACTGGGCCTAATACAGTGTCTCCAGCAGCAGTCAGCACCAGATGCTTTGGTGAAAGATACAAGATCCCCACAGATGCAGGATAATCTGTCTTCCTCGAAGGTCTCATCCTAATCTCTTTAGTTATAGATTCCCCTAAATCCTGATGCATAAGGGTTTTTATCCCTTCAAATACTCTTTTTTAGCATTACTATCATAACTCTGGATATTCTTGTTATCCATACAAATGCCCCTTCCCTCTTTGATGCTTACAAAATTCTTGATTACATCTTCATCCAGAGTAAATGAGTTCTACAGTTTATATAGGAACCTTTTGGGAAGTGTTTGTTTATTCTTAAGAGATGTAAGAAACCATGGTCTCATGATCTTTCTTCTTTGCTGCATGCCTCTGCTTTTTCTTTTTTTCTCTTTCAACCACATACTTTATCACTTCCACCCTCATCTGAGTCCTCAGGTAAACAATCACTTCAGATACATTTATGTCACTAGCCTTTCTCTCTGCTTTTATCTGGGCCTATCCAATTCTGCAATATTTTTTTCCCGGATAGACTTTCTAATACCCAATAAATTTTATAGAACAGCACACTGCAGGCTGATACAATGACTTTGTATGTGATTACTTTAATTTTTTCTTCTGTATTTCTTTGAAAGGAATGTACCTCACAGTTACCAAGTCTGAGTCCATGAAATTCCTTAAGGCTCCTCTGGACTAGATTAACAAGTAACCTACAAAGAGGTTATCTACCACTAACGTGGTGTTGCTGCCTCATTTCTCCTTCCTCTTTCCAGATAACTAATAAATACATTACACAGCAGCAGAGCTGGTACAGAAACTTGTGGCTATTAACCTTTTGTATGATGAAAATGGACCATTTGTTCGTACTTTGTCTCCTGCCTCTCAGCTACTTTTTGATCCACTATATTACATTGCCTCACGGCTACTCAGTTTCTTTTAGAGGAGATAGTATCAATTCACAACCTTCAAAAAACCATGCATGACTAGCCTCCAAATCACATGATAGCTTACAAGTTATGACATATTAAGACATAATAACAATTCTGTTTTTATCAGTGTCCGATTTCTGAGCTAGTCTGATTCGTGATCGTGAACTTTAACTCCTGAGCTTCTAGAAAATTTCTTTTTTACAAGAATTTCTCATCCCGTTACTTGACTACTGTAATGAAGAATTTTAAAGGAACAGAATCTGGTAATATGGGCCTTAGGAAAAACCCTCAAGAGCTAGAAATGCTGAACAGTATCTCTTCTGACACCCTGTCAGATCTTGTGAAAGATACACTTAATATATCCTTTATTCATTTGCTAACATTTTCAAAGAATTTTAAGACAGTAGCCAGACAAAATTTGGTTTGCAGAACTATATGATTAGCTATGGATTATTATCTTCCAACTCTTCTTTCTATTTCAGAGTGACTCCAGATAAGATTTATCAGCAAGTAGTCCCACAGAGCTCCTCTGAAACCTTTTTAAAAGATTTGGTCAGAATTTCTACCCTGTCATCATCCGATCAGTTAGCCCATTTTAAGAAACTTGTTGGTTTTGTTAGAAGTTCAGCTGAGTCATACTTTAAAACTCTTGGATATATACCATTTGGACATGGTCACTTACTTATTTGGAAAATTCTACTGGTTTACTCTACTACACTGGTTTATTGGTTTACTGGTTTATTCTACTACACCTTTTAAAACTATACGTTCAAAAAACAGCCTCCACTTTAACAGATCAATGAAACACAAAGAGAAAACAAGTGTAAATAATCAAATGTTCTATTTTAAAGGATACATGAATTGTATAAGAAATTTTTTTTTGAATGAGAAGAGAAACAGAGAAAGCTCAGACAACATAGAGGCAGAGCAAAAAAAGACCATCTATTCGCAGCAAATATCAAACCAAGGATTATCTTGGCAATTGCAAAAGTCATACCAATGGCTACCTTTTTTTTTAAGTGCTTCACACATCTAATTTCATTTCCTCCAGCTATTATATCTATCCTTTCGAAGAAAAGAGAGGTTTCATACCGGCCTCCACTCCACATACCAGTATCCACTCTTTGGAAAGACCCATGTGCATTTATGTTTTAAAATGTAAATTTTGAGGGCTTCACGTGTACTCAGTTGCCACTGTTGTATTCCTTTCAGTCCTGTGTATTTGAGAGTCTGTAAGAGAAGGTTGGAGAACATGCAAGTCGCTCTAATAAATGTCATAATTAAGGTTTGGAAAATCTTAGTGGATCAGTGGGACCACAGGATATATTTTGAGATGGTCAGCATAATTTTGTTACCTGCAGCACCTAAAAGAAGTAGTAATAAACTTCTGTACAGACCATTGCTAGTTGCTAGCAACCAGGAAGACAAAGAGATGAGGAAAGTAGACCAAGATTTCAAGGAGTTAAAAGAAAGGTAAATAGATAAACCCTTTCAGAAATAGTATATGATGTGGAGAAGGAAATATGCTTCCTTTGCCAAATCACTAATAAAAATACTAGCAAGAAATTGGGAAACATATCTCACTTGTTTCAGTAAATAAATGAATTTTTTGTGTGTGTGACTAAGTGCAAAGTTAAAGGTTTAACTTGTATTACTGTACTTGTTCCACCATATATTTTATATGTTGGTTCCAGAAACTTACAGTTTCACAGTATTGGAAAAGTGGATTTTTTTAAAAAAGAAAAACAATTCTATTCTGTGTACACTTTGAAATGGCAGACTGTATAAGTTGTACTTACCTAAGCTCACAAATCAAAAGGAAATTCTGCTGCTTCCAACTTCCATGCCGATCAAAAACCTCCCCCGAACTGATAATTCCAACTGCAAATATTGTGAAGCATAAGAGAGTACACAGGCCAAATCCTTCCATCTTTGTAAATCTCCTGAATTTGTATTGTATGTTTTTATATTGTTAGCATGATCCAACAAGGTCACCATTCAATGCCATACGTGATGCTGCAGCACCATTTTGGGAATGAATTGCTTACTTCTCCTGCATCTGGATAGCACACCTCATGGGAAATATTGGTTTACATATAATTTTAAAGCAAAAGCTGATTTCCAATAAAGACTGTAATTGCAAAGATATAAATTTATTCACAAATACCAGACAGCACTTAAAATTTTCGGATATTTCTGGCACAACAGTTATATTACAGTGCCATCCACTGACTCTCTCCTGCAAGTACGTCCACTGACACACACAGCGGCTGCTCTACATTGAGTTGGCTTAATTCCCACTGAAGGGACAACCATCCCCAGACAGATATATTCCCAATTCATTGCCTTCTGCAATGATAACTGTGAAATTTACCCAGCTCACAAAGGAAGAGAAATAATTTCTGTAATAGCCTTAATGGGTTTTTAGAGACTCTGGCTAGCAGCCAAGAGAGACTTAGACATGGCTTTGCAGGCAGCATGAATACAGAGGTTACTTTCCTATGTGTGTGTGTGCATGTGTGTTGTGTGCATGTGTATTGTGAGATACGTTTCAGGCAAGAAAAGAAAAAGTATTAATTGAACCCCATCAGCACTGACGTGCCCACCAATAGTTTTTCCTCACTGACATCAAGGGATACGAATGAAAACTAATTGTGCTTCAAAGAAAAGGCAAATCACAAGTCTGTTGTAGGATTAGGTTTTTCTTTAATTAAGATTGTTTAAATAAACAGCAAGAGAGCTGTTATGGACTTTTTCATGCATACTTTAGTTCCAGTTTTTCTATTGAAATGTGAGACTATCATGTTATTACAAAAGAAGATCAAAGAAAAGAATACACTAGGAAAGCCTGAAAAGCTTTCAAAAAAAAAAAAAAGGTGCCAAAATATTAAGCTTTACTTAACTAAAATTCACTGAAATAGTCCTTCCAAATATGTTCTCAATATTTTGGTTACAAAGAGTTCAATAATAACCTCTTACAATTAGGACTTGCTAGTATGTGCCTTACTCATATTCTCTTTCAAATAAAAGCAGAGCATTTAAAGGCTGATTTTAGAAGAAATAATTTTGACAATTCAGAGGCTGCTACATTTTGCAGCAAACCACATTTTCTGACTTCTTGTTAAAACAAGAAGTTAAAACAATTTTCTGACTTCTTGTTCATTGACCAGCACATTGCATGTCAGCACGGGCAGATGTGTCTACACACCAGCACAAACACACTGCAGAGGCTCTGCAGAGCTTTAAAAATCCTACAGAGGAGGATCTGGTTTTGTGACAACTCCAATACTTGGCTGCTGAGGGTCACTGAGGGTGAATGAGTCATCAAGAGCTTCAAATTAAATGCAGGTTAGGAAGAAAGGAGCCTGAGGAGTACAAGGACAGTCCAGCTGGTTTGACTCTTTTGTGGCAGTTCTGCACCACACACACAACCCTGTTCTCACAGAGACTAAGGGAGTCAACAAAGCACGATGTTCTGTGGTCCAGCATGCCTGCAATGCGTACAGTGTGAGCAGAGCTTTAAAAAGCCTCCTCTGTGGCAGACAGTCACTGCTACCAGACCGATTTAAAGTCTGTTTAGCCACAACCACATTTTTAGAAGTTGATGCCCACAAAACAGGCAGAAGAAACGAGCCAAACTTAATGCACATCCTCAAATTATCTGCCATAAATACCTGACCTGGCCATAGAGATGGTCAGGGAGGAAACTGTGATTTGGAGCACTTCAGCAAGTGTATGTCCTGCATGACTTGCCAGTCCCTCAGCCCCCTCTATCTTTTAATCTTTAGCTCCTTTTGTATTCTGCTGTTGACAGTCATCTGTGACACACACTCTCATGTTTCCTAGTCCCACCTACACTGACAGTGGAGCCACCTTCATGCTCCACAGTGTTCCACACTGGGAGCTGGCTGCCTTCCCACGTGTGAACTTTTACCAGCCAGGTTTACAGTGAGCCAGGAGCCATCCATCAGACAAGGGCTGTGGAGCTTCTCAAGCACCAGCCACTATTGTGCCACTATTGCCATTCTGTGCCACCTGACAATTGCTTCGAAGTATGACATTATCTGCTACTGCTCCTCTCTGTGAGTAATTAAAGAACACACCCAAGCAGCTTGTCAGCCACAAAGTACTAGAGATTTCCGCAGTCTGTGATCTTTAGGTACAGATCAGGAAATCTACATATCTGTTGCCATTACATCAAAGGGGTTTTGCACACTAATACTGGTGCAGCGCCTACAAGAAGGAGTTTTAATAATGGCTAAACTGCTTTACTTTATGGAAGCTGGAAAAATTTCTCAAGGAAAAAAAAAAGTTGCAACAGAGAAATTGTCTCTAGGATGCTGGGTTCTGGCTAGTATTGCAGACAAAACCCACCTTCCTGGGACTCAAGTTCGTTCAACAATATCTGACTCCAGGGTCCAGCTATGCTGAAAGTCACTCACGTGAAAACAAAAAAGTGGTAAGACACAAAGCTATAAGATTTGAAGGAGAAGGGAAGAGGAAATCTCTATTAGAAAAGACAAGGGCCATGAAGATTGCAGTTATGCCTGAATCCAGAGATGCTGCCTTTTAAATTATTCCTTTTATTGTTACAGTAATAAATTGGTTTTATTTCAACCAAATTTCGTATTTTCAACCATCCTGATTTTTTTTTGCTCTCAAAAATAGGTGACTTATTTTCCACAATATCATTGGAAGCATAGACTAATTTTGTCCTCACAGAAAACAGAAGACCAAATTCACTGATTTTGCTTTAAACAAAAATTCTTGCTCAGACTTATTAAGTCTCAGCATAGAAGAGATTAAATGGTGGTTTAAGCTCAACCCTCTTGAGACAGGTACTTAAAACTGTTTGAACATTTCTTCTTTATCCCTTTTCTAAGAGCTACAGTGCTAAAAAGAATTTTCCTCCTCAAAGACCACTGAGGTCTGACAGAGATAATATCAAAAATTTGCTGAATTTTAGGACTCATGAAGGTTGCAGACTGAGTATATGCTTTAGAAGCATACCATATAGATGCATCTCTGGTGGCAAAATTGCCACAAGTCCACAGTAATAATATTTTTATATTTAATATTATTTCCAGCACCTGGAATCCCATCTTCTGTTTTCATTGCTTTTTCCAATATCCATTAACGTCTTTTGCTACAGCTCCTACATCATATGTATATCAGCTGGCCAATATATTACTGTTATTTTTAGGAGGAGGAGACTCAAAATAACCAGAATAGCCACTAAGCACAACATACACCTTACACGGCCTCATGTGTCAAAACTGTAAAATAAATTGCTGTGATTGAACATAATATGCTCTGTCTTAGGTCCATAACCTTCAGTGTCACGTGCTCAGCACTGCTTATTATTCAAAACTATTGCAAATTTCCCAGGTCTAGCCCAGCCAGATGAAAATCTGGTGCCCACAAGTACATGCAGACTGTCGTTTGAAAGAAGCTCTCCGCTCAATTCCACAGCCACCATCTATCTAGGTAGCAACCCCAGACATGAAGCCCTAGGCGAAGCAGAAGGCCATGCTCTAAAACATGCAGAAGCCTATTTCCCTAAGGACTCTGGAAAGCTTTGTATGGTTAATATGCTGCCAGGCATACCCAGGCAAGGTTTTCCTCAGCTGCTTGCAATGCCCAGGAGGTGGACAGAGTGCAGAACACATCATGTCACAAACGCTTTTGTGGCCACTTATCAGGAAAGCCATATAGATTTAGCCAACAAATCTTAACTTTAAAGTTAACCAACTAAAACCCCATTCAAACTTTTCTTAATGTTTTGGGCTGGTTTTCCGTTGAGTCACAAAGATTACTACTTTACCAATTAAAATGTATTCTGAGCAGGTTTCCTTATATAAATTGCCCATGTTGCATTGCTGTTTTGGTTCTACTTGGATGAAACACAATAGCAATGTGTATTAATACCTCTTCCAAAGAGACAGTGGAAAGACCAAACCCACACCTGTTCAAATTTATGTCATTGCCTCCACATCATGCAGGTATGACAGTTTCTCATTTTCCATTCCAATTTCTCAAATAAATTCATCCACCTTATTTAAAGATTATAGCTGTGCTCATCTACCTACATGATAATAGACATGCACTGTCCTGCAATAAATACCGTGATCTCCAGCCACTTTCATTATAGTCACAGAAATGGTTTTTCTGGCATCATCTTATAAGAAAACTTTAGACCTTTCCTGTTTTGGTCTAGCTTCAGAATTATGCAAGTCCTCTATTAGGATGTCTACCAACAATACTTCTCCTTGAACCTAAAATTCCAACTTAATATTTTATCTTATTTAATTCGGTAGGTAATATATAAGTGTTTCAAATCTGACCAAATGAAACATTCTATGCACATTGTTTTTGCAGCAAACTCTGTAAAAGATGACACAGAAGTATACTCTAGATTAATGTAGCATACTCAGACCTTCACTTCTGAATGTGAATGTGTAGGTCCAATGTGCTCAGTTTCCAAATATTCATCCAGCTTCTCACTCACACCTGCTTCCCAGACAGGCAAGGTAAGAAAATAAGACCAGACATTTTCCTGTCTACATAAAGAGAATTAGAAATAGATTCAGGTAGCAAGAAACAAAGACTTCACATTCCTCCCTCTTTCCCCTGCACAACATGAAGTTCAGCACTCCAGACTCCTTTACTGCCTCCCCTGGAGTGGTAGTGGAGGGAATGGGAGAAGCGTGTGTTCAGTACATTCTCTGCCTCCCCTTCCCCCTCTCACTGTTCCACTGCTCCATCAAGGACTGCAGACTTTCAGGAACTGCCTGTATAGCACTTTTTCACCCTTTCTTAACCAGGTTTTCCCCAAGGTGCCACCACCTTGGCTGCAGGGCTCAGTCGTGCCCTGTGGTGGAGCCACTGGGGCTGGCTGGAACTAGCTGTGTCCAGCCACTCCTCACTATAGGCCCCTGCGGTGTCTGGGCACCTGTACCTGGTACAGTCAAAAATATCAGAATCTACATATATTAAAGCCAGAAGGAACCAGAAAAAGGGTCAGTCTAACACAAAGCATTACATTTTACTCAGATATGCTCTGGTCTGACAAGAAGCTTGCATTTATTAGGACAAGGGAAAATGGCCTAAAGTTGCATTCATGAAGGTTTAGGTTGGATATTAGGAAAAAGTTCTTTACAGAAATGGTGATTTGAAAGCACTGGAATAGGCTGCCCAGAGAAGTGGTGAAATCATCATCCCTGGAATGCAGCACCTCAGACTCGCCAGCACTGCTGATACACTGCTTTGGGCATCCTGAAGTTCTTATAACATTCGGTCCCCAGGTTCTTAGTATTACTTATATTTCACCAAAGCTCTGACAGCACAACATTGGTCACTATTTTCTCAGCTGTCACCAGTTTTATTGTTTTTTCACTGGATTTGAACAACTGAACTAAAGCTTGCTAAGTGAAGGTCTTCACCTACATGTTTCTAATCTCCTACTTTCTAGGCAGTGTTTGCATCAGCTCAGCAGTCACCTCCTTTGGGGCTTTTGCCTCTAATAGTCCATTCTTTTTTCTCCTATAGAGATTATAGGTCCATGAATAGAAAAAAACCTATAATTTTCTATATGCTCACTTGTTTAGTTTTTAATTCTTTACCAACAACTATTCTGATGGGCACTCTGAAGTTGAAAGGAAAAAGAAACATTAAAGTCCTTCTCTATAAGATTAGTATCTACAGAGCTAGGAAGAAGAAATTCATCAGAGCATTTACCCAAGAACATTCACTCACTATTTTGATTCTTTCAGCAAGTATACAGTAAACAGAAATAGCTACGGTAAAAGAATCAATAACAGCTTTATTTAAGAGAAGTAAAAATCCTAGCCAGCATTAAAATAAGCAAGTTTTAAAGTCCCACGATGTCATCACAAGAACCAGACACAGAATTAGACCCACCTGCACCAGAACCCAATGCAGCATTCAGAAGAGAATCCTTCTCCCCACAGCAAAGATGCAGAATTTAGGAACCCACTCTCTAAATGTAGGGTTAATACAGCAAAAGCTCCAAGATAACTCTCAGAACTGCTGAATAAAACAGCTTGAAACTAGAGATGTGGAGCCCTTTATCTACTCTTTCTTGCAGGGATGCCCTTCCCTTCTGCCCTGAACTCCTAAAATGCACCAACCTCACAATACCCTCTGAAGCTCTACAGCAATGTCTCATCATTCCCATTACCTGAAGCTCAGCCGCATTTCCTTTCACACAAATCCCACATTACTAAAATGCTCCTCACCTCCAGCCAGCCCGACGTGTGTCACTCTATCCAGATGCTCTCCCAGCTGCACAACAAGATTATTCTCAAGGAAATATACAACCTGTCCTCTGTCTGGAGAGTTTTCCTGATCCTGAACACAATGGGCTGGTCAGCCACAGGCTTGTTAAGAGAACACAGCACACAGTTTGTATTCAGTGAACAAAAGAAGTATTTCAACCATTCATCACACTGTTCTTCAGTGAATTCTAAAATAATACTAAGTGTGATTCCAGGTCAAGGTGCATGTACAGACAGACAACCTTTGTGGGCTGAACTGATGCCTTGGGAAGGCTGACCTGAAACAGAAACTGGACAGAGCTAGAGAATAAAGCAGACATTTATTGAAAGGCCCTCAGGGTACACCTTGAGCAAAGCAAGAGCCTGACCAGGGCTACAGCCAAGGTGAACTTAGAATGGTCACAAAATGGATGATCAGTCCCATTTTGAACTCACTCCACAGACAAAGGAAAAAAAAAACAGCTCCATATTAGAGGAGGATGCACTTAGAAGGATTCATATTTTTTTTAATGCAGAGAGCAAAACCTAGGACGATTTACTAGTAAGTTTTGAAATAAGCCATAATGTTATGTCAAAGCAGTGCAAAATCAGAACTGAGTGTCACCACAAGGAAATAAAGGCACAGAAGGTTTAAATTACTCCAATTTACACGCCAGAGTAATGAAAAAAAAAGCAGTTAATGGTTTCCTAAGGCATTTAGATTAGATTGAGTTGTTGGCTATCATGCTAGTACATTGCAGTATGGCGATTGTCATGGTACATAGAACACAGCCAAAATGGAGAAAAGTAGATTTGAGATGAAGAGACTTGGCTTTTATTATTCCTTACCTCAAAATCTGTCTAAAATGTTAGGCATATAGTTGTGTGTTTCTGGTGTAGTTCATATAGTAGTTAGCTCTGATATTGAGGTCTTTATTCTATTACTAAATCACAGATCTCAATTATGTTCTGTTATTATATTGAAATATTATAGTATTCTTAAGGCTCAAGTGACTACAAGAGACACAAAAATATGCTTCACTGTACATAGCGTGAAAACTAATTGGCCTCCAGATACAGAAAAGTGGAAATGTACTGTAGATAATTAGGTCAGTCTTGAGGGCCTCCTAGGCCTGCCTTGGACCAATAATATTTCTAACCCATGGATGCAGTTAGAGTAAAACAGTTATAGTCCAGAGGGACTGCAGATTTAAAGGTCTTTTCTTGTCATACCATTTGGTATTTTCTTAGTTAATAAAACAAACAAACCAACAAAAAAAAACAGAGATCAAAATTTGTAGGAATGAGGATTTAAATTATATATTCATTTTGGCACTGTAACTGAGCTACCAATATTGTTTTGAGCTCAGAAGAGATACTGACTTATAATATTTTCATGGTTAACACTGTATGTAATGCTGTGGGGCTTTGACAAATGCTAACACATTTGTAATTCCAAATTTAATTAATTTGTGCAATAAATATATTTCTCAAATCCTTAACACCTCACTTCACCTCTCTGCTCAACCCACTCACCAGTGCAAGCTCATTTAAAGAAATCTGAAGGGTATAATTCACTAAAATGTGACTGTATTTCTCCCTGCCTTTTTTAATGAGAAAGTATAATAAAACTCCAATTTGATTCCATGATTATTTAAAATCTAACACACTGCAAATCTACTACCATGAGCAATAAGGAGCATGTCTTGTTAATGTTCTGTTCAGCTGAGGTATGCACCCAAGTAACTGTGTTTTCATCTGTGTTGTGCAGCAATCCCAGAGAGCCTATTTGGATGAAATTAAACTGGAAAGTGCTCACTCCCCAGCAGCACACCTAATACATACCAGAAGAAATTGGGCATTCAGATCATGGATTCATACCAGAACCAGCCAAAAGTAAACCCCATGGAAACATGTACAGTAGGAATGTCAGATGCTTCAGCCCTAGAAGGATTTTGCTGTTATGCTGGATTGATTTACTGGCTAATATTGACATAGCCTGTAATGGTGTGCCTGTAGGCCCAACTTCTGAGAACAGACCATCTTGACATGCTTCAACTTCACTATATAGTTTCATAAGGCTAAAGCAGTAGAGTGTTGTACATAACAACAGGACAGTCTGTGCTAATGGAGCCCAGCAAGGCATAGATCCATGCCCAAGTACCCTATTTCCCAGATGTGTATTATTATGTTTATTTTATGTTATAGTTTAAATCTAGTTTCCTCAGTCATATTCACAATCTCTAACTGTAGTTCAAATGGACTGTGCAAGGGTTAATTGAACATATCACATGCAGTCAGTCCCTTGCCAAGTATTGGGCAGGAAGGATCTCCAGAGTAGGAGGTGAAATTTAAGTCCCGGACTTCTGAATTGAATAAAAGCACAGGGCTGAACAGTCAAGCAATCACAATCTGAACCGGCTTGGATTAATTAAACCTGCTGCTGCTCTAAAAGCAGCAATTTACCTAATGCCCTGATGTTTTGGAGTGAATGAAGCTCAAACAAGGCCACTCAATAAGGCCAGTACTAAACCTTCTCATTCACACAATTTCAGTCACTCATGGTCTCATGGTCCATGATGCTTGCTTTCTCACTGTTTGCAGCATGACCTAACTCTTCCACAACCACAACATTGTTTTTTAAGAGCTTGAAGTCAGTTCCATGATTAGTCTTGATCTGAACAACTAGAGCTGCCCTTGGTTTTCAAAAGTCATTAAGAATACGACAGTTCTCACTGTCTTCTTGGAGCTGCTGGATAGATGACGGAAGTCCTGAATATCCTGAAGGATGTAGCCAGGTTACCAAGGAAAAAAGATCAGAGAACAAAATGTCTACTAAGCATTATATTAAATAGCCAAAACAACCAGTTTTCTGTGGATTCAGCTGTCCTGCAAACTCAACTTTCAGAAAATATTAATGGTATGTATACCACTCCAAAATATTCACTATTCCCAAATTCAATGTATTAGCAAGACATACTTAATAACTGGGTTTCAAATTGGTCTTGTGTAACTAGAGCTTCCATGGCCAGTCAGCTGAAAGTCTTCAAAGTCTCTAATCTAATAAAAATAGAACTGGTCAGGTAGTCTTTGCCAAATGTATTATTTAAAGAGTACTGCTGTTACTCAGCTAAACTGTTCTTCAGCAGCTTTTAGGAGCATTTGACCAATTGTGTAGCTGGCTGAATATTATTCACTGAATAAATTAATTAATGTATAATAGCAATATTTGCTGAATAATTTATTTGAGGAGAATTCTTTTCAAGTATTTGACAAGCTCCATTAAATTCCAGTAGAATCTAAGACATCACCAAATTAAAGACAATTAAGTCTGTTTACAAAAATTGGCTTTATTCTTTGGTACATGTTTTATGGCATTTGACTTACTCTCCACTTCCCAGGTAAAGTTACAACTGGATAACCTGCGCAGGAAAGCAGATTCAGACTACTCAAAGCTTTAAACTTGTATGTTCACTGCTATTTACACATCAAGACATGTAAAATTTATGTTTCTCATAAAGACCACCCCTGTAGCCCACTTCCACTACCAAAACCCAGCCACAAAAAATAGATACATCCTATCCTTTTCAACATGTGGCATGCAGAATAGCTCAAGACATTTCAATAGAGGGGCTGTGTTGACATGCCTCACTACAGTGAGAGAGGGATAAGGGGCACCAGGCATGGTGATGGGTCTAGGTAAGACAGGGCTGCTTAGACAGATGTTATATATAATAATTCCTACCTAAAACAAAAGTCATATATCTTACAACTTGTGGAAATGTAAATATGTCTGTGAACAAAATATTGTTCCTTTACAGACAGAATACTTCTGAGCAATGTCTTCCATGTTGTTTTTTTTTTTAAAGTAGCCTTCAGATGTCTCTACTAGATATCCTAATGACACTGCAGAGCAAATATGCCTCGAGTGAGTTTCTGCCCCAAGAGGAGGACAAAGTATGCAAAATGCCCAAAGTTTGAGAGGCAAATCTACAGTTGCATTTCTGATGGAAGTGCAATCTCTTTGTCTGTTTTGGGTCTCAAAATTATAACCTTTCCCACTAGCAGAATCTGATGTTAAATGGAAGTGCCAAAATACTGAGTTGGACTGAACCTTCTGGAAACTATCTTGATTTGGACCTAAGTTTATTTATTGACTTTCCTTTCCATATATGTTCATACTGATACCTACCTCCCCAAAACCAGTTTCTGTTTTGTCTGAATGTTGCACCAGTGCAAAAAAGTTCCAAAATTTGATTACTGACTATTTACTCGAAATACTAATCACTTGTTAAATGTGTCTCAAATTTCCTGCGTGGCTTGAAGCATAAAGGATACCTATTGTTAGCACATCTTGTAGATGTACTGGATTCTAGGCTCTTATTTAAAATCCAGTCTCTGTACACAAAATGTAACATGCATTGTAATTGTTTGCAGCATCATCTTGCTGCTCACAGGATTCTCAGCTGCCCATTGATGTAGAAGAATGAGTGGCCATCTTCTATTATATCTCCACATTGCTTCATTCATTAGAAACCCTTTTCCTAACACTGTCTTTTACTGATGAGTACTTGATGTGTCTCCTGGTTATCTGCCAACCAGTCTTGCCATTATTACTGCCAGAACAACAGGATTTTCAAGACCAGGCTTTATTTAAATCCTGTAGCCTTTACCTCCCACTTCTCTTTTGTTTTAGTGGGCATTTTGTCTCCCTGAAGCATCCATTCAAAATTTGATCTCCCAGTGGTTAATCTCATTACAGATAATCCCATGTACTGAAAATCCTTCCAATAGGATAATCTTGTGAACAGCTTCCCTCTGCTGCCTTCCCACCATTCTTTTAGGGCTGAATTATTTTGATCTATTAAATAAATGGATCTCACCTACATGTAATAGTTTTCCCCTTAGACCAATTGGTTGGTACTGAAGTGCTAACCTCACACTTAGCATTCAGTCCTATTTCTTTGCTGGGCAATAAAGAACCAGGGTCGTGTTTTGGTCACTCACCACTGACGTATATGAAAGAACTGCAAGATGGCCAACTAGATTCCCACTCAAAGACTGGTGTTAAAAGGAGGCACAGACTTCTGAATAATATTATTACCCAGTGTATTAATACCTATCCATTATCTGTACCTATCCATCTGGAATATGGAGATGGTAATTAGTATTATAATTTCATCAGAAATAAACTACATATAAATCTAAATATCATTTTTCAACCAATACGTACGAAAGTATATTAATTTATAACTTCAAGACTTCAGTATCATAGTTGTAGTTTAAGCGATACCTGCTTAATGCAGTTCCATGCAAATAGGCGCTGCAAATCAATTCGTAAAACTTTTGTCATGTATAAGCGAAATAAAATTTAAATCTAAACAGTTCTCTACAGAATCCATGTTTATCAAATTTCTGTATTCGTAGCAATCCTGTTTACTCAAGGAAATATTATTCTTACTATTGTATTAGAGTGAACAAAAATTCCACAGGTTTTAAGTAATTAACATACTGAAGATTTAAAGATTGAAATGTTGTTTCCTAATACAACAGTTCTGCAGCTGTATGCATGCTCTACTAAGCATCTCATTACAATATTCCTGACAAGCACTCTATATCCAGTCCTTTTCATTACCAAGCCTTTGAGAATGCTTGAATTTTTTCCTGAAAGGAGACTGAACCAGGTAAGGATAGCTTTGTTTGCCAAATCAAAAAGTGGAGTCAGATATTTGAGACCAATTGCATATTATTAAATGGAGACAGTTTACATTTTTCCTTGTTTATCTTTTAACATACACTGAAAAGTAATTAGTATTCAGGCACCAGATACGAATCCACCAATCCCATTTCTCCATCTTCAGAGAACTGAAAAATCTAATTTCTTCTGACGTTTGATAGCTAACTTTTAATAGCTGGAAAATAATTTGTCAACCTAATAAAGCTAATCTTAGGGTGATATAGCTCAATACTTCCATGTATTTTAAGTCAGGAAAATGAAATACTTTCAGCAACTAGAAAACCTGTTGCCATACAGTGTAATTGAAAACTTCTGTTTTCTATATGATCAAATGATAACTAATCTATCATATTCTTTGTTGCATTATGCAGCATATGAACTAAGTAATTAGCTAGAAGCAAATCTTTTTCATTATTTATCATGAATTGTTTCCTCTCCAAATTAGCAGTAGCACAGTAGGCACTAAATAATGAAAAGCTGCCAAGAAACCCCTCTAATTCACTTAAAGTTATTACAATACCAAATATTTCTAATCAAATTTGATTGCTTTCTTTTTGAAAAAAGAAAGAAGTGGATTATTCTTATATGTTTTCAGAAACATTACATATTTCAATTGTTTTGAAGCATAAGCATCAATACAGAAACATTCACACTTCAACCAAGTTAATTATTGTTTTCTCATCTGAAAAGGGAACTGGCATTTTGATGACAATATACAGATTTTTCTCTGCCTTAAACAAACCTTTAGAGCACTCACTAAACTAGTCATACTTAAATCCTGTGAAGGAATGACTCTGGCACCACATGTTTTATGGTTTTCTTAGTAGCAAAATTGTTTCAACAATTGTATCCTTTAATTATATAAAATTAGTTTTATTACTTATGTTTGCATTCTTTTTCTGCATCTGGCAGTCTTCCATGAAGAACTAAACAACTATTACTCAATCACTGTAAACTTTGACAAGAAAAATACTTTGTTCATCTTTGTGGATAATGCAGCATTTCTTCTCAAAAATAATCAAGCAAAAAGTAGCTTATACTTTCTGACTATTTCATGCAGAACAATTATCAGAAACATATGCTCTTCCTGTATTTTGGATTATCTGCAGCCCTTGAGTTATTTTTGCTCAAATAAGTCTTCTTTTGTTTTTTATGGAATACTTCTTTTAAATTTACTGTCAGAGCTATGATACATTCTCATCTTATTTACCAATCAAATAAATAACACCTAGGTGCAGCTTCATATCAATTATCACACATTATCCTATGTGGTGTGCTGGACTAATCATTCAAAGTATCATATCCCATAAAACCAATATGACAAATATAAATAAATATAATACAATCATCTTTAAATGATTGCACATTGACTACACAGCAACTGCTCTACAAATACATTTTAAATATAACTTCCTGAATGTCAAAGCTAAGAGTGTTTAGAGCGCCCCAATTTTTTTTTACCCTAGGATCCTGTTTTTTGAAAAGTTAATGCAAGTATAAAGTATGTTAAGCCTATGAGTGTAAAGTACTCCTGTTTGAGAAGCCTTGATCTTAGACCAGCTGGGCTGAGAATATAAAACAGCCTTCAGAGCAGCAGCTCAGTATGAGTCATTCTGATATCCCTCTGATGGGGTGAATACTAATAATACATCTCTTTGTTTGTTGTGCTGAGATTTTTTTTTTCCCCCTCACTCAGGCAAGGGAGGGAAAGCTTTATGCTTCTTTCCTCTTATAAATGAGTCTGCATCTGGCTTAAAGGAAGTTTTCCACCACCGTTCTCTGAAAATTTCAGCTGGGCCTTACTGTAAGGTCAGAAAAAAATGACTTGTTTTCCCAGTTCAACATCACAGCTCAGAATCTCCTGTCTACAGCCCTCTCAGCAGTGGTACAGTGGAGTGAAGGTGAAGATGTTCTTCAACATACAGGCTGGCAGAGTCAAATAAGAGCTCCGAAAACTCTGTTAAGTCCCTTGACCCTTAAAGTTACAGTAAGAGACTTTTTCCCATCTCATAGTACTCATGCAATCTTTGCCATAAAATACTTACACAAACAGTAAACACCCATATTTTACATGGCCATTACTCATAAAGGCTTCTTCCTTGCACAGCTCTACCCTTTTGTGGTGCAAGACAGGGGGAGAAAAGAGCTAACAATTACAGTCTCTGGTTTGTAGCTCTGTGATTTGTGTTTCAGGTGTGCTGTTAAGTGATTACAAAGAAATTCAATTCTTTTGGTGTTTTTTATCTGCTGGAAACATCTTTCTAGTGTTTCTATCAAGTGTTGCTTTTGGGACCTTTCAGGTCTACCTGAAAAACAGCAGCAGTATTAGACAGCTGCTCAGAGGGAAGCACTTTTCAGACCAAAGAGAGTTTCACACCGAGGTACCTAAGCTTATTTTCTGGTATCTGCACAAATACAGGAATTTCAGCTACTTCAAGACAAGTGTTTTGCAGAAACAGTCACAGCTTGTGCAACCCCACTATTACACTTTAGTGGAGAATTGCATCTCAGTAGTTAATGGATAAGTGACTGAATAAATAGCCACTAACAGTGGTTTACTTTACCCCAAACTAATATCCCTAACTCTCTCTCCTTTCCAAAAGACCATGTCAGCTTGCTGCCATCCCTCCCTAGGAACTCATTCATAATTAAGCTCCTGGTGACTCTGTCATGTCAGCTGCTCAAAAAACTGTAAGAAACATAGGTTGAATAACTGAAAATCTACCTGGCTCTGTCTTTTCACAGCATTGTTCATTAAATTAGTACTAATAAACATCTGTAATCTACTTTATTATTTCCTTTTCAAAAGGATATGTGACCAGAATCCATCTCTAATCCAAGCTGAATATAACTTTGCTGTCAATAATCAGATGTCAGGCAGTCCTAATTTTGTATGATTCTTGTGTAAGAAAATATATGCTGTCACAGCATTAGCCAAAAAGAAACAAAGATATCTGCAGCGACATATAATTAATGTAGTAACTAATAGTCACCACAAAGAATCATATTACCAAATAACATAATCTATTACCTCATAAAGAATATTTTTAATTAACTACATTGAAAGAATTACAATGAAAGGTTATGCAGGAGCAAAAGTAGCTATACATCTTCTAATATTTGTGCTTCTTTTTAAACATCTATTTTTCATTTTGTAGTTTTTCATTCCCTTAGGTACAGCATGAACTTAAAAGCAACCTAGATTCTTCACAGCATTTTTAGAGTATATGATGGATCAATAATTTGTTGGTTTGTTTATGAAATATGCCAACTTCCTGGGACAGAGTCATTTTTAAGAGGAAAGAAAGATCAATATATATGTGCATAGATTTATGGGTGTTTTTGTTGCAATCAAAATAAGTCTTTTTGTTTAAAGAACTCTAAAAGGCAAGCTTAGCTTTTCTTTTTCCTCAGTGCATTGGTTTAAGCAGGCCACTTTAATACTAAATGCTGATAAATACCGTTTGTGAATCTTTCATTCTGTTAAAATCTCTTTGGAGTTTAATTTAAGTAGAGTAAGTTCTAAAAACACAAGCAACAAACCTACTAAGACTTTTTAAACATGACGATGTCTACAATGTGTTCACTTTTTTAAATATACAAAATGTTTGCCTTGAACTAAGGATCTCATCCACTGCTGTATTTTTTCTTCCCTTGGGTTACATGGATAGAAGTTTCTCAGGAGAAAAAATCAACCCTAGATGTGTGGAACAGGGGTTTGGACCCCCCCATTTCCTTGTTGCATCCCCCACAGCCTTTTCTCTTGCAGCAGCAATGCAAGTGTGACATCTGACTCGTGTTAGTTTTCAATGTCCTCAGTGCCCTGTACACTCTCAAATTTTAGTATTAAATTTACCTATTACCCATTAGTTTTGGTGTCAAAGCTGAAGACACAGAAGCATCATGAGCACCACTGAAAGGGTCCAAAGCCAGGCTGGAAGGGGGTTTAAGAAACCTGATCTAGTGGGTGGCATCCCTCACCATGGCAGATGTTTGAAAGTGGATGATATTTAGGGTCCTGTCCAAATCAAAACCATTCTCTAAGTCCCTTGGGGTTTCAGCAATCCTAATACTGTTCTCGAATTGCTTTCCTACTAGCCATGAACATAGGTACCCATCTTCTGAAGGCACGCAGGACTTTACTGTAGCAACTCTACACACCAGCCTGAATTTGAAACTAGGTACATCTCAGCCTAACTCCCCCTAGGGTCCACTTTGATTATTTCTGTATTCTCAGACACCATACAAAACATAATAGCAAGATGGTGATATATATAATGGCAAGTGCTTTATATATTATATCTATATAATTTACCTAGTAGATGTAGCAGATGTAGCATTCATCTCTCACAGAGGCAAGAATAATCAGTCTTTCCTCTCCTTGGGCAGGCCCAGTCATAATTCAGTAAAATAATTCTAATTACAGAGGGGTATCATCTCCTTTCTAAAATGCTGACCAGATCTTTTCTATATGCAACCTAAGGACTAGACCCTGTATCTCCTAGGTAAGATGAACCTAAAAGTGATGTGAGTTTTAACAACTGTTTACCATGAAAATATCCAGAATCCTTCAAACCCATACTGGTCACTTAGCATCTGTTATCTCACATGCACAAACAGGCGTAATGTATGCCCAAACTAAATGAGGCATGTTTAACCCTTCCATATGTTCTTCAACAGGGGATCAAATTGAAATATAAAAATGGAGTTCACTCATTTTTGTCAGTTGTTCCCTGAATCCTGGTCACTGACTAGCCTCTCACAGAACACAACAATCTGATATCCAGACTTCTCATGTGATAGTGCATTCTCTTTTGTTGCTGCTGGTATGGATGCAGTCCTGATTTACTGAAAAAAAAATCAGAATAAATTGGCCACTAGCCCCCTTAGCAGATCTGTTCCACTCATGACAGGAAAAGATCTGTCTTTCAAATCAGAGTAAATACTGTAATCAAAGACACTTCTTTTTTCTTCCTGTTTTTATACCTGAAGAATGAACATGAATACATATTATTATATACAGATTGCATAATAATCAAAATAAAATATATATTAGAAGAAAATTAACTATTTTATTTACTGGATAGATAACTATACTTAAGTGATAACCTGTTTTGTTTGAAAACTAAGGAATCGAATTTAGTACTCTGTGGTAAAGAAAAAAGATACTGTTGCATTTTTTCTGTCCTTCATGCAAGTTAATTTTTTGCATACTTTGTCCATAATTACAGTGTAATTCCACAAATTTGCTTAGAAAACAAGAGACCACAAAATTGATTTTTACTGCTTGAGCAACTAAACTAGTCTATTGATCTCTCAATTCTTTGTGGTGTGGTTTCAGATAGCTTCCTTAAAATATACTAGAACAGTCCAGGGTTTTCTGTGGGAAGAGGATAACATGATGCAAGTCACCTACTAGACACAGTTTATTCAAATGTTTATCAAATTCTGTTTTCTTCCTCAATGAATACTTTCACTTTCCTGTTTTTCCTCTTTCCCACTTTCCCTCTCCCTGCTTCCAGAGATATCAAAGGCATCATTAAAGAAGCAAAAAAGAGAAATTAAGGAAAAAAAGCAAGATTACCTTGTTAAAAAATTCAAATAGACTACTAAAACAAGAAGAAATAACAAACAAAATATTTTAAATACTTTTTTAAATTTTGATTGTGATGTGCCTCGGTCAGAACTGAGAAGTGGAACCATCTCTCCTTCATTAGTATATCAAATGTTCCTGAAAAAATAGCTATTTAAACAAAGTAATTGATTAGCTTCTATACACTTTTATTCTCAGAATTAAAAGAAATGTGCAAATTATCCAGGAAATTTATTTTTCATTGCTTTAATCTACAATTCTATTACATTATCAAAACAAAACAATTGGAAAATTATAAAATAATTAAAAAAACCTTTCAAGGCTTTACAGAGTTGCCTGCAACTTTACAAAAGTAGCTAGAGGAAATTTACCTTTCTTGTCTTGTTCTGACTCTTTGGCTGTCATCAGTAAAATTCTTCATTTCTGTCCTACTGATTAAAAAAAAGGCATCAAACCACAACATTCAATTCTGTCAGGGCTGTCAGAAAGGTGAAGAAAATTACCCAAGAGTTCTGACTGTTCTTTGAATAAAATCAAGAAAAAAAGAGAACACGTTTATTTCCTTCATTTATATTTTTATTTCTTTCAATGTGCCTGTCCAGTTCTAAACATAATTCATTCTTTTTTTCTACCAGTGTCAATTTTATTGCCTAATTTTTAAATGAATTCAATACAATATAAGGAGATTACATGTCACTAATAAGTACATTGGATGTGTCTGACTACACAAGTTGTGGTCAACTTCAAGGGTTAATTAACATATGTTGTTTTCTACATCAGAATGCCATGCTAAGTGTTAAATATTAATAATTACAGTTTTATTATGAATTATGTTTCTGTTAAGTGTCTTAACTTACAGTGAGCTAAGCAAAGTGTGAAAGTTTTAAATAGACTTTTAAAAATAATATTGAATCAATAAATAACGATTAATATTCCTGTGTTTTGAACATTACAGTTTAATTAACAAACTTACTTAAAGGTAATAAAAAAGTCTACATCACCCCAGAACGTTTGTGCTAAATTTTGTGTTTATTTTTCCCATAAATCTTTAGATAAATTCTGTTTGTTCAGTTTGAGCTAATTAAGAACATACACAGTCAAAGAATACATTAGACCTCAACAGTGGCCAGCTGATTAATGAATCAACTTAAAATTACTACACTGTTTGCAGTAGCTCGTATTAGAAATATTATGTTCACATTTATTTTATGCATGAGTCTCCAATATGTAAATGGATCTAATCTATCAGTCTTTGAACTCTTCCTTACTTTTTATCTGTCCCTGTTCCTTTTAGACAAAAAAATTTCAAGATGATAATGTGGTCTCTAGTATAGCAACATCTGCTTTTCCAAGTTTCTACCATTTGAACAAATAATTCCTAGTAATAATAACATTCTAATCTAATCTAATCTAATCTAATCTAATCTAATCTAATCTAATCTAATCTAATCTAATCTAATCTAATCTAATCTAACAATTCCTGTTTTAGGAATTCTGCTATAACATAAAATGCCCAAAGCAATGATGAGGTGTTACCTATCTTTGAATTTTCAATATGAAAACTAGAAACGTCTTCTTGAAGATGCTAATTTATGAATTTCATTAGGCTTTGTTGAGCTGAGTAGGAAAGTCTTGGTTTTGTTTTTCAATTTGCTGGGAAAGATATTCCATTGACTGAGTAGTTGTTGATTGTGCTTAATGTTAGAATTTCTGAAACAATGACTATTTTTGTTAAGACCCTTGGAGATCAGATTACATCTCACCTTGTAAGTCCCAAAGGAATGAAATTCATTACCATTGTGATCCCATTCTTTGTGCATGTTGACAATGTCTTGAGAAAAAACCCAGAGTGATTGAAAAGACCACACAAAACAATTTCAAAATGCTTTAGGCACAAACTATGTGAGTGACAACTACAAATTTAAGTGCTGTAATTCTTTGATTAATAGAAAGAAAGTGATTTAGATTATTTTGATAACAGCCTTTAGGAAAAAAATGACACTTAAAGGAGTATAGAAATTTGAGGTTTGAATTACTTGCCTAAGATGTGTTTTTAAAAATAACCTGTCACCTATATTTTGGAAGGAGCAGAAAAAAGCCAAGTTATTGGTTTTGTACAAAGTAAACTACCTACTGTATACTCCAGAAGTGACACATTTTTTCTTACCATATCCAAAACCCTACAAACTTGAAACATATAATAGCCTACTGCAGACCCAGAGCATAGACATGATAAGAAAGCAAATTCAGAATTTACTTCTAGTACACTAAAAAGAGCAAAGCTATGGTCTCTTCAAAAAGTACTTCCATACAAAGACTTCTTTTTATTAACAGCAATTTTGAAGACTGGCTACACATATCAATAATGCATAATCACCAAGTGCCAAGTACACAAAGATGAAATAGAATTTCCTGTTTTAACAAGTGCATTTGAAGCCCAAATCTGCTCTAAAGTTCTACTTACGTGAAATAAAGGAAACCAATTGCACTCATTTAGGTGGTCAAATGAAGAAATAGGTACCTAACTGAAATTTCTTGTTTTACTGTTATTAATTTTTCACAACAAAAAATCTGGAAATTCTCAATGCTTTTGAACAACACTTTTTTGCATAACTCAGTATTCCCTCAGGAAGGAGAAGCCCAGGAACTCTGTAGATCTGTAAAGAAATCAAACATGCCATTTCCTTCTCTTCATAAACCTTTGAAACAAATTTGTATCCTCCATGCTGCCCTTCTTCATTGAAGCTTGGCCGCTAGAATTATTTGGCCCCACTTTGCTATACCTGTGGTCTGATTTTGTGCAAAAAGTTAAAGGGAAGTGAAAGATTGTGAAAAAGAGTAAATTCCTCCTGTGTCACTTGCTTCCCTCTCTGATAATCCAAAAGATCCTTGCCTAGACTAAGTTTGAGCTGTTATACCAATCAATCAGTGCTGACACCAAGTGATGTTCCTTAATAGGAAGCAAAAGACAGCATTTGCTTAAGCTGTCATTCTCTTATTTTTGCAACCACCTTCACACTTTGAGCCTCTGTTCATTATTCAAGAAAATAGTTTGATCTTACCTAAACAAGACTTCTTTTTTAGCACACCTTCAGAAAACTCTTTAATGAGATCTATCAAATAGATATTTGCATATTACACGGCTTTTAAAGAAACACAAAATTTACTTTTTTTTAGCTTTCTTGGTGCAGGTAAGTACCTATAAATTGCTGATAGGCCTAACAAAGAGTTCAGCCTAAAGTATTATCTATTTCGTATCCCACAATTATTTTGCTTAGAGTAACTGAAAATTCAGATGAAAATTTATAGCATGTCTTATTATTTAGGGACTTAAGAAACAAAGTTCACCCAGGCAGTGAAACTGCATATTTCACAGGTCCCCATTTGTCGGAGTCCAGGGCATTCCTTTAGTTGCCCTGGATGGTCACAGACTTCAGCAGACCCGAGAAAGAGAGTTTGAATCCTGGACAGGGGGGTCTGTCCAGGGCGGTTGCCTGGCACAGAACCCAGGAAGAAAGTCTTTGATTTTAGTCCATGGAAAAAGCTTCTAACATTGAGAGAAGAATTGCAAGTCACAAAGGTGTGAAAATAGTAGTTTAGCACAGCACAGGGTGGAAAATTTGGTAGTTTTGGGATTCTTAGAATGGAGATGAATAGGGGACAAGATGGAGATTTTAAGGAGGTGCCCTGGGTTCTTCTTGGCCCTTGGCCTCCATCTTCTGATGTGACGTGGGCACAAAGTAGTGTAAAGAGATTGGGTCAAAGTAGAAATGACCTTTTTAGTATAGATAATAGGCATTGGCATGAAATTGTAAATAACAGACACGTAACTATCTGTATAAGAGGCAGCGACCTCCCATCACAGGGGGAGTTGTCCTGTGTCTGAGCTGCTGTGAACATCTTGGCCAGGCACAGAGAAATTTGTAAGATAAGAAATAATAAACATGTGAGAAACCAAGAAACACCAAGACCTTGATACTCCTCTTCATTCTTGCGCCAAGCTAAAAGGCTTCAGAGAGCAGAAGGCAAAAAAGAACCAGCTCGAACCACCAGCTGAACCACCAACCTAAATCTCGGGCAAGAGAGAAGACCTAAAAACCCGAGACCCATTGAGTCAAACAGGAAGAACAGTAAATTTATCTTTGTGAAGGCATTTAGAAAACCACTATTTTTATCTTCATCCTCCTCAGAGGAAAAGACACACACAGGAGGGGCATTTTCATAGAGCACATGTATTGTGAATGTTTGGGATTGTCCACTGTGAAAAGTATTCTTAGCATATGTCCTGGTTTAGGGCAAATTTGGGAGGAACCCTTCAAATGGTGTTCCTCTGGAAAGCAAGTCCAAACAGCCCCTCCCCCCAGCCGGTCCGGGAAGAGAACTCCCTCAGAGAAAAATGGAAAAAACTATTTATTTAACAAACAAAATGCCCACAAGTACAAAGAATTAATAATAATAATAATAATAATAATATGAAACAATAAAACCTCTCACTGCTCTGAAGAGAGATGGCAAAACTGAGAGTCCGTGCCAGGAGTTTATCAGTCCCAGTCCCTTCAGTACTGGAAAATGCTGAGTCCTGGCCCGGTGGGCCACGGGTGCAAGATCCCGGTGCTCCTCTGGGTTTTTTCAGTCCAGAGCAAATTTAAACAGTTCCAAGAACTGAAAAAAAAAAAAAAAACAACAGTCCAGGAAAGCTTCTTTGCCTCAGCTAGCTAGACTAACAAAAAGGGAAAAGAAAAAACTCTCTCTGGCTGCTGTCCATGCATCCGATGAAAAAACAACCACACAGTCCCAAGGACGAGAGCAGATTCAGAGGAGTGAGCACTGTTTTTCCAAACAAACTGCGCGCTTCTTCTTTCCCTGCTCACTCTCTGAACCAGTCTTAAAGGTACAGAACACAGAACAGACGATGTGGGGATACAGGTATCATAGTCACCCTAGGACAGCATAAAAGCAATGGTTCTTTGGATAACTCAGGTTAGAAGGGACTTCAAGAGGTCTCAAGTCCAACCTTCTACACCCTATGTTGAACTTCAAAATAGAATATAATAGAACAGAACAGAATAGTACAGAACAGTTGGAAGGGAAGTACAACTATCCCTCAGTCCATCTGCACCTTACTCCAGTTTATCACCGCCCTTCTCTAGACGGGTTCTGCAAGTGCTGAACAACTGGGAATAATAAATAACCAAATTTTGCTGCAGTTAGCATGAACCTGAAGCTACTTTAGTTAAAACCACAACAGGTTTTCTGATTTATTTCAGGAGAGAAAAGAATGAAGATAGATTTTTTTACAAATTTATATCTGTTGTCAGATGATGCCAGTTTTGTGCCAAATGACTACTTGTTAGTACCTGGCAGTTTAGCACTCTAAATCACACTATGTGTGTATTTCCTGAAATCCTGAACGAGGCATAGAGAAGTGGCAGTAAAGGTCCCATGAAATAGGTCCCATAAACTTAAGTTCTTTTGAGAACTCTTTCAATCCATCACAGTCCTTAAAAAAGACATCATCTTTAATGAAGAATTGTGCACCAGGTGTTTTAAGCTCTATGAACAAGAAATGGTAAACCCACACAAGAAAAGTGAATCAATAAAAGCCTCTGACATTAATGACAAGGGGGGTTTTTGAGCAGTTTCGACTGCTTCAAATGCAGCTTTGGAAGATCTGTGGTTTTATTTGGAGGCAACTCAAGTCTCATCTTTCCATCCCTCCCCAAACACTTAAAAGATGATTAAATTAGAACTTTTGCCCAGAGATTTTACAGATGTACTGTCAGTGTAATTTGGGTCATCGCAGAGTAATTTAGGTATGAAGGGGTCATGGGAGGCCACTCAGTTGAACATATGGTTCAAGGCATACTTAACATTAAAGCCAGATCAGATGGCCTAGGGCCTTGTCTAATTGTATTTTGAAGCTCTCTGAGGATGGGCATTTCACAACCTGTCCAGACAAACTGTTCCAGTGCACTAATGCAGTAACATACTATAAAACCTACAAGCAATCGGAAGTGTCTGACAGACACTGGACATTAAGGATTTCCTCTCCTTCCAGCAGTAAGTGGTACATGGCTCCATGTCATGTAGGACTGCTTAGACAGAGGATTCTCAAGAAGTGGGCTACACACTGGTGTAGAGACTTCCACAAGGACTGATGACTACAAGGTTCTACAACCACATGCAATTCCCGGCCACATGAGAACCTAAGATTTTTACTAGTGATTAGGTCTGCCCCAGTCTGAAGGGGTAGAATAATAGTGATATGGAGAAAAATTGCTCTGGAATATTAGAAACTTATGCTGTTATTGAAGGAAACAAGAACAGGGTGGAGATTAGCTGAAAAGCTGGAAACAGCCCCAGGTTCCCTTCAACATTCTATATGCTACCAAATGATGCTGTAAAAATGGGTGAAAACAAATTACTTGCACACCACTAACACAAAAGAAACTATGTTGCTTTCAACAATTTGTTGCACAACTAAGGTTCTGAACACAGACTTGATGTCAGGCATAAGACATTCTGTTTTGGAGGCGAGAGATGTCTTCATAGGAGATAACTATCTCTTAATAACAGTGCAGTTCTTCATTTATAAGTAGCTCCATGACTCCAACACGTACTTAGCTTTTCCCACATTCTCCCTTTTACTGCCCTTCAATCATTCCCTAACCAACTTCCTTTGCTTCTCTTTTTAAATGATTCATCTCCTACTAAAATTAACTGTGGAACTGACAAGATAAGACCTGCCACGACCAGTTTACACCATTTATGCTCTACATTATTTTCAACTTGTCTATTTAGATTGTCAACTCTATGTTTGCACAGGGTTTAGCAAAATGGGGATCAATATTTGGCTGACCCTTAACCACTGTAATAATAATTGTTATTAAAAACAATGCAGGATTATTTTTCAGTCTAAAAACACTATGACAAACAAATTCATGGGGAAAGATGAAAAGCACAGTGGTTACCAGTGCTCTATTCTCTCCTTTCCACCTTTTGTTTAGATCCAGATTCACAAAGCTAAATAGACAGTCATTCTGCCTCAATCTTTGCTCACTTTTTATACTGTATGAAAAATAAGTCCCTGGTACTATACAGAGGGCAATAGTTCATTCAGCCTCAAATATCTGATATCCTTTACTTCCCAAAGTTACCTCTGGATCATTAAAAATTTTATCAGCTAGACCTTTTGCACTCTGATACTCATCAAGAGGAGAAGGAATGCTACAATGTCTGCACACTGATAAGAAACTCCTGCTCAGAAAGAAAAATTACCATATTTTGTTTTATTTTACACTTCCATTTTTTTTTAACTGTAGCCTGTCTCAGAGCATAATCAATTAAAATTATTCCTTTTCATGCAAAACAAGACCATTATGATGTTCTACCACCTTCCCATTCTGCATATAGCTGGCTACAGTCTATTGTGCTTGTCATAAAGTTACCTTATAAGCATTTGTAGGCAAGACTATTTATAACACATTATACAGAGCCTAGCACTTCTTAATCAGACACTTTTACTGTTGCTGTTATCAATAATTTATAAGGGGAATAAAATTAATTTTTTAATATTTAACTAATTGTAATATTTCTGTTTGAAAATGTGATGTTCACGGACTGATAAATGCTCCTTTGAGATAAAAATGAGTCAAAATCACATAATTTCTTCCATCTTTATGAGCAGAGGTGACCCAAGTTAGCAATTTTTGATCTATGGATATCTCTTGTCTGCAATTAGGCACAATCACTGCCCTGGTAGGCAGTTACTATCACTAGATGCAATTTCTTGCAGACGTTTATATTAAAATCAGAAATGCAAGCAATAGCTCCTCTAGCCAAGACTAAACATATGTGGCAAAAGCAGCTCCTTAAGAAAACTGTGTTAGCTCCTTATGATAATTTAGCCAGAAAGATTTTTGCATAGGGAAGGGAAAAATGTATCAGAGACACCTGCTTTTAGCCCTCCATACCTAAGTGCATTTTCACCTCTCCTCTCAATACCCTGATATGCTTATGATGTATTCCAAAATACTCCAACAGCTCACAAATTGATGGATAAGAATTTTTCCCATGAAAATTACTGTGACAAAGGAGTGATGCAGGCAGGGACTTATGAAATACTATTCTAAATACATACAGCAAGTGTGCATGGGGTGGAGGATGCAGAGGCAAGAGACAGATCATCCTTATCAACTGGAGATGTTGGATTTTTTTTGCTGGCTGTTTTTACAGCAGCTGAGATCTTTCAAAATCATCTTTCACCAATCAATTCACACTGAGCTCTGCTATCTCTTGTCACAATGCTGTTTTTCTGTCCTTCCTTCTGGATGGTCTTGCTGACCTTGATTCAGCAGAGGAAGATGATGAGGATGAAAACAACTATTCAGACAGAGAGGCAAAGCACTCAGACAAAAAGATTTACACTGGGTGTTCAGGCCCACAGGCAAGGCACCTGAGTCTAATAGTGTATCATGTCAGAAAGGACTCAGGCACTGAAAAGGCAGCACCTTCTCCAGCAGGTGATCCTAATGATTAGGCTGTATATCTAGAAAAGAAAAATCAGGGCCTATGGTGACTGGGAGAACTAACAACTAGTAGAATGTTAAAGCTAACATACCGGAAGTCAAGTGTCTGATAGAGGAAAGAACTTTTAGCCAAACTGTGCAAGTTTTTGTTTATGCAAGAATTATTACCTGTAGCAATATTGATTTAATACAAAAAAAGTGTTGAAATTTCTATTTTCACACATTTAAGTACAAGAATACTTACATTAAATAAGGGTATATTTTCTATTTTTGATCACTCTGTATTAAAAAGTACAAAAAAAAGGTCTTTAAATACAACTATCTTTCAGAACAATTATGTCATGAATTGGAAAGAGAAAATAGCCCATTTTTAAGTGTTGTGTAAGACTGCAGAAAATCTAAATGTATCCTCTGTCATGGTCAGACAGGCAATCAAAGAAAACAACCCCGCAAAACGGCCAAAACTTGATAATACAGATTATTTATACTAATGTTTATCTGGAACATATTTAAGCAGATTCTTAAAATATGAAATAGTCCCTCCAGTTTAGTTTGATTTATTCATGTAATCAAGACTGTCACACTAAGTAGTTATTGTATGAATGAACTGTACTTACAAAGAAGTAACACAGAAGTGTTATCATGACTGTGAAAAGCAGCGAGACCGGTTCTGGATGCTCTGACCAGGACTGGACACATGTTTGCTGTACAATGCCCTCTCACAAAACTTTAGAGTTACTGATTTCTGCTAAGTGCCACAAAGAAAGGAATGCTGAATCCTCGCCCTCCACCTAATTTTCTCTGCTCTACTGTAAAAGTGACTAATATGGGGTTAGAGAGAGGAAGACAGCCATATATCAACAGGATGCAAGGACTGTTATTCTACTTTGCCTTTACTATCGTGGCTTGGTGGCAGATGCTTACCTTAGCTTCCAGACATGCCTACCTTACGATTCTGGAAATACTATGGACTCCAGAAAGCTTTCAAGCTGGAAATCAGGACCCAAATCTGATGCATACAGCACTCAATGCCTTATGCTAACAATATTCTTCTTTTAAGTGTAAGGTAGAAGATTCCTGACAACACACTTTCAGCAGAGTCAGTCAGATCACACGTGGTAAAATATGATCACAGTATCCCTACCATGTATTCACACCATGTATTCCCCAAGAATGCACAGGACTGTGAGTTAAACTGTGCTGCCATTTGGTAAGGGCCAACTCTGCCCAGCTCTGCCAAGCAGAAAAGGCAAAGTGTAAAATGACATTGGCCAGACAGAGCAGGTGTCATTCCCTGGGAGGGCTTCTGCCTCTCATGTTGTTGACATAAGCTCTAAAATCAATGATAAATAGAGACCTGGATAGCAAGCCTGAGGAGAGGCAACCAATAATGATTCTATATTAGCTGTTAAAAAAATTCATTCAAGACACAAGATTCTGGATACTGTAGCACTGCAGTCTTTCAGGCTTCATAAAAATACAGATTCAAGGTTTTAATTAGCACTGTGACAGTTTGGAAACTGCTGTCAATCAATCTTTGAGGGAAAAAAAAAAAAAAAAAACTTGTCAAGTTTTCATGCCCAGGGAGAGTTAAATTGAAATTAAAGTGAATTTTAAAAGATGGGAAATAATTAGGGCACCAGGAAAAAGAATTCAGAGAAAAAGAAAGCTGTAAGAGCTAAACTATGTTACTAATTATGCTTTTTACTTCTCATAATTAATCCTCATTCCAGTCCCAGCTCACCTTTAATAAAATTAATGAATGATTATACAGGCAGTGTTATACTGCCCAATATTTGGTTATGCAGATTTCCCACATCATGTGCACACATACAAGCATGCCCAAATGACCAAGTGTGTGCCCATCAGAAATGCAGTAGAACGGTCTACGCTGTATGAATAAGACTCCCAAACCCACATGCACAGTTTATTAGCATATTCACTAAGCCCAGTTTCAAGTGCAAAAGCCAAGTTGTGCATTCCCTAAAGCCAGCTTGAGAAGATTACAGAGGATGTTCACACAGAACAAAAGGGTATCAGCATCAAACACTCCCATTCTCCAGTCAGTGCAGCTCCAATGCAAAAGCTAAAATCTGGGAGGATTGTACACCTTAGCTTGTGAAAGACAATTGTGGGAAAGACATAAGACTAATGTGAGACAGGCACCCAAAACAGTAAGCTAAGAGCCTACACAAAGCAAAAGCAATGAGGGAGTGAAACATGGAGGAAAACCTGACATTTTGTTCTGAACTGACAGCTTGGTGAAGGGAATGCACGAGAAAACCTCACTGGAGAAGACAAGCAAGATTTTATTTCACAAAGGAGAAATTTTAATGATTTTCATAGCTCCTGAAGCTACCACATTCATGTAAACACCTATATGGGAGTGAGGAGATGTGCACCCATGGTTTATAGATAGAAACATACGCAAAACATACTAAATGCTATGTAACTATAAACTAAAACCCCTCTATCTACAAAGTCAGTAAAGAGATGCAGTATCACACTTTTTAAAACAACTAGCTGTTCCTGGTGCATGCCTGAAATGTCTCAATTGTTGTTAAGGCAAAGAACCCAATGCTACTGTCTTTGCAGAGAGGTCTAAGAAACAGAACTAAATTATATACCCAGTGAATAGGAATGATATGTGTAACTGCTGGGGTTGTCCTGAAACATGGTTACTACCCTATGTCTGACTCACTAAGCAAAAGGAACAGCTTTCTGCAATGCTTTGTGTACCTGACAGTTAAGCAGCAAGTAAGACAGGAGTAGGAAAACACAGCTCCCTGCTAGCAAAGTTGTTCAATTCCCAGGCACTGTCTTAGTTTATAAGCCCTAGCTTCATCTTTAAAAAAATATGTGAGGTCATTTCAAAGTTTCACAAACTGCTAGTACCTCAGATTGCCAAGATAGATTTCCATGACCCCCACCTGCCTTTATGTATGTACTCTTCTTCAGCTGGCAAATATTTGTATATACAATATACAAAAGTGTTTGTATTTTCAGATACAAACATAGTATCTGAAAATATGTTACAAACCAAAATGATATTAACTATTCATCTTAACCCTGTGAATTGAGGCTTTATTTGCTGATACTTCTAATGCATACCCTGTGAGAAGTGTGTTTCTAAAATATATCCTTTAGTGTCTACAATTTTAACAGACATGTCACTGCAAACAAGCACAGACAACCACTGTGACACTTGAGTTCTTCATTAGAACAAATTCTGATCTATACACTTTTTCTTTTGTGTATAAGAGTAAAGCATCAGATAGTCTCAGAAAGTCAATTAAAAAGAGAGATGGTGCATCTTAATCACAGGGCTTTTCCTATCTGTTTTTTCCAGTAGTTACTTAAAACCACTAACTTGAAATCACTCACACGCTGCCTTCAGAAGTTCACTCAATCAAAGGGCCAAGCTCTGAGCAATCAAAGATCTTAAATCACTGGAGCACCCGACATCAGCCACAGGAGGATTAAAAATCCAGTAGCCAGAACTCAATTCTTCGATCTAGCGAGCACCAGCGCATTATGAGAAGTCCCTAAAGCCCTAGATCACAGCCCAGCCTTTGCCTACTGTGGAGCTAAGTGGAAACCGTCTTTAATTCCTTAGGAGATCCTATCTTGCCAGATGAAAATAGATATTGGCCTCTGTGTGTAGGATGATTAGAAGAATGGAAGAGGATTAAACAAGATGCAAGGGGAAAGGCTCAGAGTGGCTCATTTACATGGTATTACTGCTGACAGATAGGTGCTAACAGAACAGAGCAACCTAAAGGCAAAACTGTATCTGAATTAAAGCTGTATTTATTTACTCAAGTTATAAAGGGATTAAGTCCTGTTTATTTTACCACATCCAGCACTGTTTTATCCATTAAGCACTTTGATGCTTACTCAATTGTTCTGTGTCATGCATTGCACAGATGTTTAGGGATGTGTTTATCTTTATTTAAAACAGAAGCTTTTAAATGTTTCAAACATAAAATATAGATGCTAATGGCAAGTTAAACATTCACAGATGTCTTCTTGTCTCCCAAAATGGAGACATTTTCAAAACAGACAATGGGAAAAGTAAAAAGTGCATTTATAAGTACTTTGTAGATTGCTGACAGGAAGAACTAGGTACAGGAGAGTATGTGTCACACATAAAGGCAGTGTCACTGACAAAAAAAATCATTGTATTTTGATTAATTTCTAATGATTCAAAAAGCTTTAATTAGGCAGGAAAATGATTTTGCAAAAATTCCACCCTACCCAATATATCAGTCATTGTGGTACCCAGTGAGTTGTCTCAGAAGAGAGTTTAACATCTCATAAGGTAGCTACTATTTCATTCTGAGTGCAGCCCTGTAGCAGCTGTTCTCAGGTGACCGAGTTCTCAGGGGACATAGAAACATTCCCTCCTCGGACAGTAACACTAGAAAATCAGTTATTTCTAAGACTCAGCCTCAGCACTGCTTGGCTTCTCTTATACACTCAGTTGCCTCATTTACTATCCCAAGTTTGCTCATGACACTTCTTATCTTCTGGGAATTGAAAATCTTATTGTACCTCTTAGCTTTGCTCATCCCTGCTTGTGCTCCAGCAGAGCTGCTTCCCTCCTCTCTTCCTTCTCTTCCTGCTCATTGCAACAATGATACTTTGCAAATGTTTGTGTTCTACTCCAAACCTTGCCAACCCATTTTGCACAAAGAATTGTGAGAGTGGTCAGAAGAGAGGAGAGGATGAAGATGGGCAGAGGAATAGAGAATCTTTCAGAGTATCATTTTTCAGACCTACTGGTGCTCAGTGCTGTTATGTGTTTGACTAGGTTCATGTTCTCCACAAGAGAGTATTTACATAGCCGTAGGACTCACTCAAGTGCAATTACATTCTTGATAATCTTGTCAGTAACATCAACAGTTTTGTTTTCTGATGATCCATTTTCTAGTTCCTGGTGGGACAGAAGTGACATGCTGAGGCTGTGAGAATGGGATTCTGCATGTTTCTTTTCAGCTGAGAAAAAAAGAGCAAGTAAAAGACAATAGAAAATAAATAGTGTCCCAAATTGTACAAGATATCATAACGTTTCTACAAGCATTCAGCTTCTCACAGAACCACAGCTAATAATGAGCCCATTCCAGATGAAATAGAGGAATAAGTGCTTTATAGGAGAAGCTTTCAAGTACTGCTGGGAAACGTTAGTATTAAAGCATATCACTATTCTTTGTGGAAGACTTATTATTCATAGGAAGCTATCAGTGCCATGATGGACAGTAAAATCTGTGCAAACATTTATGAAGCCAAATCAAATTCCCCAGAAAGGTTTTCATCAGATGGGGAAGGAAAACAATAAGCAAGCAAGCAAGCAAGCAAATGCCATCTATCCTCACCCCACGCTCAACTCCACCCTGAAAAACAGCAAACAGAAAAATGGATTTCAGACATAAGTAATAGATTCTGTCCTGCCTTGAGAAAGCACCTGGAAACCTTCATGCCCTGTAGGGCAAGCAGCCCCTTGTAAAAGGGTCCAGCAGCATATCTGTAGATGGACTCATCATGTAGATGGATTCATATCTCCATGTTCAGCACAATTAGGTCCTTGTCCCAGTCACCTGAGCTGTCCCCACATCTCTCAGCAAGCTCCTCAACCATCCCAAGCACTTTGTGCAGTAATGTTCTCGACCCTGCCTGCAGCTGAAGCATGACCTACTTAGAGTTCATTTTAAAAGACAGTATGACCCTGGCATTGTTGAAGACTTTTTTCTCGGTAGTGCAGTTCCTTGTAGTCTCCTACAAGATCAGACTCTGCCATTAATACTTTAGATGTGAATACTGGCCCTGTTACATCAGGTACACTATTATGCACAAAGGAAACAAGATTGAAGTAAACAAGATTTCCAGGCATTAAATAATAATAAAAGAACCCAGAGACTTTAACTAGCCTGTTTATAGAGCTTCAATGCCTCTTAAAATAAATAGGTCATTGTTGATAAAAGACTGGGCTCCGATTCTACACTTCTGTATTTTCAGAATGCTTTCCAGCATTCAAGCACAATATGAAGAAAACCCACAGGCTTATCTGTTCATGCTTCTCTAGCCTTAGTATCGATATTAATGCCAACAAAATTAGTAATTTGACAATTAGTTTTCCACTTACCTGAAAAGACATGAAAGGCAGAAAGAAAGTAGTTTAACTAGATTATAATGTGGCTGTGACAAGTCAGGTTCCTGTCATGTTACAGCCTTCCAACTTTAACATTTTCATGTCTGCTTGGCAGGTTATTAAAATAAATGAGGGTGTGTTGGACTGCTGTTGCACTTTTCTCTAATGGGAGTTCAGGAATTTGCAAGCCGCTACTGTAAATTGACCGATCGTGAAGTCTGAAAGAAGTTGGCTAAAGTGGACAATTAGGAGCATTTCTCCACAGCTGAGTGAAATACTCCTTGTTATTTTAATAATTCAGGCACAGGCTAATTTTCAGAGGCTGAGTTTGTCAAGATAATGTGCCTTGTGCTTGTCTGCTTGTCATTTTTAACTCAATCCCACATGTTACAGGTGCAGTCTAGCTTACAAAACAGGCAAATCATTCACAGTGGAATTTGCATACGGAATATAGATATATTGTACTTAGTAAAAACAGTCCAAGAAGTCAACAGATAGCTGTGATAGGAATGCACATGATGGTAAAAACTTTTGATGTCTGATAGCTGTTGTATCCCTCTTTATGCTGATATAATTAAAGGTTTTATTTGGCACTATGCATACACAAATACATATAATGTAAAGCATCATGTAGATTTCTTTGTAAAGAGAGATGGTAATACCACAAGAATCCCATGTGGGATGCAGGTCTTCTGGGTAGACTCGGTTACTTTTTTTCAACTTAAAATATCTCAGTGTTGAAAAATGTGGAACATGCAGGGAATAGTTACTTCCTTCAGGTGAGAGGGTCAAACCTTTATAAAAGATGAAGCAGTTTCTACATACATTATTGTACCCAGCTTCTGGATGCAACGGCCACACTACTGAACCAGAATTTTGCAACCTTGTCTATGTCACTTAGCAGTTGCTTCCTCTCTGCAAATGGAATTCTCACCACACATTTTTCTCTCATTTTCTCAAGCTTGATTTCTGACCATGCAGAAGTGTTCAGGTTCAAACTGGTTGAGAAATTCTCTAACTTGCTGCAGGCTTCCCCTGCTGATTTAAGCCCTAGCACTGAGCCAGGAGATCTCATTCCAAAACAAACCAATTAGAAAGTTACAGTATGAAGCATTTCTAGTACAGCTTCTTCAGACCAACCAAATATCAGCTTATATTTAAGACACCAGGAACTTTATCATCCTAAGGAACACCTTCATGCTGCAGCAACTTTGGGGAAGGCAACTGTGTACCTTCCCTTATGTTCCATGCCAGCTCCAAAACCCCAGAAGCCCATTAGGAGGACTGTCATGAACGGACACCCAGGAAGAAAACACTGTACTTAGGAGAGTGCAGTTATGATGTTTACACAGAAGATAAAGAATTTCAATTACCTGTGAAGGCTAGGCAATAGGAGCCTCTCAGTCCTCTCCACCATGAGATACACCTACACACAGACAAATGCATGTGCATGCCTATGTATCTGTTTACATATTTATGAATACACGATTCTGTATTTATATGTATATACATTTATCTATTTTAAGATGTAGAAAAATTCAGTTCATTACTGCTTTTTAATCATCCAGATTTCTCCCTTAAGGTCATGCAAAAGAAGACAATACAACATACCATCTTGAACTCACCAGTCAAAAGAGTCATGATTCTACCTGATCTCTGGTGCTGCCTTCACCTCCCTATATTCCAGTAGCAATGGAGCAATTACTACCATCTCCTTCTATGGAACAAAACTGAAGGCAATCTTATTAATTGCATTGAGGGACGGAGGACATGGATCCCAAATGGCAACAAAGAGTCCATTAAAACTTCTATGACTTTGAAACATGTGGTGGAGAGTGTACTTACACTAAACAGTGATGGGGTAGGATTCTTGGAAGAATGCTCCATGAGAGTTCTTGGGTTTTGGCACCAAGAGCAATCTGAATTCCAATATTTGCATGCAAACCAAGCTAACCATGTTCAAATACGAGCATTCATCATATATTATTCATTTGTGATTGCATTTTGAAAGTTTCAGTCGCTCGGTCAGGGAGAAAACTCAGTCCTTGGCAGCTGAGGTGGCCACTCATGCAGCATGAGGAATGAACAGTACAGAGAGAACAGCTGAAGCAAACAGTTCAACAGTTCACTCTCCAAGAGTATTCATACAAAATTGTTCATGTAACAAAGCGTACCTTAAACAAGCTACTTGCACTCTGAAATTTGCATAAGAATTCATGTAATAGATTCCCTGATAGAAATTAGTCTGAACAGCTCTGATCTTCACACATGAGGAGCAACAGTCTTTATGTTAGACCTAAAACATCGCTAAATTATGAAACAGTGGAGATGAGGATTTTAAGTTTACGCACACTATCACTTTCCAAGAATTTAACTTCAGAAAGGGAACCATTGCTGCTGCATCTGGACTTGAGAGGGGAAAATGTCAACATAGGAGCCTAAGTCTATTCTCAAGGAACATGATATCTCTGCAAAGAAATGAGAAGTACGGGTAGCCAGCAAAACTCATCTCTGGTCAAGCAGAGACTGAAAGCTAAAGATCAAGAATCAGAATCAAAACAAATGGCAAACCTCAATTCAAGGGTGTCAATAGGGTATAAACCAAACCTAAGATGCCACAGTATTACTGAGATGGCAAAAGAAATATCTACAGTCTCATCCTTACAGCTATCATCCTATGGTTCTTCAAGATGAAAAAGTTAAAATCTTTCCAGGAAAGGCCACAAAATGGGGAGAAGAAATACGCAAATTAGTGACTTCGCTCCTCCTGCAAAAGAACAGTATCTCATGAAATTACGGATGCTTGTTTATTCATTTAGTTTTCCTTCTCTCCAGCAGATTTTAGCAGAAAGCTTTCTTTTCTATGTATTTTCCAGCCCCTCTCCTCTCTGAGAAGGACTGCATGGCTGATTGTGTTTCAAGCTTATACTAATGTAAATATGATACTTGTGTTGCTTTACATCAGGTTTCAGGATGAAGAGGTGTGACATCAATTCTGGTACAGATTCCAGGCCTTTTCAGGACTAGATAATATTTATCAAGCAAATTACTTCAAAAAAAGATTGGAGCATCTCATTTACTTGCATTTCAAAAAATTAAAAAAAAATGTAGTTTTTATTAAAGACAGGCAATTTATGAAATGTGGGTCAACAACACAAATTAAGTACATGATTTAAATGTCAAGAACACTACATCTGACATTTTGAAGTTGTAACAATAGAAAACATGGTGTACTTTTGGCATAAAAAAACTTTTAAAGGCCAAGGGGAAGATGGGAATGGCCATTATCAACAAATGAGACCAAAAACTAACCATAAACAACTCTGCAATTATTCAGAGGTTAAGGAACATAATCACCAAGGACAGTGTTTGCATAATTGTTTGGGTGCCTACCCTTGAGCAAAACTGAATTTATATACTTGATCTCTTTAACACTAGATGGAAGACCTTAAAATGTATCCATTTGCAGATGTTACTTTACAGAATGAGGGAACCCTGCTGCCTATGAATGCATATATTACCCATATGTACATACAGAGGTAATATTTTAATGCAGATGCAGTGAAGGTCCTTTTGTAAATTTAATTTCAAAATTAACTTAAACTCAATCTTAAAAATACATATATTTAAATATTTTCATGTAGAACTGATTTTGAATCCATATATGTAAATTCTTATGTGTTGTATGTCTGGTGAATACCTGCAGCTTTCATTAGCAGCAGCACACAATTGTTAATGTCTGCATTATTACAAAGATGTAGATTCAGAACTCTGAATTTTAAGACAGAACTACAGAGCAACTTCATTTCCTCTTTTCATTCAGTGTAATTACTAAACAAGCCTATTTCCTGGTTAACTTTTAAAACTTCATCTGATATTCAATAAGAAGAGACTGAAACTCTAAACAAAAGATCAGACACCTCCATTTAACAGGAAAACTGTAATTCTTTCCAGTATTCATTTATGAATCTATATGAAGAAAAGTGTTAATCCAAACCCACTTAATTCTGCGTTGTTACACATAATGAAGTCTGAAATATTTCAGAGAGAATAAGCATATGACATTTATAGACACATTTTAATATAAAACACATAGCATGACTCACCTTGTACATTTGTAACAGAAATGTTAAAGATAATTATCAGACGGGTTAAAGAAGTCTTGATATTTCTAAATCTCCTATAGAACTCTGAACTGTCAAGATATGTATGTGGACAAAAAGCATGACAAAAGCTTAATGACTTTTGGAAGTCATTATTTATTATTAAATAATGATAGCATTTGACATAACCAGTGTATGTTCATCAAATATATATGAAACTTGAAGCAACTTTGTGATATAAAGGTTATATTCCTCAGAGTTTGAGATTTCATTTACCTCAGTCCATTGGAAAAATATTTGTCTAAAAAGTGAGCCAGTGGAAAATGTAGAAACATGCTAAAATTTATTTTCATATATTTCCCCCCAAACTTCAAAGTGACTGCAACTTGGTTTGGAACTGACAATTCTCTTTTTGAACACAGCAAATAAGACTGGTTGCATCACAGTATATTATGCCATGATGTACATGAATGATAGCATACATCATATCATTATTATACATTTATACATTATAACTATACAAAATATACATAATATTGCATAATAAAATTATAAAGAAGCTTTCTACCAATACTCTTCTTTTAGTGTCTTTTCCCCTTCAGGAAGCTCTTACATAGAAACCTGTCCTTTACAGAAAAATTGTAGAGGCTAGCTCCAGTAACTTGGACAGCTAAGTAAATATTTACAATATCAGAACCTACAGTGAAAACTCATTTGCATGGACCTAGGTGGCCTCATATGGATTATCAATTTTTGCAATTAGTGTGTAAATAAACAAACAGGATTAGAAAAGTCAAGGATACTACATCACAGAGGGTACTTTGTTCCTTTATTTTGACAAGCACAGCTTTGTTTAAACTGTGAAGAATAATACTGCCCATTAATTTATAGTTTAAGTATTATAGGATGCTTGATGAAAAGAACATACTTTAAAAATACATCAGCCAGGATACAACAGGGAGATAAGTTCAAAAGGAAATTTGATATCTGTCTTTTCAAGTGAGTGAATTTTTTTACTTCCATTTCATTGCAAAATTTCATTATATGTTTTAGTTCCAATAAACCATAAAGTTTTTTTTCCAGTTATCAGTTGCTGAGGCAATTTTTTTTTTTTTTTTTAATTTCAGACTTCCACATGCTTTTTCCTTACTTTACTCTTTTTCTGGTGTTGTCAAGGGTATCGACTTAGTTGTGTAATGTCTGGCAAAGCAGATTCTCCATGCTTTGGCTTACTCACCTACAAAAACTGTGTAACATGCTGGTTGTGCAGAATTAGTATGATGTTTAATCAATCTTCAGAGAAGCACTCAGCTTCAGAATCCTAGTAGCACATATGTAGGAAGTACCAACACATTTGATTCCCATGTTTGCAGCATCAACAGAGTTGTAAAAAAGGAGTGGAGTTCCACTTTTTAAATGCTGAAATTATTAATGAGTCATGCTTTTTGCATTTCAGAGACAGAGCATTTCTTCGGGTCAGAGCTGCCATTTCGCTAATGCAGCACTGAGTATACTGGAAGTGTATTAAGGTACAAATGGAACTCTACAGTAGTGCCCCTGAGACTGAAACATTGTCAGAGTTTTACAATATATTCCATTGTATTTTTCTCCAGTGTGTAAAAAATGCTAATGCTGAGGAACAGGACTGGCTACAAGTCATCAAACGGTCTTTTTAACAGTCTTTAAACCCTGTTCTGAACTATGTTTCCCATGATCAATATTGTTACAGCAAACACAGCAGCTGCTTAAATAACTGTTAAAGATTATTTATTACCATTATTTCACAGAAGTTCCCAAAACATATCAAATGCTAGATAAACTTTCTAGCAAGATATCCCCATCCTCAACTCCCCCCATACACAACCCCACTCATGTGACAGGAAAAAGTTTTAGAGATGTTCCTAGTTCATCACCTCTGAAAGTGAAGGGACAATTAATTGTGACCTCTTGCAGCTGGTGGTCACAACTGGAAAGTTTGTAAGACTGTACTGCTTCATAGATGTGTTAGGCGTTGTAGTCCAGATGTTTAATGAGTAAAACAACATTTTTTTCCCCATTAATGCTGTTTCTATCTGCTAAAATGCATCTCTTTAAATAGATTTGTTGGTTATTAATATTTTAAATTAATGTGTTCTGTTGATCATTAAGGAACAGACTGGAAACTGAAGTAGCTGTGCCTAATTGAGTAACTATTACTACCCCAGTAATGGGATGTGTGAAGCATTTTATTGGCTTTCTTTGCAGATTGTTAATTTAAATGGATGGCATAGCAATAAACCAGTTCAAGTTAATCAGCTGAACAAAACTGTAGAAAGACAATGTAAGGATCATTTTAATGCTAACCCAGAAAACTACAGCTGTTGTAAAAGATGATAATTAATAATTAATAGAGTTGATGAGAAACTAATTTCTGAAAACTGGAATATCACTCTAAAGGTACCCATGGGTAAAAGTCCCTGAATTTCTTCAGCATAACGGTCCAAAAAGGTCTCATATTCTAATGAGAACGACTGAGTTATAGCAAAGAAAAGCAGCATTTTTCAGGCTCCGTAACTGCAATGAAAGCAACTGAAAAGGCAATGTACAAAGCAGTAGCCCCAAAGGGTTAAACTTTCAATTGTAAAAACACAGAAAGGTGCTTTATGTGCTTTCAGAATTAAGTAGAAATTTTATTTCTACCTCCTCAAAGTTTCAGTTTCTCATGGAATCTTAACAAAAAATTGTGCTTTCAAATTACCAGTACTAAATAGTGGGTTTTGTACATGCTTTCTCAAACGTGAACAGAGTTTGGGGGTTCGTCATTCTTTCATTTTTTTTCTTTTTTTTCAGCAGTAAGAAATAAACAGTACATATCTTAAAGGACCAGTAATTACTTAATTAATATCTACTACAGTAACTATTAAAACTCACCTACAGTATGACACCAGTTCTATCAAGGTTTTAAAAATTCTGGATGTCCTACTGCTGTTTGGAACTGCAAGGGCAGTGAAGGGAAGACTCTTGTCTCAGTATTAATATCTGAGCAAACAGATCATCGCCTAAACATTCTCACAGTGTTGGATGTTCATTGTGATCCATTTTTTGGGAACATTTACCTATGCGTCCATCAGAAACTATAACTCCAAGGACTACTGGAGATGCTCCCAAACAGCACTTCTACATCAGAGTGTAGGAGTAACAAATCGAAAAATAGGTATTTTTAACAGGCAACTATTTCAGGCTGCAAAATTCTTCCTGAGGTTTATTCACCTTCTGGCCACCATAGCAATGTCTTGTCTATAACAAATATTCAACAAGTCAATATAAAAATACTGATAGAAATTTGGTCCCAAATTCTTGCCTCACATTTGTTCAGTTCTAAACTGGAAATCACTTTAAAGTTGATGTATTGTAATCTGATTACTTAAATTTGTAGAGTACAAAGGATTTCAATCTGTAAACATGGTTTCTAGGGTAATATATGGGCATCTCAAGGGGAACACATCATAACACAAATACACTGAAATCAGTAGGACCAAACAGCAGTAATGGGCAGCTGAATCTCAGTCAAGTTTAATAATGGTCTAGATTTTAGGCTAAATAAAATCACTGTATTCTGAACAGCTTTTACCCTGGTTCCATGGATGTCTGTTGGAGTTCCTATGCAGAACCACTCTCTTCAAATCATGTACAAACCTTGGACTGATAGCTAACGTTGCCGCAGAATGAAATTTGCAATACCTGGGATAATTTAAACAAAACAGGCCATGACTCACATATCAGCAGTTTTGATGTTTCACAGATCTATACCAGATAAGAAGAAAAATCTTTAATGAAATTATGGAAACAACAAATATCATATCTCTTCAGATTCTGCAGAGGGCAGTTTCCCCAGGAAAAAAGAAAACCCTGGAAAAATGCCTTGGGAAACACCATTCTCAGTGCCATAAGCAAAAGGCTTATTGACATGCTTTCTATGCTAATTGTTACTAGAAAGTTCTCAGTTCTCTGTGTTACCATAGGCTGATTTTTGGTTCAAGAATTTTAATATTCTTAAACGTTGTCCCCCATTGGATCCTTCCCTCAGACCACACCTTAACTCCCCTCCCACAGCAGGGTGTGCAAGTACCCCTGCCTGACCCTAGACTCTGCCTTTGGCCTCTTGCCTTTTGCCCCTTGTTACTGCCTTGATCCAGTTCGCTTCAATACAGTGGACGCCTCATTGTTTGTTCTTTTGCATTATTAAAATTCCTCTTTGGACAACTGGATCGAAGCTGTCTCTCTCCAATTAAGTCGCCATCAGGCTGAGTCCTGAAAAAACTCAAAGGGGTCTGATAGTCTGGGCCAGACTGCAGGAAATTTCAAGAATCTGTAGGTAACATCTTAACAGCAGGGATTGCAGTATGACATGGTTTATAAAATTCTGCTTAGAGGAATAGAGAAAGCAAGAATGCTGGCTTATTTTTTGTTATATTATATTGGCATTATATCTTTCCATAAATTTGCAAAGTGAAAGATGCAGCATCTGTGTTAAGATACAGACATGAAAGATACTTACATACAGGTTTTTAAAGAATGATACATCACAGACATTTGCAGAAATATCCACTGAACCACTTAATCCAACAGAATGAGGAACCTCAAGACTTAAAATCCCTTGTCCTAAGCCTTCTCAAGGTCAGTGAAATGTTAAAAAAAAAACCTATGAGGTGAGGAGAAAGAGAAGAGCAAGTAAGCCAAATGTTGCGCTTATCTGTCTTGTCAGCCTCCTTTGGACCAGCAGGCAGAACAGCCATGAACCAGCACAAACTCAGAATGCCACGGAGATGCAGATGTCTGTGAAATGTGTTCTTAAACATCTGTCTGGGCAAATGCATCAGGAAGGCTTCTCATCTCACCAGCATTTTGCCAGTCTGACACTAAAAAGTTGTCATTTCCATGAAAATGCCAGCCCTTCCTCAGAAATGTATCCAAAGTCTCTGTGAGCCTAGACAGGTCCATACTCTTTACAAGCATATTGTTTGTATCACAGAACTAGACTATGTTTTTGTTGTAATTTGACATACTTCTTTGCTGACATACTGGAAATGTATGAAAGTATTATTCCTCTTTCCCAGCTGGAAACCACTGCTTATTGGGACTATTTTTTATTATTATCAGCAAGAAAGGCAAAACCTGGGTGAATCTTTACTACGCAGAGCATGCATGCTTCTTCTATGAGCTGGAAGGTGCAGCTTCCAGAAGCTGCCACTTCTTCCAGTGGCAGCTATTTTTTGCTCAGGGATCACTCAAATTTCTTCATTAAAGATCTCTTAAGTTTTTAGAATTATTGTCCTCAATCTCTCAAAAAAAAAAAAAAAAAAAAAAAGAATGGTGGTTTTACTCCCATCATGGAGAAAGAAGTAGAAAGAGTCTGTTCCTTCCTTTACTAGCAAGAGAACTCTGGAAAACTTGGCTCTTCCAGCTTTAACAGCACTTTAAGATAACACACTTTTCAATTATAATGCTAACATTCTTGCAGAATACTCCACAATTGCATCAAAAATCATCCTGTCTTTAAATATGAAATAAAAATCTCTCATTTCCCTGCTCACAGTGTAGCATGAGATCAGTCTGGGTACCCACATTCATGAGGGCCCAGGTACCTTAGCAATAAACAAAGTTTGCAGAGCAAAAGGTCTTGCTCTTTAAGAGGCAGTCTGTGACAGCCAAGAACTGAATAGCCAGAGAAGATTCATAATGAATCTTGCCTAACACTACAGCATATAGGTGACTCCAAATAAAAGGAAACCTTAATTTATAGATTTAAAGCTACTCTTATCCTGTGTTCATGTCCTTTTTCTGCTATTGTGCAAGTTGCAGAGTGAAAATAAGAATCTGATGTTTTGAACCCTTAGGTCTCATTCAAGCCTATATATAAATGTAGCTATTTTTGATGTTGAAATATTTCTGGCATCAGTGTTTGCTCACAGCTAACTACCAAATGCTGCCAGAATTTCTCCCTCTCTCCCCCACGCGGTATTTGACAACACAAAGTGCTGCTCATCCAGACATGAAAACCATATATGGATGCAGCCTTCGAACAAGTGCTGAGCAGTCCAAATCTTCTTTCAGATCCAGCTGCTATATACATCTGTCTGTAAGTACCAGCTAAAGCTTATTTATGCTTTGTCAGCAAGCAGACTTTCTGTTCCAGGCCTCCTCAATACCCATATTATTAGTCTACTGAATGCTGAATTATCAGAGGATAAGCAGGATGCAAAGCTGCTCTGGTTGCTTACTGAAGGGAAGAGGTGGAGGAATAGCAGAAAATCAGAACATTCAACAACTGCACACATAGAGAATTCTCCTCTGAAAAACATCAAAACTAAAGGAGGAATGATTCATTCCTTCACCAGGAATCTTCTTTTCAGTTCCCCTAAAAGGAGCATGGTTTACCTCTTCATTAACATCAGTCATTTCCAAAAGTTAAACACAATTCTCCTCGAAGACAAAACACCACAACCACACACAACCGCCCCCCCAAAACAAACAAACAAAAAATCCCAAACAACAAAAACCAAAAAACCCTGGCAGAAATTATTTAGACAAGAAGACATATTTCAGAAATTTAGCACCATTTTGGACTTCTGCAGAGGGAGCTCCTTGCCTCTTCTTCCTTGTTATCTAAGGTTCAATATGGCTACTGTGCTTCCTCTACCTCAAGAATGTGCTGGAAATGGTTTCTTGGGATTAGTACCTTATCCTTGCTGCCTCAGAATATCCCTGCTGTTTTCTCTCACTGTCTGGTGAGAAACTGGCTTCTCTGTTGAGTAATCAGTACCCTGCAACATTTAGGAGTCACTGCGATCTCTGAATCACGAATTTTTGAGAACTTGGAGAGATTGGTAGAGTAGCAGAAGAGAAACAGTACCTAAAAAGAAGGAAAAGGAAGATAGGGGGAGCTACAAAATGCCCTTATTTCAAGACCCTAGGACTACCTAATCATCAATCAGCACTTAAACATTTAGAAGACAATGAATTTGTCAACACATCAAGAACCTATAGCATAGTTCAAGCTACTTGTCTTCCTTCACAGCATAACTGGCTTAATAGAAAGAGAGAAGCAGCAGATGTGATACAGTAATTTTTTTAAAAAAATTATATTTTCCTTTGTGACAATCATGTAAGAGGACTAGCAAAGGCTGTGGAGATTAATTTAAAATAGGGTGAGCACTTACTTGATAGAAAATGTGCACATTAGGAATATAAAAGTTAGACTGGGAATACATTTCAATTGAAATAGAATATGAATTTATCTTTGGTCAAACTCTTTTCAACACAAAAATTTAAAATTTGAATGTCAGAGAAAACCAAATTACCAGTTTGCAGATATCACTGGTCTGAAGGCTCCACACCAGAGATTGAAGTGATATCAAAATGATCCTAATACGTCAGGAAGACATTCCATAGGCAACTGCAAAGAACTGTGGCCTGAATAAGTGAAGTGCATAATAGGATATAAACAACTGAATGGCTAGAGCATAGAGGACCATAAACTGACAGACTGAACTTGGTGATGTTGCTGTTGTGAAAGGAACATCTTTTTTGGCATATTCTGGTAGGACTGTCAGATATATGACCAAAATGATAGAGATCATTCTACTCCATGTTCAGTCAGCTTGGATGGAACACAGCAGCCACTTCCCAGAATCATACTTCAAGAAAGCAGAGAAATAAGATAAATTATCAGAAGAATGGTGGTGGGTTTAAGAAACATAGCCTGTGGAGACAGGTGGAAGGAATTATTGTTCAGCCTTGGGAAAAAAGTACTGAGAAGAATCTCTAACACCATTTTAAGATTTGTAGTAAAACATGACCTTATCAATAAATACTCTCTCATATTCACAGAGAGGGAAACAAAACATAATCACCTTCAATGGTATCATGGAATCATAGAGTGGCTCAAGTTGGAAGTGACCTCAAAGAGATCTTGCTCCAATCCCCTTATCACAGGCAGAGATGTCACCTACTAGACCACCCACTAAACCCCATCTAGCCTGGTCTCTAACATTTCCAGAGATAGGGGCATCCACCACCTCTCTGGGCAACCTTGTTCCAGTGCATCACCACTCTCTGAGTAAAGAATTTCTTCCTAATATCTAATTAAAATCCCTCCTATTTTAGTTTAATACAGTGCCCCCTTTGCTCACATAAAAGTTTCTCTGCTGGTAGCAGAAGAGACTCAGGTTAGCTTTCAGGCAAAATTTTAAGAACTGTTCCACACTGGAGGGGCTGCAGAATCTCAGTCATGAAAGCTTTTGCAAACAATGTTCCATGGGCATGTGTAAGGGATGAGTCAGGTATATTCACCTATGAACTGAAATCCGAAGGCCAGGCTCCATGGTGCTTGACTTTGGGCTCAAGAAAGCCAAAGTGACCAACAGGGAACAGTAAAGGTGGGTTTCTCCATAAAGGAAGGGAAGCCAGAGAGCAAGGCAGACAGCAAGAGCACAGACCTGCAGTACCTAAAAAGGAACAGCAAAGCAGGTCTAGTGGCAACAAGATTTCAAACTAATGGACAAGTCTCCAATATTGAGGCAGGTCCACAGCCAAACCAGGGAGTTAAATGCACAAATCAGTGTCTGGCTCAATGGGATATGTGGCCATAGCTGCAATAAAGGTCAAGTAGCAGCAAAGAGCAAGGGTCTGAGTTTAAAACCAACACTCAAGCAAAACAGAAACAAACCCCAGCAAAACTTCTCACAGGTCCTTCTCGGTCTTCCTTGGCAGCAGATAGACCTAAGGCCACGCTGCTGCACTGACCTTAAACCCAGGCTGCCAAAACCAGAGTGGAATAGATGCACTTGGAGACCTGAAAAATACATAGAACGTTACATGGAAACCAGAGCAGCACTCATTTACCTTTCTTCAGCAGGTACCTGCTAATGTTTTTGTGGTTTTAAGAAATATTATCCACAAATTGGTACTCTGGCATAAATTAACATTTTTAGCTGCTGCTTCAGGACTGCTAGTACAGTTCTAGGGTGAAACAACCGAAACAGCATAGTAATATAAAACCCTGACATATGCATGGATAATACTAATATACTACAAGTACTGTCTTCTTGGAATGAATACATACGGGTAGAAAATATATATACATACAGATAGAAAAGTATAGCAGGTGAATATGAATGTTCTAATTGATGATAGTAATTGTAATGTTTTTAAATGTTAATATTGTTTTAGTAAGATAAATTTTGATAAACAAGTCAATGCAAATGCATTCTGTAATTGTAGCACCATTATTAAAATCAAAAGAGGTTTGCAAGTATTTTTATTGAGAGAATAAATGAAATTACTTGAGAGTATGCCATCTGTTAGTAAAAATCATAATGTAAATGTAATTAAAATTGTCTTACTAATTAGTAGCAATACACCAAATATGTCCCTTTAGAAAAACTTCAGTATTTCAAAGCTACACCACTGCAGGAGCAGCACACCTGAATTCCATCCGGGGATCAACTACATCCCTTTGTGGTAGATATTTCACCTGACCTTCTAATCTAAAGCTTGTGCTTGCTACTTTACAGTCAGCTTTTCCTCAAGCCAACTTGTCAAACACATGGGTCATGTTTTCCAAATGCCAGCAATAATCTGAAGTACGATCACCCAGAATACCTTATCTTCAGGAAAGCAATAGGTGGGGTCATTCTCTTGTGTTAAGAAAACAGAAATAAGTGTTCAACATGACAAGCCTCAGATCTCTGAGACTCGGTTAGCCATGCAAATCTTCACTTATCAGAACCCACAATTCCCTGTCAGCTTGGATTCCTCTCTCCTGAACTAAAAACTTATCTGCTAGCCTGAAGTGCCACACAGGGCCTAGGCTTCCACAAAAAACAACTCTAAATAAAAGAGCTGTTCCCTAGGCCCGCCATTTTCCTACAGAAGTCTCAATGAAAGTCTCAGTGAAAGAGTCAGAGATGGCTGATAAAAACTTGGTGAGAAATACAAATGGCAACATCAGTACCAATTATTGGTTTAACTATATGCAAGTTCCAATGCTGCTGAAATCAGTGGCCAGAGATTCAGAAGAGGATTTTAGTTTAAAGATGGCATAATATTTTAATCTTTATAATAAATGTGGGAAATTATACACTGTGTTTAATTCAAGTGTTGCAAATTTAATGTGTTATCTGTTTCATAAGACTGTGATTTTCAGAGCTAATCTAGGTAGGTGATGGAGATGATGCTGCATTTGCATTCTATCTGTCCAGCATTAATCTTTACATGAACTGGCACATATTTGAAGAATTGTGCTGTCTGGGCAACTGCTATCAAATCATTCAATTCATACAATATATGCAATTGAATCCTTTAATATTCTATCCTAGAGTGTATAATTTGAAGGATTAAGTCAGTTTAATTGATGCTTAAAGTAATGGAATTTTCCAAATTATACTGATTTGGGATATTATAAGAATGTCTCAAAAAATAAACCTAGAGTTTGCTGATAAAACAAACAGATTATAAGGTGTTGTGTTAATCAATCATATCAAGATTCCTCCAACTTTCTGTTTACCAGAGCCCAGAGTAGGTTTTGATAATTTGGCATATTTCTATAAAAAGGCCTCTGCCTTATTAATGAAGAACAGAGAGTGACTGAAAAAAGGGCTCAAAAAAGGGCTCAAAGTTGCGAGATCAGAGTTTGTCAGGCAACAATATCTGAAGACAAAACTGTGAGCTGACCAAATCACAGAATCACAGAATAAATTGAACTACAAGGGATCCACAAGGATTATCAAGTCCAACTCCTGGCCCTGCATAGGATCATTCCCAAGAAAGGACAAATGAGGAATTTTCCCTTTGGATACGAATAGGGTAACATTTGATATATTAAATAGTTCTCATACTTTTCTCAATCTAACACTTTCTAAATCATGCCCCCTTCACCCGTCAAAAAAGGTGTTGATGTTTTTCTTGTTGAAGTTATTCCTTCTAGATCCTGGACTCCAGTTCTTCCCCTCTTATTTTCATAAAAACTTACTGAAGTGTTTCCTCTGGTTCTTTTTGTTTAAAAAAGACATGCAAGATACTTTTATTTCATGAAAGTTACAAGCAGGTAAGAAGTTAACAATTAATAGTATGTTTTTCATACTAGTAGTGCCAATTATATGCTGTTTAAGCTTATCATCTAATTGTATGGTAGTGCTGGCTTCAGAGATGGCATGACATTAAGTCAGACTTGTGCTGCATTTCCCAGCAGTGGAATATTCAATTATTTGTTCTGACTCATGTAATTCCCTGTATTCCAAGCTTGTTAATGTCATTACAGGGCTGAAATAAAGTGATTACTCTAAATGAGTATTTATCCGATAGGCAATGCAATTCCTGCCTCCTCCGGCTGACAACAGATGATTGCAACTGTTCTCTTCTACTCCCTCACCTGCACTTCCCCCTCCTTCCCCTGTCAAGGAGGAAACCAAAACATTGTGGTGCTCTGTGAAATACTGTCAGATGGCGTAAAATATATATAATAAAATAAAAAGAAGCGGAACCTTCCCCAGCAGAGTTAAAGCTAATGACCACTGCTTCTACTCCCAGTCAGTGATGACAGGTTGAACTAACTGATAATGGCATGCCTGCTGTTGAGCTGGCCACTTATGTTATTTCTCTTGACATGGTTCTGGGGAAGGCCTAATTTTTTTGACATTTGACCATGCAAATTTGAGTCCTGATACATTATTCTGCATTTACATCCTCCCAGTGTTGCTGTTTAAAATGTGCTACAAGCTCCTTGAGCTCAGCTAATAAAGGCCACAGAATGAAAGAAAGTTAAATATGAATGTAAAAGGAGACCTAAATGAAGGGCTAGCTTGTACATCTCAGAGATGACCTTCTGGAAATGAGGGAGTGGAAAATCCTTTTTAAAGCAAATGGTAAGAAGTGTAACACCAATTTTTATTTTTCTTCAAAATTTTTTTTAAAGATTCTAAAATATTCACAAAAAGGAAAACATTAAGTTTTACATAGACATTTCTTCAGTCAGCAATTCAGCTGAGTGTATTTTAAGACTAGGTTCCATTAATGACTCTTAGTAATACACCTTTCCCAAAGAGCCAGAAATTCAGAGTGCTTCATTAAATATAAGGAAAAAATACAGCCTGCTCTCTCTCTCTCTTTCTTTTCACTTGCTCTTAAATTTTTCACATTGTTCAAGTCCAAATGTATTACCTGTGAGCAAACCCAACTTTTTTTCCACCTCTTATAATTAATTTGTATAAATTTACTGCTTATGAACAGCAGTAGCTTGACAGTTCTGAAAAAAAACCTCCTTTAGCTACAGAGAGGGTGCAGATTGGGCCTGTGGCTCCCCTGCTAAGGCTTTTACATCAAACCTGAATGCATCAAATGCAGGGAGAGGTCAGCATTGCATGGACTATCTATATTTCTGTAAGTCAGGGAAGTTGTGGTAAAACTTTCAATCCCAGGTCCTTCTCTGTTATCTTCCCTCTTTCTTATTGACTGTTTACTACAACAAACCTCTTCATACATAAGCCAATACAGAATTTTTTATGGTTTGCATTTTCTTCTGCATTTTGCCTCATTCTCACATAAAAACTCCAGTAATGAGATGGCTGCAAGAAAGTTATTCTGCATAGAGACTCCAATGTCTGCCATGCAGTTAGTACAAGAAATATATCAGACTTCCTCTAGACAATCACTCTGGAAAATAATAAATTTTATAAAGAGCACAAATCAGGATCTCTAAAGACAAAAGAGAAACCCATCCTAAACAAGAAAACTAAACACTGTGCAATCTGGACCACCAAGTCAGACATCAACTCTAAAGCTACTTACTGTACCTTGTTTTTAACTACATTCATTTATACTCTCCTTACTTTTCCTCCACGTTTATCTGATTTCATGTTTGCCAATGACTAAATACTCTGCAACATGAAATATACGACACAGTCTGCATGATCCCAGTATGTTTCAGCTAGAAAACTTGAAGATGTTAATATTGTGCTCTACCTTGTGGCAACTACATTATAGTACATTATATTGTTACCAGTTTGGCATATTATGTCATGTTATAAGGAAAGCAAAGGGCTGGGTTTCTTTTACTTTTCTTATATCTGCTGGTATCAAAATTTGGTGTTCAAATTCTTATTTGATATATTTGGTACATTAAATGGGTACCTTAAATGGGTACCTTAAATCTAGTTCAGACTGTCCAACAGTTCGAAAAGATCTTATCATCAGTCACTAACCATGTAAATCTGAGGGCATTTTCTCCAATTTTCAAATAAGTGTTTCTTTTGAAAGTCCAACACCAGCAGCAACTTGATCAGTCATCTTGCATTTACACTGAGGTCAAGGAACACAATCTTTTTCTTTACCTACTCTAAAAGGATGGTCCCTCCAGAAGACTCAGTCAATTTGCAGATGTACCTGATTGCTAGTCCTTAGTATCTCTCTTTCTCACCTGGACCACAAGGAATAGCTCCATGTTAAGGCAGCCATTTAACCTATCTTTTCCCAAGATGAATTTAGAGCCACTTACCATCCTCTTCTCCTGTCTTCTGTGGCTAACACGGACAACAGGGAAAAGCCCTCTCTTGCCCTGTGGAAAAGAAGAGGACTAGCAGACAAGGGCCAAAACCTACATCAAAAAAAGGAATATAGCAGTCCAAATATCTGCCTGCATATGCTCATTTTTACCAGAGAATCCCTCCTTCTCCTATGATACCTGCTATGTTTAAAATGTGTTTTCAAGCTACCTGGAATAATCCAGTTTCTTCTTTTCTTGATCTTTAAGGAAACCTAGTTAAAAATAAGTGGTGGATTTGCAGTACTGACCAGAATTTGCACATCATTTAACAGAAGAAAACTAAACCAAAACCAAACTGGACTATGCATCCATTATGCTAGACAGAGTTGTAAGTGAAAACCCAGGGAGGATGCTAATGAACAGCCAATAAACTAACACAGAAATCAGATTTCTACTCAAAAGACACCACTGGAGTAAATATCAGTATCTGATGTTGGTCAGAAAGTAGCAGTAACAGCACCCAACACCTTAAAAAATCCTGCAAACATTTCTGTTTGTACATCTTTATAAAATATATTCTCATCCCACTAAAGCATGAATCATCTTGAAGATCCCCCACCTCAAGTGCTGTGTCATCCCAGAGCAGCTGAGGCTCCATGAGAAACAGCTGGCTATGCAACGTCTTCTCACCAGTTACCTCACTTAAACTCCAGAGTTACAATCTAAGATGCTCCAAATTTCCCCTGCAGCATTTCCCCCTGCAATTCTTTAATTCCATGAGGACTGATACCTGAGATGCAATTTGAACATCCATGCCAGATATTCATGTAACAGCTTTAAAAATGACAGCATGGGCACGTGAAGTCCCAAATGTGCTCTGTAATTTCCTTTTCAAAACTCAACAGACACCTGAAAATTTGCTGTGCTAAAGGGAAATCACATTTTAGCACTGTATTTCCCTGGAGGAAAAAATCATGAACATACCAGAATTCATCACCTGTCTGGTTTTGTAATCCAGTAATACAATAGCCATCAATCCAGTAACACAAAAAATAAAAGATCTGAAGCAAACAAACACCAGTTTTTCAAAGAACTGTGGTGCAGACAGTTTTTAAACACTGCAAAGTGTGTTTATCTGGGGAAAGAGTTCCAAAGGCACAGTGGCAAGAGTGGAAACTAGAAGAAGAGAAAAAGGACACAGGCCAAAACTATAAACATCTTCAAGATCCTGTTTCCTCTCCTTTTACTATTGGAAAAAATTCCACTGAGTGCAAATGCTGCTCAGTAGTTATTTACTTAGAAAGGTTGATGTCCAGCAATGTAAGCTCAAGGGTTTCTATACCCACCCAAGCTGTCTCCATTTCACTTCCAACATTTCTCACCTAAGCACTTGCCAGGGAAATGAAGAACTAAAATGATAAGGTATGACAACAGAATGGGATTTTATTAACTTCTTAGAAAAGAGTAAAAACATGAGAGTTGCTATTTTGTCCCAAATACTTAAAGTCTCCTCTCAAAGTCAGATTATTACAACTCTCCTACACCAACAAAAGAAGAGCTGGAACTTGAAAATACCTTACAGTTCCAATCTAATTTTTATAGATTGTAACAGCACTGCATAAATTGCATGGGATTAAATTAGATTAAAATTAGACTATTTCTACAGCAAACTACTTTAAATATTAACACCTTCCCATTTATATCTCAGCAAATAACCCAAATTTTGTAGCCATATTGAATAACAGCTACCTACTACACAATTTATCAGCTTTTTCCAAGTGAAAGCGACTTAAAAAAGAGCAATACATGTACGTATATACTGCCCTCTGCAGAATGAAAAGAAACCATTGGAATTCTGTCTTTCAAGAAACAGTATATTAATAAAATATATACAAATAGATTTAGAAACATTCAATTGTTATCTAACTATTCACATAGCTTGAAGCACACATTTAATCACTTCCTAAGTTAGGACCATGTTTTATGGCAAAGCCTTTCAGATGTTCCCTGTAATTGAAAAGTATTTAGCCAGTGGCTGCATCTTTAAAAACACATTCTGAATTACTGACCAGTTATGAAAACATCAGTAAATCTCTCAAACTGGAACTTCTAATGATCAGTAGAATTTAAGGGCTATTACAAGGATTTCAAATACTCTTACAAAATTCACAGATAAGTGAGCAATAAAGCTTGGTTGGTTTATCAATAATAAAATCAGAATAATAAGTTCAGTTAATGCCTAAGAAGAGATAACTGGTCTATGCAGAGCAAGCAGGTAGATCCCTTCCAAAGACCATTACTTCTTAAAATCCCATCTCTTTACAAGATTAATATAGGATTAATATCAGTTCAGCTGTATTTTTGTCATTTTAGCTAACCACAAATATTCTGCTTCTACATGACATTACCTTAATGCTAGCTAAGTATAACTTGCCATGCTCTGGGGGTTATTTGCTGCTGCAATTTTAGCTTGCACTCATACTTTGTCCCAAGCAATAAATAAAAAAAATCCTACGTGACTAAAATAACTTCTTCCAGAGCCATTTTGATCTTGCCTGTCCCTACCTGCAATTTCTGCTACCTTTGCAGTTTCTGTTATTAATATATATATATATATATAACCTCGATTAAGCAATAGAGTTAGGCCACAGGTTTTCTGCTCTATTAGGCCTTGCGCTCTCTACACAAGCTACAGTCGTTATGTTCAGTTTACAGAGTGATGTGAATTTTGCATTTTTCAGAGGATATGTAAAATAGCAGTTAATTAATTTGAAGAGAAGAAGGAACAGCAACATACAATGCCAAACTAAGTCTAAAAAAATGTTTAGAAGCCAGCCTGATCCAACAGCGAGCAAATTAACAGCCAGAAGTTGGGCAGCAGAAACCAGACAACTGGTGTGAAAGAGCAAGAATACTTTCCCAACAAAGAGGTTACAGTGACACAAAGTGGAAAGGATACAGCAACACAGAAAAGTGAATAAACTCTCAGAGATTCCTGTTCAAAACACAGTCAGTGGTTGTTGCTTTTAAAAAGAAAAATCTACATCAAAGTAGGACAAAGACCAAGGGCTGCAAGTGCCCTGAAACACAGCTTAGCACTGCAAAAGGAAATACTCTCCTGGATTATCCATCAAAAGTTCTGCCCAGTTCTCCCTGACCTTGTCCTGGGAAGCCTGGGAAAGGCTGGCCCTGGCAAGTCACACACTGCTTGCTACCTGAATCAATTTGTTTATTGCTGCTCATTTATTCTCAGTACCAGCCGTAAACACGAACAGGAAGCAGTATGTGTTGAAAGCAACATGAAAGGAGATGGGGAGGCAAACTGGAGTGGGAAGTGGGAGAGAGGAAAGCTCAAGAGGAAAGCACGTGAAGCACGTGCCCCAGATAACTTCAGGCAACTCAAGAGTAGCTGCAATAAAGCATTACCAACACTTCAGACAACCCTGAAGAGGCTTTGCTGTAGAAGGACATCCTGATACAGAAGTCATAACTAACTCTCAGCAAACCTAAAAAGCACCAGGGCTGTTTCTATGTAGGACTTGAATGACTGGACTCCCTAGGAGATGAAGCATGGGACACATCAATGTAATACAGAATGTACCACAGAGAGAGGGTATTTCAGAGTATTGTCAAGAAGCAACTGGACAAAACACAGTCTGATCTCAATATATGAGAGTGTATTCTATTACCAACAGCTATGTCCAGCTTTCTTGAAGATGGCTCTCAGTCACTCTTCCTGTGTGATGATCTGCTGACCTCCTGTTCAGATGCCATGTGCCTGATCTACCCCAGATACAATGCCTTGTTCCACTTGGAGCAGTTTCCACTGGCCCTGCAGGAAACGAGTGATTTGGACATTTCTCCTGGACTACAGAGCAGAGGCAGTAGCTTGAGCTACTTGTCAAATGCCCAAAATCCATCATAAATGACTACTGTGTGCATGCATGGCAACCTGGATTTACTAGTCAGGTGCAGAGGAGACACTCTGGGCACATGGTGAAAGCTCAGTGAATCCAGAATGTGTCAGATTTGCTGCACACACAGAGCCTGCACGCTTGGCAAGACTGGCATGTCCTGCCAGTCAGTCACCACACGTGCCTGGCATTGTGCATCTGGATGCTGAAGTGCATTTGCAGGGTCACCATCTGTACACACAACTGACCTGAGGGTAGCAGTAGGACAGCCCTTTGTAGACCTGTGAATCCCACCATACTCCTGATCCAAGAGCCCTGCAGCCAAAATGATCATGGAGCTGTAGAGAGTAGTAGGTGTCATTGCAGGAAATGAAGTGACTTCCCTATACAGAAAAATGCAGATGGAGTATTTGTGGAAGGAAATGGCAAATTTCTACCCTCTTTCTCTCAGTTTCATGAAACTGCTTGAGTACATGGTGAGTAGATCTCCTTAGTTTTGCTAAGGATATAAAATCCACAGAAATGTTATGTCACTCTTGACTTCACAGCTGAAAATGGCAACAAGCACAATGGGGATAGTTTAGTCATAAATAAGCTGTCCCAAATTAGTTGGTCCATCTCTAGGAACCAGTGCTATGCAGAGACTGTTCTGAAAAAGGTGTACTTTCATTAATCCAGCATAGCCTTCTGCATAGACCAATTGCCTCTTTATGGAGCTAATCAGAGCAGAGCACATTAATCCAGACACTCTCCTTATCTTGCCAGCTGCTCCACTGAGACGCAGAACACACTTGTGTCCTCTCAGTCAGCCACAAGACAATCGCATGAATGTCTGCTATGAAAAATTCATTGTTAATACCCACTCCGTAGGTATGGCAAGCTATCATTTGTTACCAGCCTCATGGAGTGACTTCAAAAGATGAAGAAAACGTCCTTGCAAAACGGAGGATCTGGCTGCACATTTAAATATGACAAACACAGAGGTGGATGTATTAACCAGACCTTTTCATGGAGACAAAAGCAGAACAAGCATCACAGAAATAATGCTGGCATTCAGTCTACCCAGCTGATAGCAGGGTTGCTAGATGAGTCAGTTCAGATACTTTACCAAGGCATTCACATGAATCAGGGGGAAAAAAAGAGTTAAGAAACACAAAGTTCTTACATGTAACAGCCTCTTAACAAGTGCGTCTGGAGTGTGAAAGTACACCTGTCCTGTTGGGGGGAAAAATCACAAACTCCTCCTTCATTAAACAGCTGCTGGGATTTGAATTTGCTCAGAACAGGCCTTCATATTTGGTTACACTTCTGGAAAATTATTCTATTTATATACAGTAGAAGAGGTATAACTCACTTTGGTTTCCATTTAACTTCCAACTTCCATTTGAAAGTTGTCCTTCTCTTAACATCACTATTGGTTTTTGCTGTTTCAGAAGTCAGATTCTGACCACTTCATGTCTTTGCTATAGTGGTCTGTTGTGGTTTAGGAATGGTATTCTCCAATTTAGTACTCCCACCAACCAATGCCGCTGCCCCTCCCCTGTGGTGCATGTGAGAGAGGAGTTGGAGGCACAAAAGGCAGAGAATAATGAGCTAAGAACAATTTACTGGAAGCAACAATGAGAAAAGAAAACTAATAGTAACAGCAACAATATTAATAACAGAAGTGTGCACAAGAGTGATTCATGCCAAAATGCTCGCTGTGGAGTCCATAATTCCAGACACATCACCCTGATGGCAAGAGAGCCCTTCCTTCCATAAGGGGAGTCTCTTCCCCTTGTCCCCTGAAATGAGGTACAGAATAACTCTGTGCCCTAGCTGAGCCCCCTCCTGGCTACTACAAAATTAACCCATGCTCATACTGGAGAAAACTGGGTTTTCAAAGTAATAAAACTGTAAAGCACAGCAGCAGCTTAAGATACTAAACCTTGCACTTAAATATTGGGCTTGAACATTTTAAAATCTTTGGATGGCACATAAATTTTGAAAGCATTTTTCTTTTTTTAATTCTCTCCTTGCAATGCTATCTTTTGATAGTTTTGTCAGGATTAAGCTGAATAAAACTTAAGTCTTTTTCTTTCCTTTTTACCCCAAAGGAGCTGGAATCTATTCTGGAGCCTCATTTGCTACATCTGGAGCTACTATCAGGCTTTTGATCAGACCAAGCCTTAAAGACGGAAAAGTTCTACTTTAAAATTCCTCACATGTTTGGAGATGTCAAAAAGTTATTTTTAAGTGTCAGAAGCGATTGCCCTGTTTGTAGTTTTGCTAATACCAATTACAATGGTATTGTCTCCAGTCAGAAGAAGTTATAAAGAAACAACTAAATAAGCCCTTCTCATTCCCCTACCCACTCAGACAATAAACCGCACACAAACACCAAGACACAGAAAGAGATGCACGCACACACATGCCACTCTGCTTCTTTGGAAGGAATGTATTAAAGTATTGGCCCTGTGGAATAATGAAGGAAGTATGTAAATACAGCACTCTATTCTTTCAAGAAAAGCTTTAAAAATGCACGTACTCCACTCCCCCTAAATTATGGTAGAAGATGGGTCATAATAGCTAATGTAGTAGGCAAGAAGGGAAAATGGAGCACAATTCCCTAAACTCGATAAAATAAGCAATTACTCTTGTTATCTGAATGGCTCTGTCAGTGGAGAAGTTGTCTGTGTCATAACAGAATCTAACAAAGGCTGTTGCCTTTAAGCATCAAAGGCTTTGGCCTTATTATCTTTCTAAGATGTGCATGTATAATAAGTTTTCCCAACAAATGGCAAGGAAGCATCTCTGGCAAAATATAAAATGGTGATAAACTATGTCCAAATGATTAATTCACAGAAATTCTCCATCACACTGCAGCTACATGTGCCTGTCTCTTCTGTTATGCCCTTGGAGATTTTCATACTAAACGTATGTGCATATTTTTCATGGCCACTGATATTTGAATTGCAGCCTGCTCCCATGCAGAACATAAAACACTTCAAACTGCATAATGCTGACTAAATTATAAGTTCTCCAGTGGCCTGAGGTAGCAAGGGCCATAATAATGAGTGTGCTTAAGTGGTTTGTGTAGATTTTTTTTTCCCTTTTAATTTTAATGCCCTGACTCGCTGCTGCCTTTTCTAAAGCTAGAGATTGTCTCATACAATCATAACAACAGGGAAACAGAAACTGCATTATGCTTTGAAAAAATGTGGGCTGCAAAGCAGAAGCTCCACTCATCAAGCACATTGATAGCCGATTCAGCCCTGTCGGTCACATGGAACAGAAAATGCTTTGGTGACTTTGTCCATACCTGTAATTACGTTTGAGCTGTTCTATGTATAAAGTCACATTTACTGGATAGAAAGCTGCAACCCTTCCAATCACATTCATATTGCACATTAAAAAAAAAATAAAAAAACACATCGGAAGTATCATTTGATTAAAAAGATAATGAAACTGGGTACATGAAGCCTGCAAAAATACAGAAAATTTTACTTATGGCATTACAACAGGTCAAAGTGGACATCTGTATGAGCTGCAACACTTAGTGATTTTGCAATGTTTTCAGTGTTCTGGTATTGGTTATTTTTCTTGGGTTTACTCAAAAGACAAATGGATGAAAATGCTTACACTGCAGCAATGCTCACTTCCATGGTAATTGGAAAAATGTACACAAACTGTGCTAATATCCACGGATGTTTACAGTCAAGCAGATAAAAAGAGCCTGGGCACATGTTAACTGTTTCTATCAACTTCCTCCACCTCTAAATAGAGACCATTTTTGGCCAGCACATCGAGGAACAAGGAGCTATTGACTTCACAAATCAATGCAAAGGAGGAGGGACAGGCTCCTTGGAAAATCCTTTTCATGTGCCCCTCTCTTGTTCCACAATGTTTTGGGAAGTTCATTTCTACATTCCCTGCTCTACAGGACTGAGGCAGATGTTTAAACTCACTTCTCACAGGATTCAGACTGATTCCCATCTGCATCTAACCACTTCACCTAGCCTAAGGTCTGAAGCCTTCTTGGCAGGTGACTGCAAACTTATGCAGCTCAAGTTCTCCTATATCAATATGGCTAACACAAATTTTCCTCTGGCAACAGTCCCTGGACCTCTTCCTCACTGAAAACATGGAGTAAAATACTTTGGTAAGCATTATCTAGCAGTATCTTATATGGAAGATGTGAACATGATGGATTTCTGCCCTACCTCCAGATTGTTCCATAATCCTGGTGTGGAGCTCCTGGGTCAGTCAGCAGTAAGGCTGGCTCTGACAGTGTAGCAGAAAAAGATCAGCAGTGGCTCTGCCAACCTTCTAGAACAGATAAAAACTCATGAAGCAACACCAAGACCTCCCATGAAGTATTGTCTCTTCTCTCTGGCCTCTCTTACATATTGTACATATTCTCCTTCCATAACAGAGAAATGAATACATCTTTCCTGTGGCTTTTAATTCACCATGATTTTGGATATTGTTCAGCCATTTTACTTACTCAATGTGAATCCAAAGTGAGAAATGAAACTACTTGTTAGTTGCCAGAGAGTACAACCCTACTTGTTGCAGTGTCTTGACCTTCTGCAGCTCTTTTCCTCACTTTCATTTTATACTTTGTGATTCAGTCATTGGGTTGCAAATACAGCTTTTATTTATTTATTTATTTGATCTGTCTTCATCCTCAAAATTCCTCCTTTGAAAGATATCAGGTGGGTGAAGTTTCCCCAGGAGAGCCACAGCCTGCAACATGAGGTGTTCTTCTGTCTACAGAAGACCTTTTCCACTTGCTCTTCCTAACTATGACACCTGTAGTTTACACCTACTACCACATCACCCAGTACTCAGTAACTGATACCAAAAAGCACTCAGCTGGCTCACAGTTCATTCCCTAGGCAGAGCTCCATATACTCCAGCTGCTCATATTAAACAAGGTCCTGAAAGCCCAGTAAACAGGAAGATGTTTGGTGTCTAAGCATTTATTTTGACTATGAGCATACATTGCTTCCCATACGTAATGACATATAATTATTCACGATTATTGTACAGGGTATACCACCAAAAATAGGCAGGGTTTACTATGCATACCTGGTTTTACTTCAAGGGGCACCAAGTAAATGTCATATCTCCTGAAATATCTGTCGGCATATCTGGACATATGTCTGAACAACCAAATTTCCAATCATCCATGTTCTTTGGGTAACTTCTTCATTGTATAATCATTGCTTTTACAGGCAAAATCAAGTCAGGCATGTATTTTAACAAATGGAAAGTGAACAGCTATGCTGATTCATCTGAATTCATGTGACAGAGATTCTTAAGATGCAAAAGCCCTAATATTATTGTATTCAGATACATGAACACCCTTGCTAGCCAAAGAAATAAATGGGCAGTGATCTGGCTTCAATCTCTTTTTCTCCTCCTCTAGCATAACCTGTCCACCATTTTAAAGTGCAAGCACCTGCAGCCCTTCAGTCTTCCTCAAGTCAAAGGTGCTTCACTCAGTCCAAGGGGACAGCTAACCTTTAAAGAGGCTTTTTAAGGAAAGTTTCAATTTAGATTTGCGTCCTTAGTCAGAGAGCAGTGTGCTGAGGACTCATCTGTGGCTTCAGGCAGATTTTAATTTAAAACTAAAAATACTACTACTAAAAGAATAACAAACTCTACTGATAGGTAGGTGTGTAGGCATCCTAAATAACACTCTCCTGAGGCAAACATTCCAGCTCCTAAGGCTGAATAAAATGTTTTCTTTGTCATACCAAACCTTGCTTATCCCAGAAGTTTTTCAGAGAAGGTTTGAAAACAAAGGTGTGTTTCAGGAACTCTCATTTGCAAAACAGTATGTAAAACAGTCAGGTTTCAGTACCTTTTAATGCGCAGGTGAGCTTTGTTTAGCCCTGCCTTCAAAAGTGGAATATTTATACCACCTTCCTCAGTAAAACAGTGCATCACTTATCTCTTGGGCTTCACACGGTGTGAATCTTGTCAAGATCTACTGCCGAGTTTTTAAGTATCAGTTCTAGGATGAAAGATTCTTAGAGAAGTATCTCACAAACAAACTTTCAAGAGTTGATTGATGTTTGCTCTAAGACACTGCAGTTTGTTCAAATTAGTTTACAAGATTTCTCATTTCAGCTCATTAAAACACAAATGCTGGATGCTCATAACTTATGGAAGGTGCTTTTTATGTATCCCTTTGGAACACACCCTGTGCTCCCTAGCACTCTTAGATAAACGTTGAATTTAGAAAAGTGAAGGCTTCCACAAAGTAATTCAAGAGAGTATTTAAGTCATGTCTTTAACATTCTACCTGAACTTTGTTTTAGACACGTGCATTTTCAATCCCACAGAACTACTTACATTTTGAGCACCTATTCCTCCAGGTAAACTAGGTATATCCTTTTCTAAATCCAAACCTGATGATTGTAATTTTTCTTCAGATAAAAGCTCATAAAAGGACAGAAATGTATTTTTCAAGCAAAATGCTACACAAAATGGTAAAACAGAAAGGCTTATTTAACAAAGCCCTGTTTGTGTAGCTCACCCTCAGTGTTAAAGGACTTCCTTTTCCTATAAGAAACAAATTCACCTTTCCTCCCAAAACCATCCCTAATGAAACACTTATCAAGTGCAGGAAACAAGCTGATAACTTGGTAATGTGGCCACCTGTCAGTTGGGCACTGGTCCAGTGTTACTGATTTCACAGAGGCTGCAGAAAAAGCTGTAGTAGAAGCTGTAGGCCACAGAAATCAGCTTGTGGTAACTTTCAGGTGTAACTGGCATAGGATTAATAGGTCCAATTTCCCAGATTCAGTAGTATGCTTATGGTGCAAAATTTTAAGTCTCCCCATCTTGGAACATCATATTTTTGCAAGCTGAAACAAACTGTAGACACGTGTTCCCTTTTCTTAAATTATCCTTGCTTTGATGTCATTCGTGGCATGATTTTAAGACTGCATAAATAAAAACATGCCTGAATGTTAACCAAGCACTGAGCAGAAATATGAGTATGGTTTCACTCATGACTTTAAGTAAATGTAAGCATTGTAAGACTTAGTTTCTAGCTTCTGTGTAACACCCAGTTAAAACCCTTGGCCTGGGTCTGTGAAGAATTACCTAGAGCCAAATGGAAGCTACAAAAGATGGGTACTTAAATTAACTCCTTGCACATGCCCAAGCAGTTAGGCACCTCATTCTGCTTGGATTTACAGTAATGCCTCCCACATGTTAGAATTACCTAACAGCTCTCCAATTTTTATCTTAAAACCAGTCAGACCAATTCTCTATCCCACATCTTGCCACCAACTGAACGACTGTATTAGCTATGGCTCCTGTGGTTCAAGAGATGCCATTGTCACTATAAAATTTTTATATTAGCATAATCAAGCACTTTCCAGAACAGTCTGCCCCACCTTTAGGAGCTACTGCTGAAAGACAGGCAAAGGAGTAACTGCTGATTACACTAATACTCTATTGTCAGAATTATATAGAGCACTTGCTCTTTATGTTGTTTTATTCAGTTTGGAGACTGCACCCTTCTGATGACGAAGACAGGTCACAGAGCTTTAGAGATGAAAATGAGCACCTTCAATCCCCTTAATTTATAAAGTATTTAAATCTTTGTACTTCTGCAAGAGCTGTCACTTGCATTATTTGTCCTTCTCTCTTTAATGGATAGTTGTAGTTCCTCTACGTTGATCTGAAATCTGACACATTCTTTTCTAATTAAGGACATCTAATGGGAAAGTTACACTTTCCCATGATGCCTACCACAATAAATCCTTCTAATTATTAATGTATCTAGGCAAGTGACATCTCATTATTTTGGGTGACTTCACAAAACCATTTGACAGGGAATAATGATGACTCAACGCCAAACCTAAATTTGGAAGAATTTAAGCAGATCAGAGGTTTTTTCACTACCATAAATATTTTTGATTCAGATGGTTTAAACCAACAGATACTCAGACCAGAGGGTTCAGAATATACTTCTTCCCAGTGCAAGGCGAATGCTGACTGCAATGGAGAACAACACTGGTGTGTTTTGAAGCATACCAGCGAATATGTTGTTCCTGTCATAGTTCCCTTTCTTGATCTTTCTATACCTTATTTCTACAGCAAATGCACAGCACAATGACTGGAGCAGAGAATGCACTCGGACAATTTTAGATAATACTTAAAACTTGATTTGGCATTCACTCGCTGGTATTCTTTTGTGGGTTCTCCTTTCCTCTACATAAACAGGAGAGGACTTGGATCACTGTGTCTGTTCGGAGAGTTCACCCACTATCCCATAGAGCTGTCAGAGCATCAGCCTACGCTGAGCAATTGTGTTACGTGGGGGAAAGGCTGGCAGAAAACCCTCCGAGGGCGGCTTTAGTTGTGCCAGTGCAGGTGAGTTCCTCAGCCGCCCTCTCCCAGTAAACTTGGGGGCTCTGCTCAGGCCACAGCAAAACCGAGGTCTTGCAGTCGCTTCAGGAGCATCTTTCACCACCCAAGCCACGCTGTCGCTGCCAAGGCAGCCACAGTGACGTCTCCCCAACCCCATTCCCGGTCCCTGGGGCACAGTTCGGAGACCCAGAGCGCTCAAACCGCCCGCGGTGCTGGGGACGAGGCCTTCGCCCCTGCTGGGAAACGCGGGGACGAGGCGAGGCGAGGCGAGGCAAGGCAAAGCGAGGGGGAGAGCCCATTAGCTCCACAGCAGCTCGCTGAGGAAAAGGCCACGCCGACAGCCACGACAGTGCAGCTCCCGCTCTCCCTCATTCCCTCATTCCCTCCCTCATTCCCGAGGTTCTGCGGGCAGCGGCCAACGCCGAGCCGACAGCGCCCCCTGGCGGGCAGCCGCCGCCATGGCGCCCCTGTCTGCGCGGCCGGGCCGGGCCGGGCCCGGCCCTGGAGCCGAGGGGCGGCCCCGGCACTCCTACCTCTCTTCCTCTGGGATCATTACTATCAGGGTGCTGCTACGTGCTTCGGCTGAGGGGACGGATATTTCTGGGATTGTCGATAGCAATGAATAATTCAAGGCGCTGCCGTGGAGGCTGAGGAGCCCGAGATAAGACTATCGAGAGATCAGCGGAGGCTCCAACTTCTTGAAAGTGAAGGGGAGAGTGTTAAAACTCGATCCCTGCCCACTGGTCCGCCTGTATCAGGGGTCCTCGCATAGCAGTTCGCATCCTGGAATGCTCTGTGCACGCCTCCGGTCCCGGTGGGATGCTGGAGGATGCAGAGTCCAGCAGCTGACCTCAGTGCTCTGGTCCAGCTCTCTGCTCAAGGCAGGGTCAGCTCAGAGGTTCGAGCTGTCTGTGCAGGGCTTCATCCCCTCAGGTATCGAAATCCTGCCAGACTGGGAGATGCACAGCCCTATGGACAAACTGCTGCACTGCTTGGCTGTCTTTAGGGGGAAATAGCATCACAGTCTTTCAAGACTGTGACAATTGACTACCGTCCTCCCACCCTGAAGCACTAAGCGCCTGACTCCATCTTCTTGACAACCTCCTCAGAGAAACCAGAAGGCTGCTGTCTTCACTAGCTGCATACCTACCAGAGGGTCCATGCAGCCCACTTTCCCCCGTGCTGAATAAACCCAATTCCCTCAGCCTCTCCTAACAGGGCAGGAGCTCCAGTGTTCAAGTATTTTAATGCCCTTGCTGGACTCACTCTACTTTATCCATGGTTTCCTTGCACTGTGGATCCCCAGACGGGCTGGAGCAGGGCCTAACAAAAGGTGAAATGAGAGGGATTGTCCCCTCTCATTCTGTGGCTGCTACAACACAAGGATGCTGTTGGCCTTCTTTGTAGACAGTCTTGCTCCTGCCTTATGTCCACTAAGGCCCCCAAACCCTTTTCCACAGAGCTGCTTCCCACCACTCCGCCTGTATTGTTGCTCAGGGTTATTCCTTCCCAGGTGAGGGATTTGACATTTGTCCCTGCTGAATTTTGTAAAGTTTCTGCTGGATAAAACACTGAGGTACTATTACTACTATTATCTAAGCTTGACCATCCAACCAATTTTTTATCTATCTAGTTATCCACTCATCCTAACTGTGGTATCTCACCTTGGATATGATAATATTGTGAGACAGGGTGTTAAAAACTTTGCAAAAGTTAAGGTACTGTCCTTGCATCCACAAATTCAGACATTTTGTCATAGAAGGCAGTTAGATTGGTCAAGCACTTGACAACTTCATGCTGACTCTTGCAGCTTTCACCATGAATCTTGGGAAGGACCATGATCCAAAGCCCAGTGATAGTGGTGTTCCTATCTGGGTACCAACACAATTGTGAATGTTTCTGTAGTGTTTTTACTCTCTCATTTCAACACCCAGAAAATATCAAGAATGTCAAAAAGCAGTTTGCTACTGATGATGCCAATGTTAATTCCTCTTGGAGCTTTCTGTTGACAGTGTTGTTGGCTGCTTAACCAGCTAAGGATGGAACACTGTCAGCTGTGGTAATGGTAAAGGGAACTGGCAAAAAAGTGATTTACTCAACATCTCACAATGTGTCTGTTGTCAAGCAGGAGCAGAACTCAGGACGTACTCCCTTCTGGTCACATACTCATCTCCAAATTCATCACATGATAACTCATGCCAAGAACATAGTCTTCCATTCAAACTTTTGAAACAAATAAATACTTCTTCCATCCAGTGACCTCAGCTTGAGGTCTCATTGCATTATAAATATACATATCTAGCGTGTCTAACAAAAAAGCAAGACAATGGCGAAGCAAATTATCTGGACTGCAGCATGCACTTGGCTCTGATAATAAGCACTTACAGGGAACATGAGCTCATTGGGGAATGTTAAAAAACCTAGGATGACAGACTGAACAAAGCAGGTACATGGAAACAAGACAGCAAAGCTGGTAAAAGTATTGTTGCTGCAAATGGAAAGTAAACGTTTTATGAGAAATTTCTAGATGTGTGTGGTTTTGTTTTGATTTTAAAAATACTACATTCTGACATAAATATAGCCATACAGCTCTCATTCATGTTTTAAAACTTTTTGTGTAATTTTTAATTTTAAAATGCAAAAAGCATAGGACAGTGTCTTTCTCCTCTTCTTCCCTTCCTGAATCGTCCTTGTTTCACCTAGGAAATCACTGGTATGTCTTTGCCAGACATCTTATAGGTACAAAACAAAGAATCTAGATTTTCTCTGTGTGTGTTAAGTAACCTAAAAGGAATCCAGTGTAACATGGGGAGCCAGACACAGAAGGTGAGAACAGCATAGCATGGATTTCCATCCTGTCATCAGCTCTGTCTTCTGTATTTGCTAGTTGTTTGGCATGCTCTGCTTGTGAAATGGCGATGCAATGCTTCTAATGTTGCATGTTGTCTCCAGGAGAGAAATGAGGAGTTTCTCATGCTGTGCTTATGCACAGTTCTCCCAAATGAAATTTAAAATATTCACATGTATATAATAGCTACCATATGAGAAGGCTATTGCCAATTTCCACATAATAAACAGGCTAAATCCTTTGCTTAGTTTTGTTGATATATCCAACCAAGTCAGGGTTTTCTAGTAGGGGGTTTTTTTGAGTTTTTTTGTTTGTTTTTTGTAGTTTTCTTTTGTCCTCTTTGTCCCCTCATCTCTATAAATGAACTACTCTTCATGTTGCCTTGATCCAGCAGAAAATAAAGGCATTATAGAACAAGTCCATTAATAACATTTGTAATATTTATCAAATAACTACTCATCAGATTAGAGTGGCAAGGCCTTCCAAAGGTGTTAAACAATGGCATGATGAATGACAACAGGGAGGTGAGCCACCAACAAAATTTAAAAGATATCTAAAGCAACACAACAAACACATTCTGCAGCTGCTTATCTAAGAACATACCTATGGTTTCCTTACATGCACACCGTGTTTGCACAGAAGTTATGCAACCAGACATGGTGGGTGGGTGTGCCACTACAGTAGTATACTCCATTTCTAGATTATTTTAGCCCAGATTCTTTTGCAGTTCCCTGCACTTCAATCCACTGTGGCTTGGATGTAGTAGAGTTACACATGGACAGATGAGGCCAGTATTTGGCTCTTTAGTGCAGTACTTATTTACTGAAAAGTAAAAAGGGACATTTCTTTTTTTATCACAACTTCTCAGCAAGCATCTTGCCACAAGTAGAAAACCATTATTATGTTTAAGCAGTGCTATAACAAAACCCAGCACATTTAGGAACTGTCATGGGGCACTGCCTAATTTGAGAACACCACAGTCCTCTAAATTGAGCAAAGAATTGACACTACTAATGTTAGAAGTCAGTATCTTTGTGTGATCATCAAAGTTTACACTGCAGGATACTTGCGGAGGTACATTTCACCTCACACAGAAGAAATAAGGAGGAGCTTGGTTGCAAGTAATTATTGCTGTGCAGAAAATGGCACTTGAAGCGATTGGTTTCCCTGGGAGTTGGAGCCATGTCTACTGGCTGGCTGAATCATAGGACTAGTCAGCATGACTTCACAGTCTGTAATCTAGATAAAACACAGGAAACCACCTGTGGCAACACTAAGGAGAGGCACTCTATTATTGCAGGATTTGCTATCTTTTTCTGAATCTAATAGCCTGTTTCCTAACTGTGCACCAATTTGAATTAGTTTTATTGTAGTTGTCAGTGTGACAAGTGGCAAGAATGAAGTTATGTCAAGCTAGGAAATATAGGGTGTACTGCAGTCTTCAGTATACTAGGTCTTTTTCCTCAAAATATTCAGAGCCTAACAAAGTCTCAGCATTTTAAAAGACCATTGCCCACTTCATCATGATGCTGGATTTCCTTGAATGCTGATAACACAAAAAAGTGTTGGCAAATTTTAGCTGCAAACTGTTCACGCTCTTTGTCCAAGGAATTGGAAGGAAAACCCCAAAGTTTATGTATCACTGTGTAAACTGAGAAGCAACACAGCATGTCCAGAGAACAGCAACCATGAATGCTATTGCTGTGCAATGAAAATGATGGGATGCTTGGAATAGAGCTGACAAACCACTATGAAATTCATGGTAAGAGGATGTCTATGTCACCAAAGAACTAGCAGACGTTTAGTATGTATAACACCCATTGTCTGAGGGACACAAGTAGATGACAAAATATCCTTCCACGGCATTCCAAGAGATGTTGTATGATACAGATAAGTCTGTGGGACCTGATGGGATGCACTCTACAACTACTGAGGGAGCTGTCTGGTGTCATTGCAAACCTGCTTCAATTATCTTTAAAAGGCTGTGGTGACTGGCCAGTTTCTGCACAATGTAAGAAAACGTGTCATCCCTATCTTCAGGAATAGCAAGAAAGAGGATTCAGGGAACTGGACCTTATCAGTCCCACCTTGAATTTAGGGAATGTGATGGAGAAAACACCTGAAAATAATTTCCAGATATTTAAGATGGTGTTTGGGAGTAGACAGCACAAATTCACAAGAAGAAATCATGTCTAACAAACCTGACAGCTTTCTATGGAAAGCATCTCACTGGATGAGGGGAGACCAATGGACAGGGTCCCAGACAACCAGATCCAGGTGGTCTGCTTCAGCAGGGGGGCACCAGACAAGATGTACTCCAAAGGCTCATTCCAGCCTCAGCCATTCAGTGGTTGTGTAAAAGTATCTGTGGCATTGCTAAGGACTACAGTTTGTATGCTTGACACATACACCAAATAGGCAATTAAAATGCATGATAGGAGATAATACAATGTTTTAGGAGCATCTATAAACTGGAGCTCTGTTTTGTATTCCGTGGCCCAAGCAGCTGGGAAAGTGGATCTCTGCATACACCATTTAATTACTAGCAGAGAGAATGACACTTTCTGTTTGTTCTAAATAAAGGTATATGAGCAACAGATTTTGAACTAAGTCTGTGATAAACAGTAAGTGCTTTGGAGTCCTGAGCTGCTGAAGTAAGTGAATCCCAGGGCATTCAATATTAAAACAACCTAAAAAAACACCTAAAAGAGGCAGATCCTGGAAAGAAAACCAGAAAACCCAATCTAGTAGCTGTGCTTCTATCTCTAGCTTTTATTCAATTTGCTTTCCTTTTATTCTTTCTTCCCATTCTTAGGAAATAATGGCAGCAGAGAGTGACTTGGAAAAAAACATATATGGGGAAATCTGTGGAGAACAACTGAAATCAGGTCAGATGTGACCAAACCTATTGCATTTTGTTGGCTGCTATCTGTGCAATGGTTTTGTTCCACAACCCAGAAAACAGGAAATCTCTGCATCAGCTAATTGGACACTACCGATTCTGTGGGGTAACAAATCACGTAGGCTTATTAAAAACAAGAGCTCACAGCCACGTACCAAGTGTACACATGAACACAGAGTATTTTTTATGTTATTTATAAGGAAGTGTCCTGAATGGACCTGCTTTCCAACACTCACAGTAACCTGTTTATCATCTTCAAGAACCCTGCTCCAGCACTACCTCCCTGCTAACAGTGCTGATATCCCACTCCTCTTAAGACCAGACAGACATGTTTTGAGAGTGTTGTACATACTTACAAATAAAAACTCAGAGAAGTAAGAGGCCAATTAAAATGCTATAAGGTGCAATGCTGGGAATACGGCAATCATGCTTCAAATATCTGTTTGCCGTTGTTTTTATGACTGCATGTTAACTCCATTAAGTTTTAATACACACTGGAATGCTGTGAATGACATGTGGCAAAAATTGCTTTGAAACAATTCCTTGCTGTGACACTTTAAGGAGGACATTGCATTAACAGTTTATTTCAATAATACAAACTTCTGAGAGACTGGAAATTAAGTGTTCCAAATGAGCTTTAAATATAGCACAAGAAGTTTCGGTTTTAATGGACAAAGCCTGTTCCCACTAAATGTACCCTTGTACTGCCAAGAGGGCTTTGAAATAAAATAAAGTGGCAAGTTTGAGGCTATTAGTGTCAGAGTCAGACAAGCCAAGCAATTGTAAATTAAGCTGATCTCAGTATTAAAGAAAACTCTTTGCATGAACTCTTCTGTTATTCTTCACTCGGGAAACCAAAGTTATTCCCTTGAGAAGATACCTGGCTTCTAAGGCATTTGCTGAAGCATGAGAAATACTATAGATGACTACTTGAATCATTTCCAGATAACAAAGTATCTTTATTTAAAATCTGATTTTCATTAATGCTCAAAGTGCAGAAAAAGAAAATTAAATTCAAAGAAAAAATATGTAAAATAACAATACTCCTCAGCAAAATCTTAGGTTAACAACTACAGATTAGTCAAGTCTATAACACTAGACTGAATCATAACAAGAACTGGTCTATGTAGGATTTCCTTCTTTGGTAAAACCCAGAAGGTATCACTTTTCATTATGAGGTAAGCAAAATTTGCCAACAAAGATTTTCATTTAAACTGAAAAGGAGGACACAGAAAATGAACAGCAAACAGGAACAAAAAAAAAAGCTTTCACCTTTGAAAGTCTGTGACAAATCAGGACAAGTCAATGAAATGACAGTCTCCATCTCTGAATGGTCTCTTTGTCCAAGTGGCTGCAACAAACAACCTGCTCATAACCTTCATGTAGTGTCATGTCTGGCATCCCTTCTGGGTGCTTTGGATGCCTTAGGACCTGACAAATGCCAGTGGAGGTCTGGACAATTGAATCAAATTTCTGGTGGAGCCCTGTGAGATACTGGGTTTTGAGGCCTTGGTGATGGTACTGACCAGACCTCCACTGCCTACAGCAGAGTTAAAGAGCTGCCCATGCCAGCCCTGACAGACACAATACAGGACTGTCTCAAACTTACCTCCTCTCAAGGGCAGGAAAAGCAGCCAGGAGCTGACATTACAGTGAGGAGCATGGGTAAAAGCTTTAGTTATGTACTGAGAACACTCAGGTAATTGGAGCTACAAGATCTTCTTGCCTTTACCTGCAGTACTTGAGTCTTCAGAAAGATATAAATAGAGTGTCAGAGGCTTCTGATGACTTGCATTTTAACTCCTGATGACTTGCATTTTAACTGCTTAACAAAAATGGTATTTACTAAGCAGAATTGTAATTACTGTAACTTTTGTTTCAAAATTGCTACAAAATCAAGTTATAAAAATGTATTTTTAAAGGATATACTAGTGTTACTATTCAAAAAAATCCCAGCCAATATCACATAAATGGTTTTATTCTCAAAAAAAAAGTCAGCAATATAAAATATTTTAACATTCTTTCTGTTTAAATACTGGTGACAGATTATGCATTTCCTCAAATAAAGTGCTGTTTTTACAAATAGGTACTTTTTTTTTACTTTTACTGCTGTTCTAACCTCATAATATTGAATATATAAAGTATATTTTGGTTACTGAAGAATGCAGCATTACTTCTCCTTTCTATTTCTTCCCATAAAATCATTACATTTTCAATCTGGAAACCAATCAACCACTCCTTTATCTGTATCCAATCAACAGAGGCATATTCAGCTTATGTATTTCCCCGTGTAGAAGGTGTCACAATTTGTGGTGGCCTTCTTGCCTTCTGTGCTTTTGTTGCTCTTGACTGTGCCCATGTAGGTCTCCCATTGGTTGTTCATCTATGGGTAAGAGTGGAATGAAACATCCATCTTCTTGCATGTTCATCCATTCTTCCTGTTCGTCTGACTTTGCTCTTCTTAAATCCATACCACTGATGCCTTGACCAATTCAACATTTAGCGTGAACTATAGAAGCAATCTCTTTATTATTTTCTTTGACTTTCTTTGGGTTTTGTATTTTAAGCACATTACTGCAAAAATCCTATGTCAGTGTAGTCAGGACTAACTTTTCAAATTTTCATTTGTATGGATTTTTATGGATTTACTTAGTCAAGACGCCAAACTTCACCATAAAAAAAACCAAAACCACTTTGGTTCCAGTTGCTACCTTTTAGAAGAAACAGCTTCTTGTGGTTTTAAAGAGGAGCCAGGAGCTGTAAGAGAGAAAAAAAGAAGTCTGAAAAACTACAACCAGCAAGACTCACAGCTGTAAACAAGAGAGTGATTCCACAACTACTGGAAACAGGCCCACATTTCCCAATGTGCTTGTTATACCAGTCTCTAACAGTTTGATCCTGTAATTCATTTTTATCATCTTAAGCCATCTCCTGTAAGGAAAAGGTCTAAGAAGTCAAACTCATGTGAAAAGGTCACCTACTGCCACAAAGTTTCGAGAATCCCTCTTTTCTCAGCGTGCATCTTTCCAGTAAGTGATTACCTGAATCCTTTGTGATTTTTATATGCAAGTCTGTATTGATTTTCTCCTATTTTTACTTCTCTCTTCTCAATCTCTAACTCCCTCCTATGGATACTTTCTACTTGATATTTTTGAGTCTGAATCCGAAAATGAAAAGTAAATACACAAACTCTGTATCAGCAGATCCATATGTATCTATCAATGTATATAACATACTATAATATGTAAAAAGAAACTGAAAAACAGAATTTCCACTAACTATAGACTGAAAGGCCTCATATTCTTTTTCCATCATAGACATAGCTACTCTTCATTTAAACTTGCGTCTGGAGAATATTCACAGTTTGCTCTTTTGATATCTATGTCCTGCCTTTGCTCATTGCCCCTACCAGATGTTTGGATTTTCTCTTTTCTTCCCATCAGAAGTGTTGTTTAGATGGGGGAGAGCAGCTGGATGCCTGTACTGAGTGACAAGGTTCATCTTTTTCTTTCAAGCATTTCATTAAACTTGGCATTAGAAGGCAAACTAAGTACACTGGTAGCTAGCTTTACCTCCAACTAATCTTAATTGGTTTTTTTCATAATGAGTTTAAGAAATGTCCAAGCAGAATAAGATTGTGTCCTTCTGAGTATAAACCTTGGATGCTCTCCTGCGTTTTTCAAATCATTTTTGTAGAAATAGCAAATTCTGTTTCAAGCCATAAAAGGGCAAGGGAACTTCCATGAAATGTTTCCATTTTTTATCAGATGATTTAACATGTAACACTTTTTTACACATCTATTATTACTAGCATATAAGAGTTTATGTCTACTCTTCTGGAGGAAATTATTTCAGTTGCTTTTCTCCCCACACCCTTTTTTTCTTTTTCTAGTAAGAATCCACATGGTCTTTTTTCAGCTTTCCATTTCTGATTTGGCAAGTTTGTGTTGAAATCCAACTGTCTTCTTTGGTGTTATTTGTTTCAATTAACCTCCAGACCACTGCCAGATAGATCTGTTCAACCTCTCGACTGCACTCAGTTAATGGGAGCATGAATCTTGACCCAGCCCCCCAAAATAAACTAAACAATTAGTCCTGGCAATTAGGCATTCAAAAAGCCCAATTTTCTTTTTTACCAGAATCATGTAAGCAAAAAGGTCACCTCAAACCACAAAGAGAAACTTCTCCTGGGATAATACTATTTGTTAAATCTCATTCTCTCAGAAAGCTGGACTTTATGCTGCCACTTGCTGTTTTGCTGAAGTTAGAATCCAGACAAAGGAGCAGCATTTTGTTCCTCAGAGCAGTCATTTTGCCTCATGCCTCCATGGGCTGGTCATCTGCTCTAAACAGCGAAGCAGCTCAGTAATTCTGTGTTTGCTGGACACACTCACTGGGCTGTAAAGAAGCAGTATCTTCCGAGTAGTTTCTCTTATCAAGGACAGCGTGCATTGTCAATTTTCCAAGACGTAATAGTAGCCAAACTAATGAAGTGTCAAAACCTGCCACAACATTCACTCTTGGAATGAATAATTTTATCAGAATTTTCTAAAAATGACCAATTAATTTCCATTAAAAAAAGAGATGGAGGCAACATTCCCCATTCAAGTACTGTTTGCCTATTCAGAATTCATGGTGCCTCCAAACCTAATGGCTTACAGGTCCAGTAACATCTGAATCATTTACACTTCTCTGCCTTATGCAGGTCAGGGAAGGACTGGAGCATGGAATTCACACAGCCTAACCTAGTGTCCCTGGCATGGGGTGGGGAGGAAGGATTCCATTTCAGAAACCATCTTTATGTGTCCAAGATATCTTAACCTGAAGTATTAGCAAAAAAGAGTATGAAACAAATACACAAAGCAAGTAATAGCAAATTTCTAAGATGTCCTAGAGAAGCAGAAGGATTAAGCAGCTGAACTGCTGTGTACAGAGCACAGGTTGTTTAAATTGTCACATAACTGAGATGTGATAACAGTGATGAAAATATTTTTAATGGTTAACAGGAAACATAGGGAAACAGAGACCAGTGAGATGGACAGTAATACTAAGCAGATTAGTAAAAACTGTAACAATCTGAAATTTTGTGGAAAACAATCAAGAAGGGGTTTTAGAAGTCTTGCCTCACCAACCTACTAGAATTCCTTGAAGGTGCCAATAGTCTTGTAGATAAAAAGAGGTCCTTTTGATGCTTAGATTTTGACAAGGCATTTCACAAGGTCCAAGGTTAGCCTTTAAGATAATAAGGAACCCACAGGGTAAAAATAAAATTTCTTGTGTGGATAAATAATCTGTTAGGGAGGCAGAGGACAGAAGGTTGCAGTAAACAGTGATTTTTTCCACAGTAGAGAGATTCACCCCTAATATTTCATAGGGATATGCATGAGGATATTCAGGATATGAACAGTATATTCAATATAGGATTTTGAAAGGGCATATAGAGTGAAGGGATAAACATTTCCTAAGTTATACATGTAAATATAAAGTAAGGAAAACAGAAAGTTGGCAAAAAGACTTCATGTGACATCTGTGCCTAAACAGTAAGATAGCAACAAAATTTGGTGAAGGTAAATAAGAAGTAATAAGAAGCAAGGCAAATGGAAAAGATGTATGTGTGTTGATGTAAAATTACAGGATGTGAGCTCAAACTCAGTAGATCAGCTGGGTGGCTTGTGAGAAGTAATTCAAATGAATACCAATTCAGTCTTCAATTATAGCCAACACAGCAAAGTACCAGAAATAATTAGGAAAAGGCAAGAGAATGGGAAGTAGAGAACATGACTAAAAAAAAATCACTCTGTCATGTAAATCCATAATATGCCTACATATTGAATACTGTGTGCTAGGCTGATTTCTCCCAAGTCTGAAAAGCTAAGAGCAGAAGAGGAAAAGAGGTTAGAAAAACTATGGTATAGGGAATGACAAAGCAGCCTATGAGCCTTACCCTTGGAAAAAAAACATGAATGAAGAAGAATATCACAGTGATCTGTAAAATCATCAGTGGCATGGATGCAGTGAACAGGAAACACCTGCTCACTGTATCTTCTGATCCAGTACGATGAAGCCAAAGAAGTCAGGACATGGCAAGTTCACAGCAAATGAAAGCAAGCAGCTCTTCACATCAGTGACAGATGAGACTGGATGAAAAAGTTGAACACAACTGCATGGACCTTGGATCTGACTTGGTACAGCTGCTCTTTTGGTATAAAATATTACACATTTCTGGAAAGCACTTCAACTTGCAGAGACTGCGTAAGGATTCCACTGCTACTTTTTACAATAAAAAGCAGCTTACCTGGTGCAGAGACTTCTTTTAGCTACATGTTCTCTTCCTCTTCTCTGTTAGTGCTTCTGTTTCTGTTTCACAGCCAAATCTATACCATGGAGCTCTTACACAAAAAACCCCAAAAGCCAGATCTCTGATGGCAGTCTTCTTGCAGCATCTTGTCAAAAGCTCAACAGGAGCAACTGTTGCCTCCATTCTTACAAAAGGATGCTCTCCCCAGCTCTGAGCCACCATTCTTGTCCTTTGATGTCTTCAAGACACTTAAGGTCAGCAAGTTGCTTGGAGATATATTACACCTCTATGCTTCTTTGGTTTTTGAGTAATTCCAGTTCTTTGCACCATGTAATCAAATCCCAAACAGCTTCTGCTCACCTAGTAATACCTACAGAAGAGGCTCTTCAGCTCTGGGATGTTACCAAGAGACATCCAGAAGGTCCCCACACATGCTGACTATGCTGAGAATGGAAAGTTGCACAATGCATACAGGGACACCTGATAGTGGCTTTCAGCCAAGCAGACTAGATAGAATGCTGGAAGTAGCCAACATTCACTAACTACCCCCCAGCAATTTCCAGTTTTCCCCAAGACATCAGTAGGTCAAGAGTTAGCACCTGCTTTCACATATCTAGTGAAATGCTTCTGACTGAGATTGGAACAACTGGGACTAGCTCATTATTAAGGTTTCGTAAAGCATACAATACTTTAATTATTTAACATATGAATGTTAAACAAATGAAATTATTTCGTGAGTGGATGACAGCAGCAAAATGATGGAAGAAGAAGCACTTTTAACATGGTGAACTTCTCAAGGCTATGCAATGGCTTTCGTTGTTTCTACTAAAACATGGATACAGAAGCACATGTGGGAATAGGTTATGCTCTATGCTTTAATCTGGAGTAATAGATGAGTATCTGCCTTTTTTCAGGTGGCTGGCAGGACAGAGATTTGCAGTTTTTATATCTGAGAGTGTAGGAAATGTATTCAATTATTACAGGTCAGCAACACCTTCCTGTATGCTTTGGTTACAGACAGTACATTTTAAAAGGCAGTTTCTCCAGCTTGGCTAGCAGATAACACTGATGCTTGGAATACATGTATTCCAAAGAAACCAACTATAGATAATCATATAAAAATACCCCCTACGCAAAATAACTAAATGCATACATACATACATAAATATATAATTTACAGAGCTGCCTAAACTATTATGCTAAATCACAAGTCTTGAATATATTTATTCTACTTGATCATAATAAAGTATTTCCTATAAAGACTATGCAAAAGTTAATTATGTATCATACAGGAACACCTCCCACTGATGCTACATGTGCGCATATATATATATATATATATATACAGACCATATAGACAGTATACTGTATCTTCTGGTTTGCTATACTTGCATCCATTTTCCGTGTTTAGTATTGCACAACAAAAATCTTATCTTTATTTCAGATAGTAATGAAGGGTGTATAAATATCTTACAGATACCTCTACTTTTTATGTTGAAATCTTCTCTACAGTCTCAGAGACACACATCATTAGCCAGGAAAGCAGCTAACGGGCTTGTTTAAAATATTAAATAAAATAGTATTAAATACAATATCCACACATTTGGACATTAGGAAGACTCTTTCACAGAAAAAGTGGTTAGACGTTGGCATGAGCTGCTCAGGGAGATGATGGAGTCACCATCCCTGCAGGTGTTTAAGAAAAGAGTGGATGTGACATTCAGAGCCATGGTGTGGTTGGCATGGTGGTGTTTGGTCACAGGTTGGACTCTATGATCTCAGAGGTGTTTTCCACCCTAACTGATTTTGTGATTCTGTGATTCAACCTGTAATTCATTCTTCAATTAATTTCAGGTGCTACTTACATTGGGAATGACCTGGGGGTCGCGTGTTACTGACACTACTCTCAAAGGAAGAGTGGAAGTTGTGTATAGTTTCTTGTAAAATCTGTCTCTCTCGACCCTGTAAAAGAGCAATAAAATAAGGTATTCTTAAATTTCTGTTTAAAAAATGAATTTTTTAAGAGTACACAACAAATGTGTAAATATGTGTGTCTATATTTATACTGAAGTATACTATTAGAAATAATTACAAATCCTTACCTTACAGACATATATTGAAAACCCTGTAGTAATCTTTTCCTGAAACTACCAGAAAACAATAGAAACATTTTCATTATTTTCTTCCTATCTTTATGGCATATCTTAGTATGGAGCATCATCCACCTCCCCTAATTTTTAGCCTCATCACTACTGTTGATCTTGACTTAGGAAAATTGTCATTATGTTTTGTTTGTCTGAACTTCCAGTATCAGAGAGCAAGTGGACCTCAAATCCAAAAAAGCTGCTGAGAAGCACCACCAAGCCTAATCAAAGAAGTGTTCCAGTACAAAATCCCTCTGACAAGAGCACTGTTTACTGTACACCATTTTTAGCAAATTTGTTTGACATAAAATTCAAAGGCAATAAAAGTGTAAGAAATGAGAGAAGCGCTATTCCCCTAATTACAGAGGAGTCAAAACCTGTTATGTTAACCAAAAGACACCTTTCCTCTTATACTGCATTCTCTAGCTGCACTGTTGCAGCCAGATGATTCTTTTTAGCACTGCTGAAATCAATTTTCGGAAACTTCAATATTGCTCATGTTTACAAGTAGTTTATTCACTGGACTAGGAAAGAGTTATTGAAAGAGAACAGGAAGTGCCACAAAGGAAGACTTTTCACTAATCAAATACATTAAACACTTTGTTTGAAAAAAATTAATTTAGCTTTTCTAACTAACATCCACAATGAATTTCAAAATGTATGTTTAATCAATTATATGAAAAACCTTGAAAGAATTTAGTAAGTACAGTACTTAAAATTGTACCTTTCCTGCATTCAGTTCAGAAATAGCTGCCAAAATTTGCTGCCTTGATCCATCCGTTTTAATACCCAACTCTTTCAGATCACCATCAGTAAGTGTGAGGAAAGCTTCCATATCCACCTGCATATTAAAAAAAAAAAAAAAAGAAAGAAAAGAAAAAAAGGTAAGACAAATTTACCCATGCAAAGATTCATTACTACAGGTTAAAAATGGTTTGTTGGGTTTTTTAATTGTATAGACTTAAAGTAAATAAATAAATAAATAAATAAATATGAAGACATCAAAAGACATAAGATGACCACTTTACCACTGTGTTGTAAGGCTTCTAATCTGCTGTTAATCATTCAAGTAATCATGATAGTACATCTAAAATATTAAAGGATTTCTAGTTTTTTTCCCATCAAGTTTTATTAACACACAATATATTGTCTCCACAGAAATTCCTCTGCCTACAGTAGCAACTACATGAATAAACCTAAAGTTTCTCTCTTTTCTTCACCCTTTCCCCCTAAGTATTTTTGGAATTTATAAATATTGTGTTTACTTTTCCAGTGTCTCCTGAGAAAAACCTAGGTTTTGTTCATAGTTTTTATTGTAACAACATATCCATAAGGCTGTGATAAGAACAAATATCTGAAACTTTTCATACTGATATAACCTTCACACATTAAGCATATTAAGTTCTACACAGTGCTCCCTTGCCTATCATGCAGGGGAACAATAATAACCAAATATATTGTGATGCAGCTAAACTGTCTGGGCTTGTGCTGTCTGTAGCAATGTCCACTTAGTGCATATGTTCACTACCCTTCTCTTTGATCAAATAAACACACAATATTTGCTCACATCTGATTCTGCCTTAAGACTGTAATGAATTAATTTTATTTATTTTCAGCAACATTTCCTTTCACTGCATCCTTCAGCAAGTCAATGTCACAGCTCTCATCTACTACAATGCCTATGCTCCCCAATTTAATTCTCCTATTGCTTATGCAGAGTGGATAAAGAAGATAAAGCAGCCATCTCGGTGACTCACACTGCTGTTCTCCTTCTGAAAATGAGGTTCCAGCATGATTCCAGAGATGATACTGTATGTCCTATGAACTGTTTAGCCACATTGAATACAGACATATATAGAAAAAGCAGAGTGCAACAACAGAGAGAAAAAACCCAAAAAACCTAAGTATATAAAAGTTGTAGGTTAAGTGTAAAAAGCTTTGCTATTTGCAGTATTCTGGAGAATGCCACAAATATCACTTGGTCCATTTTTCAAGGTTCTCTCTGCAACCAGGAATGGTTGCAGAATTTGATTCTGGATCACAAATCAGATGCAATGTGTTATACCCTACTTTCATTAAAGCAGTAAAAAAAAAAGATCTTTAAAAAAGACATACCTCCTGCTCCTCAAATATAGGTTGATATTTCTCCAGTGACAATTTTTTAAGGATGCCAGTCAGCTCATCTATAATAACAGAAAAAAAAAAATAAATCAACCCCATAGATTAGAAAAGATTGTAATGACCTCAGCATTATAAACTGAAAATACAGCCTATATTTTCCATAGTCATTTATGGCAAGAAAAAACCAACCCCATTTATTCTCCATCAGAAATTGAAATACTGGCTTACACTGTTTTCACCTACTTACATATACTGCATTTCCATCTAGTCTTACCTTGCTAGGATAAATACCATTGTATTGCCCTTTCTACCTCTTTAAAAGGAACTTACAAAACCAAACCAGTAAGGACAACTAAGGCACTTCAAATGCCTAAAATCCAGGCGCTTGGCCTCAGATGGCTGATCCAGACTGTGCAGGTTAGACAGCAAAACTCCTCAAGCAGGCAAGGAACTGAAAGGCGTATTTCTATGTCATCATCCAGGAAGGCAAAGTGTAGAGCAAGCAACCACACACTTGCTCATTCAAAACACTGATACAACACAGGTCTTTCTGAACCCTCTTCTCCTTATGTGCCCAACATCCAGACATCTTGAACGCAGACAGCTGAAGTCCAGCTAAGACAAAAACTGGACAGAATTTAAGTTTTACAAGCTGACCTTCCAAGGCTAAGAGCACTGAATATTGTCTTTCCTCTCAAAATCTAAGGAAATTAAATGTTGCAGGACCTGACAGTGACTCTTCCCACACATTTAAAATGTGATTAGCTAAAATGCATAAGTGCACTTTCAGAATAACCTGACATTATCTCTCTTAATTACACACTACCTCTCTCAGCTAAAGTTTTCTTTTTATTACTTTGCTGTCATGAGTAACTAACTGTTTTTTCCCCTTAAGTACCTAAGTGGTCAGTGAAGCTAAGAAGTCAGAGTCAAAATGAAGAACATGAATTATTACATTATAAAACAAAACTACATTTAATATTCTGCATATAAACTCACTTTCATTTTCAAGACATCACTAGTCCATTACCAAATATACTTTGCTTTCATTTATTTCACTTCTTTGTCTTTTGACTTCCACTTTTCTTTCATCATCACTAGAAACATGAAAGAGAATCTCATACTCTAAGGTTCTCAAAAGACATCACATATCTTGAGATAAACACACTCCTGTGTACTATTTTGGAAGACTTCTTTACATAGGAGAGTCCAAAGACAACTGAAGAGAAAAATTCTTGTTGAGTCTTATTTTCTGCTAGGATTTTGTTTGGTTTTTTTTTTTTACCTTAAGTTCAACTAACTTGTTTCACCTAACATGATTTACAAAAGTTGACATGGACTCAGACTAAAAGCTTTAGTACCCTGACATTAATCCATGGGAAAAGGTAATCAGTTTTAAAAATGTATCATGGGAACTTCTCCACATTGTTTGATGAAAAATATAGTCTTAGAGAAAGAAAAGAGAATTCGCATTAGAAGACCCTTAGATATATTATTAACATTTTTTTCTTTTAAGTTGTTAGTTGCCCTTCTCATTTTTCATCATATTGGTATGCTTAGAACTGTAGGCTATAAAATGGGAAGAAACTTTCAGGGTGTCTGACCTCAGTCTTATTGTCATAAACAACTGTAACACCAAACACCTTTCACACACAGAGAACACTTTGAGGTGTAGGCCCTTCATGTTTTCTCTTCCTCTACCCCTCTTCCAGTTCCTGCATTATTACACTAAGGCTGAACAAAATCCGAAACCTCTTCAGTTTTACAACTCTTGCTTAACATGTTTGTCCTTCACTTTACCACTCTCATTTGCTCTACACTTACCTTGTCTCCTTACCTCCGTACCCACAGCAAACTAAGGTTCTTGAAGCTCTTACTGCTCTTGCCATGTTACTCCTATTTAGCACCTCCTTTTATACTATTCTGCAGTATTAAGGTAAGATTACCTTTCTCCAAGTTTTCAGAGCCTTCTTTTACTCTCACATGGTTTCGTCTTTCATGATTCTCTACATCACTGGCTCTCAGAATAGGGCCAAGCTGTTGATGGTCCACCAAGTGATTGCCTAAAAAGAAACAAAGAACACCTGAATGCTGCTGCCTACTGTTCCTTCACAGTAACAGTCAATGCAAATCAATTTTCTTACTCATTTAAGTTCACTTGAAAAAAAAGTTAACACTGCAGACCTTCTGTACTTATTCTTCTGATTACTGCTTAGCATATCAGCATTTGTACTGCTGCTGCTGAATCAAACCCCAGTAAGAGAAGCCCTTGAATTGAAGGAGCATTAAACTACAAAAGTTTACAAACACAATGAACCCGGAGCTACTTTTGCTTCTGACAGAGAAGCTTTTTCTGCTACAAGGGAACTCACAGTATCCCGGCATTAGTGCATGGACACAAAACCGAGCTTCACTGGGTGAGATGAGAGCAGCTGATGGCTTGGGGAACTTGCCTCGTTATCCAGCTGTGAGTTCTCTTCCTTTTATACATCTCTAAATCAGCAACTTTTATGTTATCAAGACATCATTTCAAAATGGCACTAAATGTGAAAGGATTTGCTCCAGCAGTCACTGGAATATGTTACAGCTAAGCCGTGAGAAGAGGGCAGAAAGAGGGTCAAGTATCACCTGTCTTCAGTGTCAAATGGAATTACAGTGTTAATGGACAAAGATGGTGTAAGTGAAAATAAACCAAAATCAATACAGACAGTTTCAGAAAAAACAAAAATAGTACAATGTGCCTCCATTTCGTATTTAAAAGGTCCTGAGTCATGTTATTTTCTTCACTTTTTTTGAGATATTTGCAAGAGAAAACAAAGTTATTGATATCCAGTTTCCAACAGTAAAACGACTTTTTAAAAGTTGTGATTTAGACCTGAAAGTCTAATTTAAAAGGTGTAAATCTTACTGGAAAAGTAACAACATTATCATTCTTTCTTACGACTTTAAGTTAAAAAGAGGTTGTAATAAGGTTATTTTCGCGATTTAGAAAAATAAATGCACCACAGCTCTTAATCAACTTCATGTAGCTATGACTTGCTACAGATAAAAAAAAAATGTATCTCTGTAGCGATGTGCTTCCCCGCACCTTCTAAGGAGAAGAAAAAAATCTAATGTGGAGAAAGTGCATTTTATACCCTCAGCAAAGGGTGAAAAACAGAACTTAAGCCATGAAGGGGGAAAATGTGGCCATGCAGGAGTGGCCTATCTACATATTCTATGCTTTGAGGTGATACCAGTCTCCCTGTAAATGGAAAGAATCAGAGGTTTTGGGAGAGAAACAGACAGTTAGTGCAGGAAGGCAAATCTCACTGTAAGAAACACCATAATACATTTTCTAGAAAGAAGAGAGACCCCACTCTCATGCAGATACACACTAGACCAGTATAGTTATAGCTTTTCCTGATGAATGAATCTCCTGTAATCACAGTGAGCTACTCACCATCCTCTGTAATAGTACCACTGCTGGAGCCGTTGCTCTTGGCATGTCTGTGAGAAGAAGAGACAGAAGACTCTGCATTTGGAACCTTAGGAGATGGGGAGGGTGATGGAGAAGGTGTGAGAGTTGGTGATGTGCTTTTAGACGTAGATGAAGTCCCAGATGGAGGTCTCTTGTTCATTTCCAGTTTTTGCTGCAGTTAATGATGCAATCATTTCAGTTAAAAAATAATCAAAAAAAGTTTACCTATACATGATGCTTCAACATTACTTAAATTGTATATAATTTCTGAGAGCATGCAGTCACAACTAGAAGTTTCTGCTTGGTCTATATTGAAATAATTGGAGCAATAGTGATTTTATCCCAGATGAAAGTCTCTCTCCTCAAAATTATCAAGAAAAATACATTTATTAAGGCTGTAATTTTGTAATAGGAAAATTATTTCTTGTCAAGCAAAACTACCCACAAGCACTAGAATTTTTCTTTTTCTAAAAGGGCTATCATGGGTTAAGTACAGGTGGCACCTATACACCACACAGCTTCTCACTCACCCCCCACCTCCCTTGGAATGGGCAGAAGCAGAAGTAAAATTTGCAGCTGAGACAAAAACAGTTTAATAACAGAAACAAAGTAAATTATTTTGACTTGAAAATGGGGATTTTCATTCAGAGATTTAAGTCTTAATTAAAGATTTTCAAAGCATAGGAGATGTTAATTTAAAGTAGCACTTCATGCTGGATTAACCAGAAACATGTAGCAAGCACAAACTAAGTTTTGGGTGCATTAAACTCCTTGCTGCACTGGGACGAAAGTTTCCAGCCAACCCTCAAATTTATTATTACCAGGATTAACAGGAGGCAAGTGATTTATTAAGAATTTTGCAAATATTTAACACATTTGGAGGAATGGAAAACAGGAAAACACAAGGGTTAAAATGGGTAATAAGAAAATATATATGTACACATATAAACAGTCTTTTCCAAAAACAGTCAATGTACCTCATCTCCTAAATTCTTTGATCTACATATACATCTTGATGTCTGCACTGTATGACCCAAAAAGAAGGTGAATTTTTAATGAACTCCTGAATTCAGAGTTTAATTCTAAATACCTTTTGTCACTCCGGTTACTACAATAAACTGATAAAAAAGTTGATCTGGGTAACAGTGCAAGAAATGAGAATGACAATGGTTGTTCCTGTCTTTACAATTTTGCTTCTCTGCTGTGGCATAAATGGAATTTTTCTACTTAATGAAAGAGATGCAGATTTAAAAGATAAAACTCATTTGAGTGGTAACATTCTTCCATTACTCTATCCTATGTCAGAATGTAATACTTCCCTAGTCCTGCACTGAATTGACTAGAAGTAATGTAGCATGGTACAAACTTGAGAGCTCCCTGAAGAGCATCATGAACTCATTTCAACTTTCTGTCTCAATTTCCATCTAAATTGTTACTGGCCATTTGTGCTGCAGAATGGTCTTCCCTCCCTAGCACACTGTCTGCATTTATTTAAATTACATCACCCTGTAAAATGTTTTTTTTTTTCCTGTTTTTCTTTAAAGCTTGCACCATCTCATCCCTCATGGATAAGTTTTGCAAAATTGATCAGTGTTATATCACTGCATTTTTAGATCAGCTATTTCCAAGTGTAGACAGCATGATCCTAATGGGAGGACACAAGCTATTCCTCAATGGATATAGATATTACATTCCCACCATTTACATTGCTGATTACAATAACACACACTGCTAGCTTCTGCAACCTGTATGGATTCATATTTGATTGTGTTCTCCCAATAGAAATCTCAAAAAATCACCTCAGTTGTGTGAATACCTATAGTGAGATCCACACTATGACATGTTTTGTTACTGGTGGATAGAATGAAACTTGTCTAGACATCTAAGCAAAGAACGCTGAAAAAGCCTTTCCAAAACAGTGGTATAAATGTTGTTTAAAAATCTTTTCAATAGCACAATGAACAGCCTTTCCAGAAGATGATCTGCAGCACATTTCAATTCACTACTCTTTTATCCCTTAATGTGTCCTACTGTGAGTGGAAACAGTAGTTAAACTTCTTAGTGGCAGCACTGTTGCAAGAAAAGGCCACAGGATCTGCAGCCCGAAGCTCACAGGCACAGGTATTATCTCTTGGTGGGATGATTAACATAACTGGAGAAAAATGAGACTTTGGGGCGGCACACAAGGAGGTCTTCTGAAATTATTTCCAAGCTAAAAACAAGCTGAGAGGACATGCTGAGAGTTTAATTAAAACATACTGGTCAGACCACCTCTGAAAGAAAAAGCATTTCGTAGCTGCTCTGCAGAAAAGACTTTAATGAGGGAAGAGGATGATAAAGGAGTTTTGTCTACAGGAAAAGGAGATGGATCATTTATAACTCAGGGAGCAGTTGCACAGGATAGAAAGGGAGGAGAGATTACCATATGCCAAAGAACTGGTATGAATGCTTGGACGTCCATGGCCCAGCAGTTAGAAATTTTAGCTCCCAATCTCATCTTTGAAAAGCAACCAGTAGTCCCTCCAGAATCAGGACTACCAGATCAAAGTGACTATTCATGGAAACTGTTTCAGCATTGGTAGTGGCACCTTTTCTTTTTCTGACTTTTGTCCTCCAGAAATTTCCATGTAATTTCTGAACAACTTTGTAATTTCTTTTATCATTTTTATATACTCATTAAATACAAATATTGTGTACTGCTGCCATATAAGACATCACAAAATGAGACTGCAAAAGTATTAATTTTATACTCTGGTCATTTTTGTTTCCTCAGGCAAAATTTGAAGAATTTCACTGAAAGATGCAAAGAAAACAAAACAAAACAAAACGAGCTGCTTGGAGATTACATAAGCATAAGTTGGAGAAATTTTGCTCCTGCTCACATATTCTAACATTTCCAGAACACCAGGCATTAGAACATAAACCCCAAATTATGTGTTCTCCTTCTCTTGCTTTCTGAAATGCAATGTTTCCTTATGTAAATAAACCCATCAATTTCTCAATAGTGTGTCACATCTTCTGTTTTGATGCTGCTTTCTAATTTCTGTCTTTGCAGATCTTGAAGACTTAAAATCTTAACCATCAAAAATGTTGTACAAAGCAGTTAAAAACTTCAAAGTACATGCACAAAAATGTGCAGGTCATGAGAATAAAGCTTTTCCAGGGAACTGACAGGTAAGTCAGCACAAACAGCACGGCCTCAGGAGCAAAACCTGACTTTGGTGGTAACCTACTGTTTAAAAGTAACACCTCATGGAGCAGAATGGTTACATGTGTATTGTTGTGGTCAGCATATCCTGGTACAAATTATGTCATGTTCTGCATTCAAGTTGAGCCTTTGAAGGGAAACTAGCTAGAGAAACTAACTATACCACTTCAGGGTAACATGCAGGAATAATTAACATAAAACATTGAATCTGGAGCACAGAAAGAAATAATGAGAAACCACAGTAGTGCAGATCTACCCTAAGATCAAGCATTACATTTACTGTTTTTTAAAACAGAATGAAATTAATAATAAAGTAAAATCGTGTTTTAGTATTAGGTTTCATCTTCTGTAGACTTGCACTTAAAAGTAAGGTTTGCAGAGCTGAAAAGCTTCCGCTAACATAACAAGTGTTCATTCTTTTTTGGCTGTGCAATGTTGTGCACCAACCACCCATGACTGAGATATGACCTATTAGCCGATTTGGAAGTGCAAGATTTTACATTCCCCATTACCTTTACAACATGTCCATTGCCAACAATCTGAGCACACTGCAAATCCAAAACAGTAGATGAAGGAGTTGACTGGACTGGACTGTGCTGTTGGCTGGGTTTCTGCTCAGGTAAACCTGCTGCTTTTCTTCTTTGGGCTGCAATCTGAGACAAAACATTATCTGCACTGCCACCTAGAAAAAAAAATAAAATAAGCCTAGTAAAGGAAACCGTAATTTTGAAATGTTTGTTAACTCTCAAACATTCACTTTCATTTAAAAACTGACTGGATGAAGCAAGAGACAAGCCCAAGTTTCAGATCTCTCCGGAGTTCAGCAGCTTCCAGAATAAAGAACAGAAATCATTTGCAGAAGAGGGAAGTCAGCCCTTCACACACACAGCTGATTTTCATACCCTTGGACATAGCTTTCATAAGCCACTTCACCATACTGTCTTCAACAACTACCAGGTACAATGCATACAGCTTTGGTTTTAATTGAAAACTGATTTTTATTTTAAACCAAAAAGTAAGCAACATGCATAGGAGTCAGCTCTATGACATGCATGGTGCAATGAGCCAGCATCCATCTGATCCACCATGGGCTGATCCAGTAAAATGTGCATGAGTTGGGCTGACCACTGAGAGTTCTGTAACAGATGTGAGGCTCCTCTTCCCTTATGTGGGTGTTCGAAATCCAATCCCGTGTCTGCTAAATTCACACAAGCTTTGCTTCTACAATGGTAGGAGTGCTCAGAAAAGGTTTAATATCTTCTACCATCATCACAAACACTCATTTTTTAACTGAACCAGATACAAATTACTTTCTTATTAAAAATGGTACCTGATCTGTTATGCAGTTCTCCTCCATGCCTGTTAATTCCTGCAATGTTATTGGATCCACCAGAAGAATGGGGAGAGTGGTTGAAGTTGTTGGAATTTGAAGGAGATGCTGGTCTTCTTGCAAATGCTGGTAATTTGACTGGTCTATTACCTTTGCTAACAGATGTCTGGAAAACAAAATGAAAAACAATTTGCTCTTTCTTGATTGAGAAAAAATCCCAAGTTCTAAAATTTTCACTGAAGAACAAAAGGGGATATCAGAAAGAAACTTATTTTACATATACATATATACTGAATACATACTTATAGAAATATATATATACTGAATATATTTATTCAATGAAAGAAATTACACCATATTAAGCTATTAATTCTTCCTAAAGTTTGGCCAACATAAATGAACATATATGATGCACCTGCGATATGATATACACAGTATTATGAGCAGTGGAGGAGAAAAAAAATTATCACATGTGAAATGTCTTTCCTGCAGAATCCCGGCATCTCCCATCTTACAAAAAAGCTACCAACTTCCCATCCATCATATCTCTGTTTCTCACAAACTAAGCTGAAAGAAGTGATATAAACTTTCTCTCCACCAGTTGCATTTGTATATTCCCTGTAATCTAAACAGCCAGCTGCACCACTTTATTGAGTTTTTTTAACTGAGGCACTACTGATCTAGCTATACACTACCCAACTCCTCAGCCTCATCCTCCGTCACTTCTTATGCTTTTACACCATTGGCCACTGCCAGCCATGTGACATATGAGCTTTTGCAGCTCAGCTTCTTCATGTTTCTTATCCGATTGCTCAGATCACTTCTTCCATCTCTGACTTACTGTTTCCTTTCTTTCTATACCCTCAGCAAGACCCTTCTTTCCTCACAGAAAGACTGGTGGCCAGTCCTCCTCTACTTTCCCTGCTCCTCACTTTATACACGTGCCAATTATCCAGTTACTTTATTTCAACCATCTTTTTTGGGATGATAAACAACTTGCCTTCCTGTTATGTCACTTCCCTTTTAATAGTCTGCCTTATTCCACCTAAATCACCTCAACTGGTATTAAGTAAATGTCCACTTACATAAATGAAAAGAGAAAAAAATTCCTCCTAAATGTCTTCATTGTCCCATTTCTAGAACTGACATTGAAAACACAGTTCTGGATTAGTCTTCTCTACATCTAGCTATTACAGTCTACAGTTAGGGGAGTAAGCATTTCTCCGTTTTCTCCAACTATGAAAGAGAAGGCTGTCAAGGTTGTTTAATTTCCTATGCCAAGACAAACCACCTATTTTTCTTTCGGTTTACATTTTCACTGAAAACACTGTAGAATCAGGCAAGCTCTTTCTATAAAAAACAGGAATAATCAAGACTTTTTCCAGTTTTGCAGTACTTCCAATTTAAAGCTGTGTGCCTTCAAGTCCACTTGATCACTACTTGGTACAATTTTATCTATTGCTAATCTTTTAGCATATTATGTCTGTATATTGGTCTTACTGATATTTCTTCCTGCTCAGTTCCTAAAAATTGAGCAATTTTCATTCTTTTTTTCCATCCCTGATCTTTTTCCAAATCAGAGCAGTTTCTACCACACTGCTGGTGGTTCTGGTTAACAGCAGAAAAAAAAAAAAAAAAAAAAAGCAACCAACCAAACAAAAACTCCCAACAAAACAAAAAACCCAAACAAAATCAAAGACTCAAAGACCTCCAAACTCCCCAAAAAACCAACGAAACAACAAAAAAAACCTGTTTCATTTCATACAGAACTTATGTTCCATTATGTTCCTTCCATACAGATGTGTATTCCTCCTAAGCAGCACTGCTTAAAAGGACAAGCCATTGCTGACACAGTGGGTTAAAAGAAATTTCTAATCAGAAAGAGAGTGGCTCACCAGTCAGCAGGGCCTTGGCATAACACAGTATTTTCATACACATTTAGTTTGCTTACTATATCAGAGTTCCCACTGCTGTTAAAATCATGTTTGATTGCTCTCTGTGGCCAGGCAGTTCTCATCTGTTCAGCTTTGCCATCTTTGCTGAGTCGCGTTCGGTCAGAATTCCAAAGCTCAAAGCTTGAAGGTGGTAAGAAAGGTGGTATCACTGCTTTCAGCTTGTCACTGGGCAGCCTGGTAAATGGAGCACTACTCCTCAGCTGAGAGAGGGGAACAAAGAAAGGTGGGGGAAAGAGTCACTTCTTAAGAAAGATTACTGGGAGCTGGTAACGTAGTTTCAAAATTTTAAGTTAAGCAAAAAGATGAAGACACATTTAAACAGAACAGAAATGGGACACAAAAGTACTATTTGAGAAGTACAACACATAATAATAGAGAGAAACCAATGAATATTGTGGCATCCCTCTGTATTATGCTTATTCATTTGATACAATGAATATAGTTCATTAAGTGGCAGAAACTGTCTCCTCCTTTACTGGGCTAAAAATTGCTCAAGTTGACTTTAACAAGAATAAAGATCAATTTACAAAGAAATAACAATGTAGTCTTCTCTGTATTCCCAGACAGGATGCCTGGAAACAGTGAGCAACCTGCATATTCCTGCTGTATGTGTACTGCAGAAAGAGATAAAAACACCACAACTGACTTCGCTCCCTGGAGTTTTGTCAGTCATATTAAAAGTTCTCACAAAAGAATTCAAACTTCTTACAAAAGAACATAAAGATAATAACCAGCCAAATTTAATGACATCACCAGGGAGTAAGCTGCAGGGGAATATAAAGGTACAGCATAACAGAAGAAGAAACAGAATAACACAAATACGCCCCCCAAACTAAATATTTAATGGTTGCCTCGATTAGTAATTTCACATCTCCATTGTACCATGTTCTGTCCGTGTTTTCCTCACTTCATACTGCTTGTCAGCAACTAAGCAGCTGTTTCACCTATTTTGCTGTTTCACTGCTGATCAAACAAAGGTAAGGGTAGCTCTTGAAAAAAGTCAGTACAGCTTCCATATCACACTACTTTTAGTACTTTCTACTCTAAGAACTACTGGTGTATCAAAGCCTGTCGGCTCCTGTCTAGTGACTATAAACAAGCTCTTTTTCTAGAAGTGACTTTGGACAGGAGGCAAAAAACTTTAAAAATTATGGGAGCTACATGACTCTCTGAACTAGGCTGAAGACACGAAAAACACTGCAACATACCATAGTTGTCAATAATTCGTCATCCTTTCCTCCTTTTGCAGTGTTTGCACCTGAAAAATACATAAATTATTTTTTATTGTTTACATGTTTCTACTTTTGTTTCTAAGGATAGCTCATTGTTTTTAAACAATCAACAGCTTTACCCTCAGTAAGCACACACTATGAAGATTTCCAGTGGCACTGTCATTGCACCTCAGCTGAAGTTAAGCCAAGTCTTACTTTGCATTGCAGACAGTGGGGGATTTACATGGAGAGCTGTACAAATTACGTAGATGTGCCTTACAAGTTGAGCATTTCCAATTTCTTTTTCTTCTCAGAATTACTTATTTATTTGTTTAAATAAATAAGTTTTCATTACACGTATTAGTTTATGGAAGATATGAACACTTCTCAGTGACCTGTCTGGATTTAATGGTGTTTACTAAAGAACAGTAACATGGTTATATTAGTATTTTCCTGCTTAAATGATGCTGCACTCAGCAGGATCAATAGTGAATACAAACATCTCTCTTTCTATAGACTACATATATGTTACATTTTTTCACTTACATTAAGCTAAATCAGAACTAAACCAATAAATCAGAAATAGTATCATCCTGACTACCCCACAAGTCATTCCCCACAAGACAACTCTGCCTTTACCACTAGCTTTGTTATTTGTGTTCCAAGCTGCAGTAGCATCAAGGTTTCCAGAAGTGTCTGTATCACTCTGTGAGGCCACTTTTATAGTGGAGTGTAATGATGGCTCGGTCTCATCCGGAAAAGGCACAAACTGATTGGAAGGAAATCCATGACGCAACGTCTGAGTCAACTTCAGTTTGCGGAATCGATTGGACATCCTGCTCCACCAGGACTAGATTGATAAGAAGACACAACAATTTAGTTCCAACTAAAAGAAAAAAAAAAGAGGAAAAGAAATTATAATGAAGCAATCCTTACAGCACTGATAATTTTACCCAGGAGTTTTTGAAATAAACTAAAAAGCAATGTTAAAAGTGGTTTGCAGTTACCAAGAGAATCCTCCACAATAATTTGTATGTGTAATAATTATCTCTTCCCTTATTTTTCATCTGGCAAGTATTTTAAAATGTTTTTTCCACAGTATCTGGAAAACCAAAGTAGATAGACATATTAGGGCAATCTGAATAGGGAATTTTTGCAGCTACATAGCAAATATTTAATTTTCCTATTAACTTCAAATTTCACCATCAAATTTTTACTCTCTCTGGAATCAATGAGTGGCAGCTCTATTTTCTACTATTTAGGAGTGTGCATATGAGCTTATGCAATCTGCATCAAAGCTTCTCATCAAGATTTTCAAAATCACTGGCAAACTGGAAGAGTTCTGATAGTATTCCTGTCAAACTAAAGATCCACACATACAGTGCTGCTATGCAGATAATTTAAACCAGACTGGAAAGACTATAAACTGAAAAAGAGCAAGGCAAGGAAATAGCAGCTGTGAAAACAACATAAACCTTAGGACTATGTACCTATAACCTCCATCCATACAGATATCAGATATATGGAAACTGTTACGCAGAAGGACTATCTCTGCTCAAAACAAAATTTATTCCAATATTCACAGACTTGCACATTCTTACAGGCAGACAGTGCAAGTTGTTTCAAGTCTTTAGCAAGACATTTCCCTAGACTATACAAACCCTATGCCATTTCCACCAAAAATTATGTGGCTTCTAGGTAAATCAGATTATAAGTACCTTCTGATTATTTCTCAGTAAAGTTTTTCCTTCCCTTTTTAGATCACTTTTTTTAAAAATGCATGTTAAAGTGATAACATTTCATCAGGGTAGCTTTATGTGATAGCAAATCCAGGTAACAATCCCTTCTCACAATACAAATTCTGCTCTCTTTTCAGCATTTAATATTTTTCAGCTACTCACTGATATATGTCTTTGCAACTTCCTTATATTTATCCTCTGCATATTAAAGTATTCCTTGTAGCAGAAGACCATTAAAATATTTTAGATCTGCACAGAGCATTAGTAATGTATAGAGTTCTCAGACCTCTGCATCTCTTTGATGTCACAACTAATAAAGATTTACATTACTTTCAGCAAGAAAAATCTGATGAAAATAGGCAAGTGAGACAAATAGCTCTGAGAAAGCAGTAAAACCCATGGTTCAGCATTTATTCACCTTCCAAAAGGAACTGGAAGTTCATCTAGTTTTAACACAGAGTACAATGAGCTTACAAAAGAAAGTGCTTGCACTTCTTGGTTTTGGTCACTGAAGCTACCTTGCTTCTGTAAGAAAGATGACTTCTAACTGCCCATCATCTCTGTTACTCCTACTCACAGTGCTTCTGCTTCCTTAATACACACTCACACATAAATTATCCCAAAATGGAATAAGTACAGCCACTCTGTTACCAGACAAAAAACTACTGCTCTCTGGCAAGAAAATAATGACACTGGAGAGGTTCAACTTGTCTTCTGGTGTTCACAATACGATGTTCAGATCTCTGGAGTTTTTAGTTTGCTGTTGCAGGAGTTTGCAGCCTCTCCATATACCCATAACATATCACACATGTACGGAAGCTGTAATGAAGGGCTTTAAATAGACTGAGGCATTCAAGTAACAAAAATTCATTTCTGGTTAAAAAGAGTGTCTATAAAATCTAGCAGCAGTGGGAGAAGGCAGCAGTATCAAAGTACTAGAAAAATAGTGTTGCCATTTCAGAAATACCTTAAGACATTTGTAACAATGCAAAGAGTAAGACGGAGAACTGGAAATCTCTGCCCTAAAATAATTTTAATCTAAAATAGAAACTGAATGTGATAATTCACACTGCTCTAATACTGACATTGAGAGTGTAACTTGCTGAAGAACAGGCAGGAAGAAAAAAATGGAAATAACATTTTTGCATATGGAAAAGGGACAACTTTGTTTTTGAGGCTGTTGGGAGGAAAGGGTTAAAATCAAATAGGAGAGAAGGGCTTCTGCTCAAAGTGACCTTTCAGCTGGGAATGCTGAAAATGTAGGTGTGGAAAACTCCATTTATTATGCCTAGCGTTGTTGACTCTCTGCCTGATTGGAGAAGTAGAACTCCTGTGTAGAGGTAACACTCTCTCACAGACACGAAGGACGCCTTCTGTTACAGGATGAACTAACCCTGCTGGAGCCTTGGTCCCCGTGTGCCTCTGGCACCCAGCCTTGTCGTTGAGGTAACAAAATAAATCTTCTCCTTGCATTTTAGCTGTGGCTTGGTGGCTGCCTTGGTTACCCACATGTTGATTCACACAGAGGCCATGAAATGGTGAGAAACAAAGCAGTTAACAGTTCTTGTGTGATAGAGGTGAAGAATGAGATCATGAATATCCACTATATTATCAGCAGGTAAGGGAACAAGGGCCCATATTGTGCAGAAATTAAAAATGAAAGAAACACCTTACAAAATAAAAAGTCTACTAGTTAACGACAAAAGTGATCAAAGAGGTGAGACTGAAAAGTGTTTTTTTTTTTAAAAAACTTCAAAAGCAGCCCACCTGTAATCAGGTATTTTAATATGAACACCATCAACAGGAGGAAGGCAGGAATATATGTGCATTTTCTTAACAGAGTAAGAGTATTTAAATGAGCTTACATAAATTAAAACCAGATTAATTATAGGCAACGTGACCTCTGAACATTGATTGTGACCTCTGTGAATACTGATTATCTTCAGTAAATAGTATGGAAGAAGTTATAGAAATCGGGCAAAAGACCAATATACAATCACTGAAAAAGGAAAATCTGAAAATTTACTGATCAAAATGCTTAACGTGAAAAGTCGTAACTAAAAAAACTTTGTATGCCATCACAGCTCATAAGACACAGCCAGCACAGGTTTGTTGAAAATAAATTCTATCAAATGAATCTCGTTTTGACAGAGTAACCAGTCAAGTGAGCAGAAGGGAGGAAAAGCTGGAATGTAGATTGACTTTAATAAAGCTTCTACTGCTATTTCCATATAGCATTCATTGATCAGTTGAGAAAAATATGGTTCAAGTAAAATCACATAACCATTATGACATTGCCTCCCAGCCAGAAAATCTGAAAATACCATTTTTACCCTTTTTGAGTATTTGTAGGAAGAGTAAGATATGTAAGATACTCATGGTCTGACAGGCTAATTAGTAAAGCATTAAGAAGTAATGGAAGAATGGATTATATAGGCTTCCAAGTTATATTTATTACAGAATTAGAACACAATTTCTGCTGAAAGATTGCTTGATTATGACTAGTAAGCACTGTAATATTCTGTAGTCTTGAGATCAAATACTTAAATATTCCAGAATACTAAATTTGTGTCAATGCTTATGTCTATATCTGTATCACTGACAAATCTTTTTTTTTTCACCTCACAATCTTTTATGACCCTAACTCAAGCCTTTGTGTCATAATACTGCAAGGGTTGCAATCCAATCCATTGCTGATCTGTATTCCATAAAACCAAAAGCTAATCTGACAATTTCCCATTTAAGTAAAATGGGTCCATCTAAATTGATAATGAAGTTGTATCATATTGAATAATAGCATAATCATATGAAAACAACCACATGTTCCTTCATAGTTAAAACTGCAAAACAGATTTGAGCTGAAGCAGAACTTTAAATGGTCTTTAAAATTCATGCCAAAAATAACCTGGAAATTAACATGACTTTTTTCAAGATCCTAGCAATATTTATACTTAAAAGATGACATCGTGGACTCCAGGAGATCTGAGGTACACCATAATTTAAGATTATTCACCTTAGTAAACTGGTGTCTGGAAATAGGCAACAATGGCAACAACAACAAAATTAACTCTTTTTCCTTCTCTTTTGAAAACAGTCCATGAAAATTGCAGTGTCTATGTTTAGAGGGCATACACTTATTCTAACTCCATGTTGTTTCCTACTGGACCACCATCAGTTTTGAGTTAAGGATACAGCACACGAGAGGACATGAAAGTCTGAAGTGCACACTCCTCCACAACTCTTCACGTTAAAAGCTCTGCTATGATCTTTTTTAATTTTCAATGTCAATAGCCTGTTAACATTTATGGATATGAAGGACCCTCTGTCCAGATTTAAAAGGAAGATAATAATAGAAATTGAGTTCCAAACTTATGAACATGGTACCTTCCACCTAATCATGAGATCTACTTCTACGCACTGAAATAGTTTGCTTCAATGCAAACTCGTCCCACTGCCTTGCCACCTGAAAAAAAGGAAGTTGAATACATGCTACGCTCCACAAAACCAGAACACGCTGTCAACAAGGAATTCAGAAACACACAAAACTCCCCAACAAACTCAGTTACATATTAGATCCAAAACACTTCTTAGCAATTGCTTTCTCTGCTTATACATTACAGGAATTAATGAGTTTTTAACAAGAATGAATATATTTACCTTTAGGCCTCCTTTGTCATCTGGCAACATTGGGATATTTAAGGATTGCCTACTTCTGGAACAAGGCAGAGAAGATCTGTTGTTCAGTTTATTCTTGTCTTTATCTACTTGCATGCATGCTGATGCCAGTAATCTTACAAGCTCTGTGTCTACAAGGAAGCAAAAAGATGTTTGGCCTGTTTTGCTTTCCCAAATTACAACCAATGCACTGACACTTTCCCTGTAAATCCTATATAAGTAGCAACTGATCTACCTCTCAAACAAAAGCAGATGAACCACTAAACCTTCTTTCTTTCTTGACCTATTTTTCCATGTCTTCTTCCCACAACGTGGGAAGTCTTATCATCTCTCTAAAGGTATTTATCAATATAAATAAGCATGCTACTCAGCTGGACTCAGTCATGTGTCACCAAGTGAACTGCCTCCTCTCGTAGTTTGTACAAGTTAAGAGCACTATTGAGATGCTCCCTTTTCTCACCTGACACAGAAGACAGTAGAGAAAATTGAATACTCTTTCTTCAAGTGTAGGTTGCAAGTAAAAGTTGAAAGGTTGGTTGAAAGTAAATCCCAAAGAGAAGGAAGATGTTCAGCCTGGACAATGAAGGGACTGAAAAGAAATGGCAGGAATAAAAGATGGACAAAACAGAAGTGAGAAAAAAAGTAAGAGGAAGAAAAAAGAATAAGCATGACAGGAGACAGGAAAGCAAAAATTAAAAAGAAAAAAATCTGTAAATCTGCATTTCATACAGGAGTCAGGTAGGATTTTCAGAAAGGCAGAGATAACTGAACGAGAGAGAAAGAAGTAGCAAGACAAATTATTCTGTCACAGAAGTTAGTTCTAAAATAATTCACTGTATTTATTGTCTAAAATGTTGTACTATTAGTAATCTACTTTTGACATGGAAAAGAATCTGCTAGTAACCAAGACCGCCATAATGTGTAAATTCAGAGACTTCAATAGCAGTAATGGGTTTTTGGCTTCAGATAAATCAATTCAGGTACCAAAGAAGGTTAACAATAACAAATTATACATGTAAAACAAATTGCAACAAAAACTGAATGTGCTTCATTCAAGCCTCCCCAAAGGATGCTGCCTTGTCCTACAGCACTCCCACACAAATAACCTGAACCTTGAGGTGTGATTTATTCTCAGCCTTCACAGAGCTCGTGGGAGGTTCAGCCAGGAGCTCCCTCATTCTGTTCCTACTGCCCTCTCTCTGTCCTGTCCCTCTGCTGCTCTTTGCCAAGGGGCAATTTCTAGCTCCAGCTCATAGCTCTGTTCTAATGACACCACAGAATACCAGTGTCCCCACAATCAAATGCCACTCAGCCGGCTCTGGTGACACAAACAGCACAGTTTTCAAGCATCTTCAGAACCAAAGGCAGGAGGAATGCACAAAATCTGTTATCCCATAAACGTATACGCTCATCTCTAACCAATTAACTCAAACCCCACCACTTTCAGACAGTGTCCTTTCTTGGTCCAGTCCAGCCTGGGCACGAGAGGATACTTCCTAGCAATTGCAATGTATTTTCTAGATTGGAAGGAATGTAGTCTAGTTTATGTTGTAAATTTCTCCAGAGCATTTTGAAATAGCATACCTGGATCATTCAGCAGCATTATCAGGTCAAAAGCTGTGTATCCATTTTTTGCACGAAGGTTAACATCAGCTCCTTGATTTAACAAATACTTCACCACATTTTTGTTTCTTTAATGGAAGAAAAAAAGGCATTGATCATGTTAAACAAGTAAATGAAGAAAGAAGCCCCCAATACTCTATTTTCAACCTTTTATAACATCCTTCCTCAATCAGAGATCAGTTTTACACATTCTACAGTTAACTTAGTGTAAAATTTGTTCACAAGCTCTTCAAAAGCTCCCATGAGTCCTTTGTCAGTCATTGTTTACTCACTACGAATTACATTAATCAACAAGCAGAAAGTTAGCCTTAAAATCCTAATTTGAATAGTCAGTTTCTTAAGCTGATCCTTTGGAAGTGACTGCAATATGTTGCTGAACACCTTTCCAATGAAAGCCATTATGCCTAGGGCAGAAAAGCAGATGGAACGACAAAGGACATTTCAGTAGTCATCATATGCCATCACTAATACTTCAATGCAACCTCATTTTCTCAACTTGCACATTAAGAAACTGCATACAGAAAAGCCAAATTGTCTGAAGATAACTTATAAACTTCAAACAGTACTTCACCTAATTACAGCTATAAATTATATAATTGAGAAGGCACATTATCACTTCCCTGAGGTGTTTAAAATGCAAAAATAATCAGCATTAAATGTCAACCAACACAAACACCTCCAACAAAAGCTCCTCAAAGCTGGCTGCATAAAAGACATTCAGCATCTTGTTCCAGTTAGCCCCTCTCCCCTCTGATACACCTGAGTAAATAAGCAGGACTCACCTTGTGAGTTAAAAACAATACTTCAATTCAGCCTATGAAATAACTGAACAGACAACAAAGCTAGGGAAAATATATTTAAAACAAAACTCTGACCTTGTATAAAACCAAACTGACATGCATCAGCAACACAGAGAAAAAACATTCTCAAGCACCAACAGGTAACTGCAAATTTTAATAATGAAGGTGAAAAATGGATCTCGACATCTCCACTTCAGAGCATCATTTCTTATATGGATGGCATTTCCATTCCTGAACTCACTCCACACAAAATCAGCCTGAAATGGAGGAGGACTGTTACTCCTCTCTTCTAACAAAAATTCCGCTTATCCTCACCACAGCTCCTCTGCGCATTTGCTATTACTTTTCTCCTCTTCTTTAAAACTATAATCTCTCATCCTGCTTTCCAGTCCTGCACCTTGAGACCACACAGAGACACAATTTTTTAGTGCCTCTCTAGCTCAGAGAGACCTTGCCTGCTCCTTCCTTCAAGCCTGAGACCCTTCACACTATTGGTGGTCCTGAGGAAGGGTTAGCTGAGGTTCTGTGGAGGCCAAAGAAAATTTGCAACTCTCCATGCTAAGAAAAAGGCTCAGATGCAAAGTACAGAATTACAAGGATAAGTATTTATGCACGAGGTATTCCACCCACACTGGGGCACTCTGAATGTGGCTTTACACACAGGGCTCTTGGACATTTCAAGTGTACTCCCACCACTCATACTATGATTGCTCATCATAGTAAAACTTAGCACAGCAAGTGTATTTCTGAAGGATTCATGCTGCTCTTCTATTGATCCAGATGTCCCTGGAGTCAGTCTTGCTGTCCTTACTCACCTATGACACCAGGTAACACAGAGAGGGTTTCATAGATGGCTGTGATGCTGGGATTATCTTGCATGACTAGGGGTATCTTTTATCCCTCATGGATAGCTCTAAGTTCCCAAGAAGTCACATCCATATTTCCAGGGCTGGGACATCCTTCTGGTCTTTTCACTGAGCCGATGTCCTTTGGACAGCTTTACTTAAGCATGAACAATACCAAAGACTCCTAAAATTTCACCACCTCAAACGTTAAACATATTAACAAAATTAACTAACAAAGTTTCATGACTATAAAGACTGATATTAGGGAAAGGAATTTTCATAACCCAGTCCTCCAGTAAGCTGAACAGTCAGTATCTGAACACACACAGGACACAGCTCTCTGTATGCTTCCACAAACAAGAGAAGTACCTGAGCACCAGCAACAGGACATGCCAGCATCCCTGCCCATCACTTTGTGCTGGCTGCTTCTATTCCAGCTGTGTGCTGGATGACTGCTGCTAAGTGAAGCAGCTGTACCAGAAAAACTGATGTTACTGCACTTCTGTAGAATGTCTGTCACTATTATCAATAAAGGTCCCAAGAACTACTTCAGAAAAATTTCACAAGGCAATGACAGCTTGACTTCCTATTTTTCCTCTCTGTTGCACTCGCATAGTCCAATAAGATCTTCTGACTAAAAACAAAATCTGGTGCAGAATACCTGCATTTATACAATTAATGCACTACCACTGAAGAGAACCTTCACCTTGCTGAGGGCCTCATCTGCAACAGCGAAGAAAAGTTCACCTTCCTAAATTGAATATCCTGTATTCAGACTGTGCTAAGAAACGACAGATACCACATGTGAAGTACCAGCCAGGGTAACTTCTGAGGTCTGACTCCTAAGCATCTACTTAGATTTACGAAGAAGCTTTACAGAAAATGACAATTATTTTGGTCGCATTTCCAAAACTCCGTGAAAACTAAAGGCTGTATAGGAGAACACAGGAATGTTTTTAAGACTGGAGAATGTGGCACACAGAAGGCTGATGGCCTTTAAGTTTCACAACTTCACATAGGCTTACAACTCTGGCAGGAGGAGTGATAGTATCTTTCACTACACTGAAAAATACCGAAGGATGGAAGCAGAAATCTGCACCAAGGCTCCTGGGGGCTGCCTGGAGCACTATGTTCCCAGTACTTACTGAACTTGCTTCACATTCCCCAAATGATCCACTCATTCTAAAGTCCAAACATCACAGAATAACCTGAGTTAGAAGGGACTCAAAAGGATCACTGAATCCAGCTTCTGGCCCTGCACCATCCCCAAGAGACACACCATGTCTCTGAGTGCTTTGTTCCAACACTCCTTGAAATCTGCCAGGCTTGGTGCTGCAACCACTTCCCTGGGATGCTCATTTGAGTGCCCAACCACTCTCTGAGTGGAGAACCTTTTTCTAATATCCAACCTAAATCTCGCCTTGACACTTCAGGCCATTCCCTCAGGTCCTGTAACTGGTCACCACAGAGAAGAGATCAGTGTCTGCCCCTCCTCTTCCCCTCATGAAGAAGTTGTGACTGCAATCAGATCTCCTCTCAGACTCCTCTCCTCCAGGCTGAACAGGCCAAGTGACCTCAGCCACTCCTCACACAGCTTGCCCTCAAGGCTCTCCACAATCTGTGCCCTCCTTTGGACATTCTCTCATAGTTTAATGTCTTTCTTATACTGTGGTGAGCAAAACGTGATTCAGATTTGCTCCAAAAAGCTGAGGGAAGTGCAATAGTCATGAAAAACTGAGGTCATGAGTCTCTTAATTTCTTGTAAGACCTCTCTGCTTCTAGAGTCAGTATCAAAAAGGGTTTTTTCTATTGGGAAGTGAGAAAAATTAAACTTCTTTACTGACAGACACAAGGAGAGCAAGTATCTTACCCATGGTATGTGGCCTGCATTAATGCTGTCCAGCCATGAACATTATCCTGTTTATCAATATCAGCCTTTTTCTCAACAAGGAACTGAACAAGGGGCAGCTGTCCAGTTACAGCCGCAATCATTAAAGGAGATGCACCATCAACATTGGTAATATTAACTTGACTTGGATCTTCATCAACGATATCTTTAACCAGCTGAAAGTTTCCTGCAAAACAGTGATAAAACATAACCTAAATGTTAGTTAATTAGTACATATTTCCAGCCTAAATAAAATTGCATGAGGCACTGTATTTTCCTCATTTTCTCCACCTGTACACTTAAGGTGCAATCCCATTACAAGAATTATTTTCTGAAATGAACAATTAAGGCTGTATGAACTGCAGTGCAAACTGCACGTGAAGACACAAATAGCAAATATTTCTATTAAGTTGCCGTAAGATGATGTCATGCAAGGAAAATTGATGATGCTGAGGCACCATGATCTTTCCTTCAAAGATCCCTGTTCCATTTCCACAGGCTGCAATCACTGAATCAACAATTTTAGAATCAAAGTAGGTGGGTACAAAGGCACTCCAAAAGCTGGTGGAGGCCATCCCTTGCCTTAACAGGTAGAATAATGCCCTGTCTCACACTGACCCGTAAGTTCCTCTTACAAAGATAGTTCACTGACTCTAAAAACCTTTACTGACAGAATTCCACAACCTCCCAAAGAGTTTATTCCAGTGCTCAACTTTCTTATATTCCAAATGATTTTTTTTCCTGCCTCCAGTATTTGAAGTATGCCTCCAACACAAAACTTCCCTACTTCTTGCTCAAGAGTAAAGTCATTTGTCGTCATTAGTCATCTTTACAGTTCTTTAAAAGTTAATCTAATTTTCAGGTTTCCACATAAAGGAGCTGATAGCACTTGAGTTCTTGTCTAGATTAGGAAAAGCAGTATGAAATACTTTACTGAACATATTTGAACAAGGCTGTGGGTTTTTTTCTATAGCTTGAAGTAGGACTGCTTTTAAAAAACGTATGAGATAGTCAGGACTACCTTAAACAGAACGCTTAAGCTCACCTACATCCTGCATTTTTCTGATGCTCTATAGCTGCCAAAAGCAGGGAAAAAGATAAAGGAAAAAAAGAAAATCTCTGTGACTGTGTGTACCACCACAGAACAGGGACAAGAACAAGCAAATCATCAACTGCCATGCAAATGGAGAAATTTTCACCTTCATAAAAACCTTCAGATGGTAAACTGCTTCATGGCATAGGCTGCTTTCAACTCCATCACAGGCATGAACATTTTCCTTGGAAAGTCAGTCAGAATCCCAGACAAACCCTGCAGCCACTTGAATGCACTCACTGAAACTCACACCCACCAATGCCACCCAGCTAAATTCTTGGAACAGGAATGATAGGAAAGCACAGAACTACTTTTTGTATGTTCCAATTTGGTAAAAGACAGCAGGTGGCTTTTTAAACACAGACCCAGAGCACGGACTTTGTTAAACAGAAACCCTGGAACCTACAGAGACACCAGAATTTACTTTGAACCCTGGATACTCAACCTAATGAGTTGATTTTTTAACAGTGCTGCCATCCATAGCCAAGTAAAAAAGCCAAAAGCCAGTCTGCTGACCAGTATTCATTTGGCCCCTCCTATGATACTCCTTCTGACCCAGCACCAACAACTGTAAATCTCAAAAATCACAGCAGTAGGGCACAGGATCACTCTAAAAATCTAACAGACTTGAGGCTTTCCCAGGAAGATGTTTTGGTAGCTCATATGTGAAAAGTGGGACCAGAAAAATCATGCTTCCCATGCTAGCAAACAGACACGCTCTGAAGTTAGAAAAACTATACAGGGTGAAAGAATAATGGCAGCACTTACCCAGTTTCAAAGCATGAAAAACATCAGGTTGCCTCTTTTCCGCATCTGAAAGAAATATAAACATTTCTACTGGCAATCCAAAAAAAAGCAAAAAATTTTAGTAGAATTTTTATAGGAAAAAACTATTAAAAATTTAAAGTACTATAAAGCATATGTTTAGGCATACATTTAGTAAGAACAAAGAAAGTATTGACAACTTCTTTATTAACTTTGGGAAAAATGACTCACCTGTATGGTTCTCTGTGCAGAGCTAAACCTAGAAACTATAATAAGGCACCAGCAAAGGCTTTCCAATTTTCATGCTCCATCAGGAAATTGTATTTGGAAACTCTTTAGTTTCCTCCCTGGAAGTCTAAAATATCCCCTAAAGAACTACAGTATGGTTCTGTGGTCTGGTAAAATCCCCTGTACAACAGTGAACACTCAAATAGTATGGGATTATTTCGAAAAGTGACTCAAAAGAAATTTTACAAGCTGCTCCAGTTTTATTTCCTCATGAGCATTTCCAGGTCAATTTGTAAAGGTCACAAAAATAATAGTGTCAATTTAACTACACAGCTTGCTACTTATAAATTAATATTCTTCTGGTCCCAGATAACCATGCCTGTAATAAGAACTGTAATTATTACAAAATGCAATATTTTGAGTGAAGAATCATTCTTTTTACATGGCTGAACAGTGCTTTGAAAATTCTGACACTACGTAAGATGAGGAAAAAATAGTGACATATTTTTCACCTTCCACTCATGCCAGAGAACACTGTCCTCTATTTTCCAAATTATTACGGACAAATTATTACTACAGAATCAATGGGAATAAAAACATAAAATTTGATGGAAAACAAGAAGACACAGAGATTTCATGAGCCCAATTCTGGCATTTTTATGAAATACAGAAAAGATTTATGTTCACAGCTTGACTCCAAAGGAAGTCACCTTAATATGCTGAACAAAAGCAACTGCTGAAAAGCCCAAAATACCCCAAGCAACTCTTATTTTAAAACCAGGAAAGAGAGTGATGGGTCCTACATTTTCTCCTGATTCAGAAACTGCTCTTATAGAAGGAACTGTGTGTATGAGCTCACCACCGTAAAACAGATTTCAAAAGACTAGTTTAGGAAAGGACCAGGCTCCATACTTGCCATGTGAAAACCTGGAAGAGAGGCAGCTTCAGGGAGCAGGAGACCATAAGAAGATGCCAGAAGGAAAGACTGCCATCTGCATAAGCCTACGTAAGGACAGGGACAGAAGACAGGTAACACTCAAGCCATTCCAGGTAGTTCTGAATTTGCTACTGAGAACAGCCGCGGGGAGTGAGTTGCCTTCTCCTCGGAGACAATTCACCCCATCTATGACAATGGAGCAGAAGAAAAGTTCTTTTTTTCC